>JASPKZ010007483.1:337500-782028 GCA_030220185.1 Diploptera punctata
GGTGTTATGTCGTTTCTTGGCGGTTTTCTTCTTCCTTCTATCGGTGGACCGATGATACTCTGGATCAGGTCAAAATTTGCGAGAGTTTCAAAATTCATGAATTCTATCTTCTGGTTTTTACAGCTGCTTCCGTCTTCCCGTGCCAAACCTCCAAAGCCTACGGTCTTGGGCATCTTCGATACTTAGCCCTCTAGCTTGCATTACTGTCTTCATGTTTTCCTTCCATGTTAACTTTAGTCTCCCTCTTTTCTTCTTTCTGTTCGGATGCGAAAATTCATGAGTTAATTTTTTTTATGTGGATTTTCCCCCAGACCGTGAGTTCTTTCTGTTTATCTGTGTGTTTGATTAGGCTAGCTTTTGTATCGATTAGATGTTTTTCAGACCAAGCATGGGTTGCTACAGCTGATTTGTCCACTTCACCCTTTTTTACATTTCTAAGATGTTCTTTCAATCTAGTTTTTAATTTTTTTTCCCTATATGCCTATACTCCTAGATTTTGTCACAATCCTTACATTTGATCCGATATATTCCTGATTTGTATTCTTCTTCATTTTTTTCATTTTGGTTGGTTTTAATTATCTTGTTTAGACTGTATTCATTCTTCGGAGCCAATAGAATGTTGTACTTTTTTAAAAAAATTCTGGAAATTGTTGTGCTTTAAAGGATGGTAAGTGAATTTTTTTTAATCTTATGTTCTCTTCTGTTTGTTTTTTCAGTGCGCTTTCATTGATTAATTTTTGCCTTTTAAACTTGTTTATTTTCTTATGTACCATATTTTCTTCATAACCATTCTCTATTGCTACTTTAATTATGTATTCTTTTTCTTCTTCATATTTTTCTCTGTTCAGGGGTACATTCACCAATCTGTGTGTTAGACTATTGAATACAGCTTCTTTGTGAGCGAAATGGTTGAATCCTGATGCCTTAATGTAGTTATCTTTATATGTGTTCTTTCTATATATTCCAAATTCTATCTTTTTTTCCCCGTTTCTTGTTAGGTTTAGAACCAAAAATGAAATTTGTCTCTCAGTTCCAGTTTTCCATAATAAATTTTACAGTTTTGCTCTGAATGTACAGGAGTTTTAAGGCATCTTCTATTTGTTTATGATTTACAGTGGCTATTATATCGTCAACATATCTGCGCCAAAATTTGAAAATTAATGGGTGTCCACTTGTTATTTTCTGCTCAAAACTACCCATGAATAAATTGGCCAGAAAGGGAGATAAGGAGTTCCCCATAGAAAGTCCAAAATTTTGTTTGTAGTATTTTCCATTAAGTTATATGAAAAAAAAATTGTTCGATGCACAATTTGGTCAAAATTATATATTCTTCTACCTTTTCCTTTCCTAAATTATTATTCATTAATCATTTTTCCAGAATTTCAATAGTGGTTTCTCTTGGGGCACTGGGAAACAATGAAACTACATCAAAGGAAACTAATCTGTCAGTTGGTTCTAATTCTACGTACGTTCTTGAAATTCTCTATCAATTCTAATGAGTTGTCAATTAAAAGGTTCTCAAACACAGGTCGACCAGAGGCTACTGATGACAGAGATAAGCTTCGAAACTGCAGTCTAGAAGAAAAAGGATATGAGGTGAGGTAATAAATCATTAATGTAATTCTTAAATTAAACCACATAGTGTTTTCCCCTGTCAAAGTTAAATTAAACATTATCATTTATTTGGGTGTAGCATTGCACACCGGGTATTAGCTAGTAATTTTATACATTTTATTTTCATATCACAATTTATATTTATCATAATTGAATTCTGAAACGTAGTGAATATTTGTGATATAAAAATGATAACGCATATGTTTACCAGATAATGATCAAGGATTCGTTGTTTAATTATCATAAGTAATGCCACGAGTGATTTCCTAATTATCGATAAATTCACGACTCACGAAGTGAGTCTAGAGAATTTCGAAATCAAGAGTGGCATTTGTTAGGAATATTTAACGAATAAAATTAAACTGTTCACTCACAAATCATTATTTAACTATAGTTGTTTTAAAATATTTATATATTTAATGTAAACGGCGATGTTTGAAAACAAATGAGAAACGATTGGTACGCTTCATTTGCTTCTTTTGTTGATCACTGCAACCAGATCATATTATTTATTGCCAAAGGATAGCAATGTTGTAAGAATGCACCCTAGTGGAGAAATTTATAACCAACGTTATAGGTATTAATTAATTTCTGATGTCCTATGATGTAAATATGTCAATTATATTTTTCTGCAACGTCATTTCCTGGAAAATAATTCGTTTAAGAATGTGCAAGCAGTGTTTTTTTTTGTGGTATAATCAATTGTTACAAATGTTTTTATATTATCTCTTACATTCGCTTTCTGCTGACATTCATGCACTTTATATACAATCTGGTAGCCGTATTTCTTGGAGAGTCGGTCACTGCAAAATAATGCTATGACCTATTCAGAATGTTAAAATGGAGGTGCTTTCTTTATTATGATAAACTTTAGTTGGTAAATTCTAGGTGAAACACGACTGTGATTGCTTGTAAATAAAAAATCATTGAAATGTGATTTGTCATTGACTCCCATTTGGGGCATGAGTTAAATATTCAATACAAATTAGTTACATTAAAAATATCAGAACAAGGTTTTTTAACTGAAGCCTTTTTCCAGCAAGCTTCTCAATTGTAATATTTGATGGAGGATTTACTTGGACCGAAGGTAATTTGTTCAATATTACAAATATAAAATTATGCTGCATAACAGTTTTTCTCAATTTCACTTTTCACGGACATGTTCAGTTCTGGAACTAACCGACTCATTCCACAGTTACGGATGGAAATTAGGAGAATAGAGATGCGGAAAGGACTTACTTTCTTTTTCTGTAAGCTATGCACATTTATCATCATCATCATCATCATAATCATCATCATCATCATAGGTGTAATAGCCTAGTATAGTAAAACGTGTTTAATCCGGAACGTGAATAATGCGGAAATCTGTCCAGTGTGAACACATTTATTGGTCCCGGCAAAATAATAGTAATTTTACGTGTATTTATTTTGTATAAAACGGAATATGTCCATTGCGGAAACGGAAGGACATTTCTAACAATTCATGAAAGAAAATGTTTAATAAGCGGAAAGATAGACAGGGAAATAAATTAGTTTTCACTTAATTTAATTTCCGTTAGGCGAATAACAATAAGTGATGATTCTTGGATTTTTCGGCCTCACTGCACACTCGTTTTGCGAAAACAGGTTCGTTTAACAAATATTTGGCGTGTGACATCTGTCTTACAAATAACCAGTGCACTGTAAAATCTTAAATTAGTTTAAGATCTGAGACCGATTGTGTACGTATCTTTCACAGGTAGCGTTCTGAATGTATGGAATAAAGATGGCTAAATCGTATGAATCATCGTCATTGAACGAAAAAGTGAAAGTGATTGAAGATAAAGAAAAACAAACTCTGAGTACACGAAATAATGACTAAATTTAAATGTGAAAAAACCCAAGTTTATGAGATTTTAAAACACAAAGAAAAAATAAAAAATGACTGTACGCAAGGCAATGGTCAAATGAAGAGTGGAAAAAATATCAACGATGTTTGGGTTTGTTTTACAAGTCCGCGATCAAAAAATCTCCAAATTTCCGGACCGATGCTCCATAGTCAAGCTCTAACTGTTGCTATATGCCTTGGGAATAACGATTTCAAGGCATCTTGAGGTTAGTTGTGGACATTTAACATTTTCCAATACTGTTATTTTAACACAGATCCAATAATGGATATTATAATATTATATTGATATTGTGAAAATAAAAATTAATGTCTGAACCAGGAATCGAACCGTGGATCTATAGTTCTCCAGACTAGTGTGCAGCCCACTACACCATTCATCGTTTACTGCTTATAAATGTGGTGCTGTAAAATTCTCAAATATAGATACTTCTAAACGAAGCCGGCCGTTCGCGATGGTAGTGACACATACCTGACAGCGGATGAAACGAGAATTATAGATTTGTATATGTAGGAAGAATTGTTAATGTTTGTGCCAAGTCTAGAATGGTGTAGTGGGCTGCACACTTGCCTGGAGAACTAGAGGTCCAGGGTTCGATTCCTGGTTCAGACAATTATTTTTCTTTCACAATATCATTATAATATTATAGTTGTGGACAGTTTTAAAAGACGACACAAAGTAGTGTGGAATTAAATTTGCAGGGAATCAAAGGATGTGGACGAAAGTATAGTTAGTGGAAACCGAAACTGCATACTTTAATAAATTCAGGATACGCGCCTAAGGAACATTTTTAAGCCTAATGCAACGGGACGGTTTTTTTTTCGCGCGTTACTGTCGAAGTCGCTCGTTCATACTATACTTCACTTTCCAACGGCAACGGAACTGCATTTAATCCAAGGTACATAAAAAGACATATACGGTGCTCTATAATCTAAGATTGGTTAATATTTTTATAAAGCGGAATGTTGTCTAATGTGGAAAAAAATGGTCCCATGCGATTCCGCTTTGAACAAGTTTTACTGTATTAGCCATGATCGCCTCAACAATACTCCTCCATATACATGTGTTCATAGATTATCCAAATTCTAAACCTATTGCATTCTTTTGAATGGATTTAAGAATTGGTTTTAGTTGCCTTTTATATTATACTTTTGTATTCCATTTCAATAAAATTTATTTATTTAGGCTTGTAAAATAGTGAGAACTGAACGGAAATTGATTGGAACCACATTGACAAATTAAGACTGATAATATAGAAGAACAGAAACATTCTAGTTTAACGCTAGATGACCCGTTGCCAATATTTTTTATAGCTTTGTTTTTTTATCTTTGTTTCTTTATTGTTTTCTCTTGTTCATACGATTTTTATTTCTGGTTTTACTTTTTTAAATCTTTATCCTTATTCACACATATAAACACAAGTCTGGCAAATCCCTACCAGGGAAATGAAAAGAATTTTAAGTACAGAAATGGATGTTTTAAGAAGATCAACTGGAAAATCTAGAATGGATAGGAAACGAAATAAATAAATAAGGGAAATTATAGGTGTACAAGAGGAGCCGGACATCATAGACATTGTAGAAAAGAAAATATTACAGTTGTATGACCATGTCAAAAGAATGCGAGAGCAAAGATTGCCTAAAATTGTTATGGAATGGATCCCAATAGAAAGTAGGAAGAGAGGAAGACTGAAGAAAATTTGGATAGAAGGGGTACAAACAGCTATGAATATCAGAGGATTGGAGGAAGATCAATGGATGGGCAGAGAGGAATGGCGTTTGGTTTCCGGAAGACTGCGACAGCTGCCATACCGGATGATGATGATAAACGCAAGGGCATGACACACACTCTGGCCCAAGGTAGATATTTAAAATCGCTATCCCGCCGGGAATCGAAACCGGGTCGCAGAGATGAAAAGTAGGAACTCTACCGACTACGCCACAGCAATCAACTCTTTCTGACTGTGAGATCTCCATACTAAAGTGATGAACATCCACCGACTTAAGCTAACTTTTTGGAGTGAAGTTGACAGGTTAAAGACTGTTTTGTACAGCTGCCTTCAGGTTCTCCTCCTAAATACGGTTTAGCAAACACATGTTCTCTATCTTAAAATCTCTCACAGCAAAGTTAATGCGTTTTTTTTTTCGGTTTGAAAAAAAATATTGAATTTTTTTTTTGAGGATTGCAACAATTGTGTAGGCAGTCGCAGTGTTTTGTTTGTGTAAAGAAAGAGATTTAGTTAGAGAGCGCGTTGTAAATCCCGTTCTGTGAAGGAGGGAAATTTCACTTTATAAACCAATCAATAAGGATTACCAACGACAGCAAAGATAAAATTTGTTCTGTATTCACGCGAACTGATTTCTCTCCAATCCTCCTCCAATGTTGCTTTTATTTTACCTCACCTTGCGCATAAATAAATGTGATGTCTAACATCGGCAACTTTAAAAACTTTACATAACTCAAACTGTATTGTATTTAATAATCATCACCATAGTACAATCACGAATTTAGGCTATTTGTTGAACTTTTTTGGCCTCAATAGGAGCACCATCCAAAAGTCTTTTGAGTGGAGTCCTGTCTTCTTCTTCATGTAGGTTGATAGCTTAACATTTGCTTGGGTATCCTGCGATTCTCCATTCGATGAACATGTTACATCCATCTTGACTTATAATCAGAAATTTTGTTTTCTAAACGTTCCATGTGTATTCTTCTAAGATTTCTTAATTTTTTATTATATAGTAATTTATTTAATGTTATTTAATATCTGAAGTCATTAACGTTGAAATTCAAATCTGAACTTGAAAGTACTGACAAATTTTGCGCAGAGGCCTCTTATTTCAGGCGTTAAATTATTTTACATATCGTAAATCGAAGACCTGGGGATCCACAAATTCACTTCTGTTGTAAGCAATATTCAGGTTAACTTACTCGTGGTTACCATGATCGTATCTTATTCCAAGGTTACTTGTGTGTCCCATGACTGTTTTCCGGCTAATGTACACCGACTTCAGGGTGCGGTGACATACTTGCTTTGAGTTTAGTGATCTGCAGTTTAGTAACTGTTGTGAGCTACGACAGGGTAAGCAAATACCCGTGTGTTAATGATATTACCTGGCATTACTTGTAAATATTGTAAATGTAAATATGTACGCAGTTGTAAATAAGAAGATACATGTAATGGAACATGTAGGCCTATGTATCTAAACTATATGCCATTGTAATAAGCTGGAAAAAGGAATCATCTAATCAAGTTGACTTCCATATCCCTGTAAGCTGTGTCGGCCGACCCTAGTCCCCTACCTTAAATTGTTCAATGGAGAATCACCTATGCCCTATTCACTTTTTGCACGATTTGCTGAAACACCCTATGTATAGGGCTTATGTGTATGTACATCACCACCCATTATTAATCCACTGCATAATGGAGGCTTTTTCAACTTTTCTCCATTGTATTCCACTTTTCTCAACAGCACTTCTTGATTTCGTCCTGTCGTGTTGTATAATCCTTGTTTTAGCCTTAGTTCATTCTCCCACCCTTGTTACGCGGGGGTATATTTATTAATTCGATTTAGTTCTTCTTTCGGCGACTGACTAAATATCTTCCTTTTAATTATTTCTGGGCTAACAATGTTTGTAACGGCTCATGCTTTTATTATGATTTTTCTCGTGGTATCCAGTTATGGAGTATTTGGCCTATCCTTTTTTCTGATAATTTCCAATCCATTGCCAACTTAATGCATTCATGTCTGTAAGTATTCTCACTTTCCTCATCCATTCAATTATTTTCCTATTTTTGTGAATTATTATTCCTAGTATAGGCCTATTTCTCTCCATGCGTCATCGCGTAGTGTACTAACGATGGATATCTGATTATGTTCGCTTGCACTCTTTCTTCCTATGCCAAAACTGGCAGAATACACTCATTGAAAATTATCGGCTTCTGAGAAGATTGACTTTTATTTCTATTTTATTTCTTGTTTTTTCTTCTTCTTTTTTCATTTAAAGTTGTTTCTTCTGAATGTGGTCCAGCTAACTTAAAATTTGATTAAATTCTTCTCTACTAATACCATCTATTGACGTTTTTGTCCTAGGTAAATGTATATTAATAGACCATGGTGGTCTAGTGGTTATGTTCCTTGCCTCTAGTCCCGAGGGCCGCGTGTTCAAATTCGGCCGGGGTCGATGGATTTTTAGGATGGGAGAATCCATGGGACAAGTCCTCTAGTAGCCCCGAGACTGGAAATTTCCGGGCTCGTAAAATAACCTTACGACTGAATAAAAAAGCCTCTGAGAAAAAATTAACCGAACTTCTTCAATCTAAATAATACATTAGTTTCCTACTAGATGTCTTCTCGAAGCGATATACTAGCCACATATCACTCGATGATTTCTACAAGGAAATAAGCGTTACTAAATAAACCTGGTTAAGTAACTTCCCGTATCCCGAGTGGGATCAATCGTCATCAAATTATGATGACCTTCTTCATTACCGCATTTTAATTTTGTATTTTGGGATTTCTCGCCAAATTGTTGAGCATCGCCTTTGTGTTTTCTATATTAATGTTTAACATGACTTCCTTCTTATTGGAATTCTGTGACATATGTACATTGTAAATTAAATCAGAGAAATTTACCAGGTTTTAAAGGAGTTAAATATAAACAATATGAGATAGGGAAACCAAGGTCTCAAACAAAATATGAGCTGTCAGTGAGTTTAATTTGTATTAGATATTCATAACCCAGTATTAGCATTAAATATGGACTTAATATGGGCTGGATTGGATATTGACCTTATTAGGGTTTCGATGAAAACCAGCTAGGCCTAATAATATCTAATCAGCCATATTTTAAAAATTTAGCTTTTAAAGGTTATAAAATACGTGTACGAACAGTAATGACATGTACGGATACAAGAGCAGATACTAGCCAGACGAAACAATTCATGAGAACAGCAGAAATGAATCTTAACTAAGTTCGGAAGAAGGATGTTGAGACATTTATTAGAACATGGAAAAGGGAATGGAACGCCGACGTGGACTGAGCTGACGATACGAGGCTTATTAAAGCAGAGAAGAACCTACGTCCTAGAGGAAAAAGATAAATGGGCAGACCCCTCAAGGGATGGAGATGTAATCATCATTGACATAGTGTGTTTAAATATACATGGATATGCCTATAGAAAAGAAGCAGCATTTAAATAATCATTCATTACTTACCCCGGATTTTTTTTTCACATTCTATAAAATCTTCTCCATCGTAGTTTAACCTCTCGCCTTTTAGTACTTTTATATGACTTGAGCCGCTCGGGCCTTACAGTGGCACAACCTGTTGGGAGAGGGATTTTAAGTTTGGATAACACACGTTCATTTTTGACCACACAAGAACATGGAGGGCCTCTCCGAACGTGTGATCGGTTCAATCCAGAGCCTCCTCCCATACAACACAACATTAACATGAATTACATCTTTACTCATATATTCATACTAAACTTGATAAATATGTATTGATAACTATTATGGCCAGATGGTATTCGTGGATCCTTTGAATCTTAAAGGTTCCTGGCATTTGTTTTACAGGAAAACATTCGAAGAAGAGCATCACCCAGGACATTTTGTTCCTATCGGGATCGAACCAGGTTTGGCTGCGTATGAGGCAGCGTCACTACTTCGAGACCACGGCGGTAGACCCATAAAAACAAAAATTTCAAGATATAAGTTGATTAGATTTTAAGTTATTGTTTAACAGTTCTTAATTGAGGTTCAAAACTACCTCATATAATTCCGTATAATTTAAATTCTGGGTCATGAGTTCAAATTAAAACAATTCACACCAAATAACTATATTTTGTTTCCTGACTAAATTTCTTTCCATGCTATACATATATATCCAATTAAAAAACATACATGTTTTTGTTTTGTTTTATATTGTTATTAGACAGTGATGATGTATCGGTGTAGACTGTCAAAACCACGTATGGCTTGTTGCCGTTGCATTTGTAAATAATCATGTTCTGTACCGGTATTATTATTTTTACTCTAATAAAATTCTACTTCTATTTTTACTACTAAACTGTATATAACTAATTAACTCTCCGGCACTATCGAACCCATAGTTTCATGACCGCATGTATATAAGCTCTCCACACATCCCTATCCTGAGCCAATGTTCTCAAATAATTCTCTGTATAATCTACCTCCCTGAAATCATGGTTAATGTTATTCTCCCACCTTATTCTTGGCCTACCAACTGGGCGTATTCCCTCTGGTTTTCCTACAAGAAGCATCCATCCAAGCCCCACTTTGATTCCCCATTAGTGTCATATGTCCTCCCCATCGCAGTCTACGAGACGTAACTGTTATTATTATATGTGGTTTCCTGTAAAGATCATGTAGCTCACTGCTATGTAGTATTCTCTATTCTCCTGTTTGTTTATATCTCCTTGGTCCAAACATTTTCCTAAGAACTTTATTATCATATAATCGTATTCTTTTCTCCTCACTTAAAATAAGAGTCCATGTTTCGCATCCATATAACTGGAATATAACTGTGACGTCAAGAGTCCCTGTATTGCATAATAGCTGAACTGAACCTATGTTTAACTTCTTTATGCATCAAATTTCTTTTTGTAATTATTGTTCTTAGACATTTTAATTGAAGAAAGACGGATATGGATTTAAAAATTAACATAACATGTTGGTCTGGTAACTAGTGATTATTATGCTTTCCTCTCATTCTGAGGTTCGCTGCTTCAAACCTCGCCAAATAAGTTGGAATATAGATATGGGGGTAATGAGGAGGGTCGCAAGTCGTAGATTTATGGTAGCCTTACTTAAAAGAACCACAATTCTAGATTAAGAGGGTCTGAGCAAAAGTTGTCAGCTCTTTCAAGTCATATTTGTATTGCGATTCTAATGTTCCGCGTTTTCAAGATATAAATAAAAAATACAGAAATTCAACATATTTGTGGAACAATCAAACGAACACTGAGGAACAATGTAACAAATGATACGCAGCTAAGAGCAGCTAAGAGCAGCTAAGATTTTACTCAACGATGGCACTACCAGTGGCGATGTATGAAAGTGAGACCTGGGTCCTGAAGGAAAAAGAAAAAAAAAAGTAAAATTCAGACAGCGGAATTGAGATTCCTACAGGCTGTGAAAGGTTGTACAAGAGAAGAACACATTATTAATGAGAATATTCGAAAGGAACTAAAAGTACAATCACTTCTTCAACAAATAAAAAACATACGAACAATTGGATAGAACATCTGCAATGAATGACAGAGGATAGGATACCAAATATGTCGCTGATGTATAATCCTGGAGGGCTAAGTTCGGCGGGATGACCAAGAAATCGCTGGGCTGAACGGATGTGAGATCGGAACAGGCAAAGATCTAATCCGTGATGAATGATGATGATGATCCGCGTTATTAAATACCGTCGTTAAATAAAATGCTAACCTGATGTTACATATCGTCTTGTCACCCTTTTGTATAGAACATTATTTTTTAATAATATCGCATTTAGTTATCAGTTTATTTAAAATATGAGATGTCGTCTAGTCTGAACATAAATTAGATAAAATAATCTTAGATAAGCTGTGACTTGAGGTTCTCTTGTGACATCATTATAAGAATTGGCAAATTTGCACAGAATGTGACTGAAAATGCACGGAGTTGTGTCGGCGTGTTGTTCCGCGCTGCATTATTGATCCGCACCTACGTGCGTGAATGCGTGCGACCTTACCTATAGTTAACACACTGTGGTTCGCGTACCTTGTTTTCTAACTTTATATATTTCTTATACGCAAACTTGGTCCCAAGGAAGTAATGCCATTGAATCAGGGATACAACATCATGTAATATATTACGCATGCAGCATCGAATATGGTTTGTTAACTTTATAATTGTAATATTTATTTATTTATTTATTTTAATGCAATGGCGTTTGATAATTGCCATTAGCCTACAATGGCTAGAGAAAATATAACAACAAATGTATAAAATGTTCATCATTTTCTTGGCCTCCCTGTATCTGTCCACGAAGTTACTGGTTGATAAGGATGGGCAAGTTCGGATGTGATCAGCATACATATCTTCCATAGTGTTGCAGAATATACACTATTGAGTTAGTAGAAGACTGAAGGGATGAAGGTGTTTATCTGTCTTGTTACAGTGGGAATGATGCAACGGCTACTCTTCTGGCCAATCTGGGAGTGTAGCTTGGATGGATACTTTCCAAGGTTTATCTTTTATTTGGAGCTCTAGGAAGGATCTGAAGGCTTCTCTCGCTCTGAAGCGGATGTTCAGGAGAGATTGATAATTGTAATATCACCTCTAATAAAAGTTAAACCATCTACTCGTATCCGGCGTAATGCCAGAACGAGGGATGAGATGAAATGAATCCCCTTTATTGAACGTCTGTGATATACGAGGATGCCGTCTTTGCCAGCTTTGACGTACCATCAAAGCGGCAGATGAAATGAAATTAAAAAAAAAATTGACGAGTATGGATAAATTATGTAAGTTTTTGGAGGGAAAAACGTGAAAATCCTCAGAAAAATCGGCCCTGGTTTCGTTTCGATCACTCCGAACCCCACTTGGCGTGACCGACTCGAAAACCTGGGACGTAGAGGTGGGGGGCAAGTGTCTATCGACATGCGTCACATGACCGCATTATTTCTAATAGTAATTAAAATAAATAATATTTTATCTTAATGATAAACCCATTATACTTCTAGTAATAATTGAAATAAATAATATTGTAGTTTATCAATGAATCCAAGTATTACTTAAGGAAAAGACTAAGATTCCCTGTCGCGGCCATGGGACTAACCGAAAAGTAGCGGTATGGATAATGGGGTGTCCCAGACCCGAAAGACGATCTACAACTCACGTAACTCCCTTCATTCCATTCATTCATAGTATAGTATACTGGTATAGCGAAATAGATCTTTTAGCTCGCGTTGTTCAGTGTAGTCCTCCCGCCCCGTCCAAATAAAGATCTTCTAAAAAGAACTACGGAAAGGCTGAATAAGGTAACATTTTGTTAGTTTGGAACATTGTCAACTTAATTGAATATGACTGGTACTTAATTCCGTATTATGTTAGGAAAAAGTGTGGCATGGATTCTATATAGCATTTTAGAACATTAAATTTTAAAATTAATATGTGTTAGGTACCTCAACTTCAAGTATTATTTAATATTGGATGCCTTTCAAACCGCTGGTTATCATCAGCTGAAAGCATCAGAGGTATGTGTCTGCACTTGTAAACAATAAACGAAGTTGATGATAATTTTATATTTTAAAATTTTATATTTCACAGAAATCTCAACGCTATTTTATGAAATATTTTTTATAGATTAATAAAACTTTATGAATTATGGAGCACGTACTATAGATTGAAAATATTTACCATCTTCTTTGGCCGGACTCTCCCCCCCCCCACCCCCCCCCCCCCCCCCCCCCCCCCCCCCCCCCCCCCCCCCTCCCCCCCCAGCTATAGTTGATCCCCGATTTCCATTTGCGTAAGATGCATCCGAGTATTAACCTCCCACCTATGCCTAGGTCTTCCTAATGATCTTTCCCCAACGGTTTTCTAATAAAGTTCAGAAGAAATCTATACCGTTTTCGAACTATAGAATTTGCCTGACTCAGTCTGTTAGATGCATTAACCCTGACTATTTAACTCATGTCGCAAATGGTAGTCAATGACCAATCACGTTTCAATGAATTCTGTTTTACACCAATGAAGTCGTGTTTCACCTCGCTCTGTATCGATTTCTCTTTATCAGCTCCTGCTTTTGTGATAAAGAAAGCTCCTCCTTTTTTTAAATTTCTGAACAGGTTAGACCATTATTTTTCTCCAACAAATACATTGAATATAGCAAATAATGAATAGATTCAGTGATTTTACTGAGTTGTTTATTCAAAATATACTAAATGATTAACCTATAATGTTGATTATAATATATTCATTATTTCTCCACTAGAGTGCATTCTTACAATATTGCGATCCTATTTAGCAATAAATAATATGATCGAGTTGCAGTGAATATACATAATCTCACATTTCTAATTTGTTTTCAAACATCGCCGTTTACATTAACTACATACATATTTTAAAACACCGGTAACTATATTCAAATAATTATTTTTTAGTAAAGAGCTTAATATTATTCGTTAAATAGTCCTAACAAATGCCACTCTTGATTTCCAAATTCTCTAGATAAATTCACTCCTCACCTCGTGAGTCGTGAATTTATCGATAATTTGGAAATCACTCGTGGCATTGCTTATGATAATATTATAACGATATAAATTACGGAGTTCTTAATTATTACGAATGATTGTATTAATAATTTTTATGAAGATTCATTCTATCTCCATTATACAAGTTAACAGATTATACAAATACTAAATATAACATAAAACTATGTTACGTTGGTAAAATACTAGTGCTACTCTTTATGGACCAAAACTACTTAGTTGGATATCAGTATTAACCAGATGCCCTTATTTTAAGACAGTAGGACGTAGCAAAGAAATCTAAGGATTTTTATCTTGAATTGCTGCAGAGATCACGTCCGGGCATTGTGTTGCTTTTGTAATCGAAAGTGACTATGGGAGGGGTAGCGGTGGAATAACCAATCACAAATTCAATCGAGCAATGTGATGGATTTGGATAGCTACAATAAATAACAACCGGGTCAAGGTTGAGAAAAACGCCTATAACGGCTTGAGGACCAGACATGATGACCTTATTTCACCATATTGGATGGATGTGTATTCACAAAAGTAATTGACACACGTTGACGTGAAGTCAGCAGCCGATTGGTAGACCATGAAGCTTTTAAGCCTGTCATGCCATGGAGTTAGTTAATTATTATGGTCTAACATATGTAATAGGCAGGAAATAGTATATTGCGATACAAGTGAGGTAAGCACTTGCTACTGATCGAGAAAAAGTTTGAAAAAAATTAGGCGCTTGCGCCGAGTTTTTTCAATTTTCGAGATCTGTTACGTGCTTACCTCATGTGTATTGCATACTGTTTTTTTGGTCCATGTGACTAATTTTTATTAAATATAGTAATAAATGAATTAAAATATTGGTTGGATGTAAATTACTTCTATGAGAAAGAAACATTTGGTGTACGTTGCTATGTAGATTTTCATTTGTTTTATTATAAGTAAGGATTGTTGGCTATGGAGACATTTTTATATGTAGTACCGTGATTAGAATCTGTTTGATAATTTTATTATGGAAGGAGTCATGGTAGATGATTGAGAAATTGAAGATGCCAGGAGAGTGGGATGTTCTGCATTAATTCCGGAAAAGTCTAAAGACAGGTACGAGTTAGTGTACAAAACATTCAAGAAATGATTTATTTTACTTGCCGAACGTGTGCTTTTTGAGTCCATATCAGCATTGTGATTTTTTGTTTGTTTGCACAACAACCAGGTTAGATGTGGGAACGTTGACTTACTTCCAGTAACAACAATATTGGTAAGTATAAGAAATTCGTCACATCGACCAAAAAAAATTAATACTCCTTTAAGGGGAGCACTGTTGCCTATTTTTGACAAAATTATGATTTTTGTTTTGTTTTTTACATTTTTGAGTACTATGAACCCTTGTGAATACAGATACGTTCATTTAAAAGTGTCAAATGCCTTTTAAGATCTCTTATTTTGAAGTTGAAAAACTCTTGTTTTTTTGTTGACACGCCCATGTTTAACATTTTTAAACAATTTTTCTATGAACCATATTTCAGAGACTGTAAGAGCTACATTTATGAATGCACCCTCAAATTACAGGGAAAACTCTGCTCTTTCTATTGGTAACACTGCCAAGTGCAACATCTGCTTTCTTTGTTTATTTTCCCACGTTTTCTGAGCACATGTTTGTTTAGTAATATTATCCAACATGGCTAGGGAAAAAGTTTGGCAAACGCAAGTTTTATGGAAATAGATTCACTGCAAACAAAAAAGCACAGAATAGTAATCAGTGTAAAAAGCAGAATAATGTAAATAGGCCTGGTGTTGTAAATAGTAGTGGTAGTGCCACAGTGGAAGTTGAAGATGAGGTTATGTATAACCCATCAACAACTGAATGTGTGATTGTAAATAGGGAAAGTCCACCCAGTGCTTCTAGAAGGAAGTTATATTTTGTAAAAAATAATTGTGCAGAATTTAGTGTAAATAGTGAAAATATTAATAAAATAAGTTCAGATTTTCATTTAATGGACATGGAACAACTTTCAGAAGCACTGAAAAGTTTTGTTGTGTGTAAATATTGTAAAGGAGAAGATTGTGTGTCAGTGTTTGAGAATGTAAACAAAAGAAATGATTTAGCATATAAATTAATTCTAGCATGTTCTAAGTGCAAAGAAGAACATGGCTTCAAAACCTCAAAAGAAAATGATAATATTGATGAAATAAATGTGAGGTTTGTTTATGGCATGAGATCTATTGGAGGTGGCGTAGAAGCAGGAAAAATTATGTGCTCAATTCTGAACGTCCCAAACCCACCAGTGAATTATTGTAAATTCGATAATATCATTACAAGTGCTATTGAGACAGTGGTTGAGAACTCTATGCAGGAAGCTGCAAAAGAGGCTATTGCAGAAAATGAGGGTTCTGTGGACATTGCAGTGGCAATAGATGGAAGTTGGCAGATGCCAGGACATACATCCCTCAATGGTGTTATTACAGCCACTAGTGTGGATACAAGCAAGGTAATTGATGTGGAATGCCTTTCAAAATGTTGCCAACAGTGTAAAATGCCATAGAAGAAGGATGTCCAACATGACTGCACAGCCAATTATGAGAGGAGAGTGGAGGCATGGAAGCTGACGGTGCAGTTCGTATATTTCACAGGTCAGTTGACTCGGGAGGTGTAAAATATATCAAATATCTTGGAGATGGAGACAGCAAAGGCTACAATACAGTTATAGCAAGTAAACTGTATGGCAATTGCACTAAAATGGAGAAGCTAGAGTGTATAGGTCATGTCCACGAAAGAATGGGCACTCGTCTGAGAAAGCTGAAAAAAATATATGGGCATGAAAGTGCTGTCTGATGGGAAAAGAATCGGAGGAAGGAACAGATTAACAGATGGCGAAATTGATCTGTTACAAAATTATTATGGTAATGCCATTAGGTCACATACAAATGTCCTACAAAGCATGAGGAGAGCATTTTGGGCCACATATTTTCATAAGTTGTCGACAGATGACAGACCACAACATGGTTTTTGTCCCCAAACTGCTGATTCTTGGTGTAAATATGTGAAACATAAGGGTGAATATAAACACCATGGACTACCAGAAGAGTTTATGTTATTAATCAAGCCCATATACCAAGACCTCTCATATCCTGACCTGTTGAAGAAGTGTCTCCATGGAAGAACACAAAATACGAACGAGTCCTTCAACAATATGATATGGCGAAGGATTCTAAAGACAGTGTTGTCGGTCTCAAAACTCTGAAAATGGGGGTGTTAGATGCAGTGCTTTCATATAACGTTGGAAACATTGGTCGAGCTAGGGTCCTTCAGCACCTAAACATAAGCCCTAGATACAACACCTTAAAAAGCATTCGATAAATGGACATGAAACGGATGAAGAAAGCAGACTTGGCATTGTTGGAAATGTCCCAGGTGCCAGAAAAAAGATGGGAAACCTTAAAAGGAACATAGAAGAAGCAGATGATCCTGATTATGGTGCTGGGATGTTTTAAATCAGCATCAGGTATGGTTAATGACAAAGTCAACTTTAAAGCTAATTTTCTCAGCTTTATTTCTTTTGTCATTTAGTACACATTTCTCAGAAACCACACAACATAGGGAAATAATATTTACACCACACATGTATATCATATATATATATATATATATATATATATATATATATATAAATTCTAAACTAAAAATTAATGCATTTTGTCATTCCTGACCCAGTATAAAAAAATAATTTGGTATTCAAAATGTGTATAATGTATAAAAACATTTACTCAATTAAAAAATATATATACTAAAAATCGTGTGGGTTTGGTAGATTAATTTTTGGTTTAACGTTTTCAGAAGGGATGAAAATATATATCCTCCCAAAAAATTGTTGTTTTAGGTTATGGGTTCTGGAGATATGTGTACTAAAAAACTTAGGATATAACATTACAGGAATAGGCGAAAAGTGCTCCCCTTAAATGTACTGCGATAAGTTAAAAGCCCACGTGTATTCTGTCTTTTTATCATTCGTGTGGATTGAAGTTATAGTGGTATATGTCACTTCCACCACCCACACTTCCACTGTGTCGGTCACGGTGGACTAGTGGATATGTTCCTTGTCTCTTGTCCCGAGGGCCACGGGTTCAAACACGACCGAGATCGATGGATTTTTTTAGGATGGAACAAGATTAAAAGGAGCAAGAAGGGGGGAGAGAATTTAAGAAGTGGGTTAAGGTGTATGAAGAGTTTAAGGCTAGTAAATATTACCAGGTAATGTAAAAGAAACATAAAAGTTGAATATAAAAGGCCTCTAAGCAAAATTTACCGACCTCATCATCCTAGTAATTCCTTAGTTTTCTGCTAGATGTCTCATTGGTTCGGTGTGTTGACCGCATTCCATTTATGATATGTAAGGATAAATAAGTGTAACTGGTCAGTCGCGGTGTACTAGTGGTTATACTCCTTGCCTCTGATTCCGAGAGACGCGGGTTCAAACCCGGCCGCAGTCGATGGATTTTTTAGGATGGAAAAATCCAAGGAGAAAGTCCTCCGGGAGGAACTTTAGGCCATGGCTCCCGTGTCTGAAGATTTTTCAGACTCGTAAAAGATACTTAAACATAACTAAAAAGGCCTCATCGATCTAAAACACCCTAGTAATACCTTAGTTGCCTGTTAGATGTCTCATTGGGTCGGTGTGTTGACTGCATACCACTCATGACATCTATATATATATATATATATATATATAAGGTAAATAAAAGAATTTGGTCTGTTAGCTCCTAACAAAGGAGAGACTATGACTCAACACTAAGTTACGCCGTTATAGATTATAGATTAAGCGTAATCAAATTAACTTGATCTAGTAACACCTAACAAAGTGTCAGTATTGGACAACGCCATTGTAGATGTAGATAAGGTACTGTACTAAATTCGGGAACAAAAAGTTGTACTGTATTTATTACAATTTTAGGGGTGTCACCTGTATCCAAATTTGACTTAGAGGCATGAATTGAATTTGTTACAATTTTACTGCTTATGAAAATGACCTACAGCGTCGTAACTTTAACCGATAGATTTATAAACATTGAGTAGGCGCATGACTAATCTCGACGCGGCGCCTCTGGGTTCAACGGCGCACAGATTAAGAACAATGGTCTAGGACATTTGGATTTTTCTCTAGCGGAAATTGTTCACGCCCCATCAGGGAGTGTATGTGTAGTAGTAAAAGAAAAACAAGTAACGTAAATGAAAGATACATGCTAGAAGTTGTAATGTGGCAGGGCTTGTACAGGGTGACGGTGCGTGAAAGTGATGGTAGAGAGTGTATTATGGTGACATAAGAATAGTAGTGTTTTTTTCCCAGACTTTATTACAGAGCTGTAGTGACAGTTGGGTTTTACGAGACAGTGCAGGGGATGCGTTGTTCCTTTTAATAAAGGAATTCCCTTTGTTTTTGTATTGAAGGGAGACAGGATATACTCCAATTTGTGCCAAGTTCTCCATATCCACTGCTAAGTTACACAAACATCATATAGGGTGCCTCAGCACTCATAATACAATGTTACTATAACCACCGAGGATAATAACTAACTCACTGGCTCTATCAAACCCATTGTTCATTGTAGCGCGGACATAATTTGTCCATACATCCCTGTTCTCATTTAATGCTTTCCAAAGATTCCTGTATAATCTACTAACATCATATCATGGTAAATGTTATTTTCCCACCTTATTTTTGGTCTACCAACTGGGCATTTCCTTTCTCTTCTACAAGAAGCTTCCATACCCCTCTTCCATTCCCCATTCGTACCACCTGCCCATCGCAGTCTATGAGACTTAACTGTTCTTATTATATCTGGTTTCCTATAAAGCTCATGTGGCTCACTGTTATGAAAAGTCTTCTCCATTCGCCTGTCTGTTCATCTCACTTTGGTCGAAACAATTTTCCTAAGAACTTTATTCTCAAATACTCATAATCTTTTCTCTTCCCTTGAGGTAACCGTCTGTGTTTCGCAATCACCGAGCTTAACTCAAATTAACTATCGTTTCACCTCAAAACCAGTTTTTTCCTAATGCATAGGCCTACTGTAAAATATTAACTGCTTAAAATTATATAGGCTCTATAAAGAACAGTGGCATGCATTTAACCCCCGCTACCCCAGCAATTCTGGGGTAACTAATAGATTCATAATTTAGGATTAAAATAAATTGATAAAATGTTATAATTTCATTAAATTCCATTACACGTGATCATTAAAATTAAAATTTCCCGCCACGCCACCAGATGTGCTGAGCCCTATCGCTTTCAGTGTGACTAAGCGTTTTCAATTAGCTATCCTTGTAACGCCTAGAGGTTTCTTGAGATACGAATTCACGCGTACGCATACTTAGTAGATAAAGTTTTGATAAGGATCCCATGTCCGGAAATGTACCATTTCGATGTAAAATAAGTTTGAAGATCGAAACACAATGGGCTGATATCGTGTGTCTTGTGTTTCAGAATAAGCATTACAGACGTATAGGGGTTGTACTACGCCTGTCGAGTCGGAGGAAGATCTTGCACGAATTCTGGATGCAGCAGAAATTTTATTGAGCACATACTAGGTCGTGGGGCGTGTGTATGAAAACATGCGTCGCGGGTACACTTTGTGCTACTAACAAGAGGGTCGCCACGTGGAACCACACTTGTAGTAAACTCCTAGAAGTATATAATACTTATTCTGAACCACAAGGCACCCGATATGTATAAGTTCATTGTGTTTCGGTCTTCAAATTTATTTTACTTTGAAATGGTAAGTTTCCGGACATGGATTCCTTATCAAAAGTTTATCTACTAAGTTCCCACTACAACCCCAAGAAGTCTGTAATACTTATTCTGAATCACCCTGTATAATACATTTAGGTGTATGGTTGCCAGATGAAGCTACTGTCTAAAAACTGTGTTACTGGATTGCCAGTTAATTAGACCAAAGAGTATATGCTTGATGTCACATATACTGGAAAGAGAAGTGTATTTTTCGTTAATCGATTATTATGAAGTTCGACCAATTTATTCTTAACAACGAATCCTGATTGACATCTCATGCCCGAGATGTTTAGCAATATACAGTTTCGAAGTAATATTCTTAAATTCATATTAATTAATCTAATTTAAGTAAGTTAATTTTTTTTACAAACCACAAATATACAGTAACAAATTAAATTATGTGTTACACTTTGTAAGCTATGGCAGTTTATTAATTTAAGAAGCTTTTTTTATTTATATATCGGTCTGTTTTTTTATTCGTGGAATCAAATATGCACGTACGGCCAATGAAGCCTGCGGGAAATGTAAATGAAAATCTATTTCCTTTCTTTCGAATTGTGAATAAATGCCATTATTACTTAGAAGAACCCAATTATTGAATTTTGATTATCAAATAATCAAGTACACTTTGTCTTTTTAGCAGATCCTTTTTGGATACGTTTGTTAAATATGAATAAATAAATATAATTGTGAGCAGTGGAAATGTTAAACACAATATCGGTACTAAGTTTGTTCAAACGTCCTATTAATTTCACACGTTTTAATTAAAGTGTTGTTGTTGATAAATGTGATTTTTGTCAAATTAATGAAAATTAATTTGAGTGACTGTGTAATTGATTATATACAAAGATACCATTTTCGTGCAGACATTTCCTTGAGAAAAATAACCTCATACAACAAGGTAGGCCAATTCCAAATTTACCAAACCTGAACTTATAAATAGTATATACGTATTATTCTAAATATATTTCTAGAACCTACCATAATCATCATCATGTTTGGTGTATAGCCCATTGCAGGCCTTGATCGCCCCAACTATGCGGCTCCATCCATTTTTATCTTCTGCCTTCCTCCTCCATTCCTGGACTCCCATAACCTTCAGATCCTGTTACACGCTGTCTAAGCCGTCTGGTAAGAGGTCTTTCACGTTTATTTTTCCCTGTATTTTAGGGAATGTACCTACATGGGGAATGTCTGTTTCTTCCAGTCGATGTAAATGACCAGCCATCTCAACTTTGAAGATTTTATTATTCTGACTATGTCATATGATTCATGATTACCTATATGTATCTAATGCGCCATTTTCCATTTTCATTTATCGGTCCATAGATTTTCCTTAGAATATTTCTTTCAAATAACTTTAATTTATATTCATCACTTTTAGTTAATGGCCAAGTTTCACTTCCATAAAGGCCTCAGGAAAGTTTTACATATTTTGGATTTGGTTTTGAAGGCTAAGATATCGACTACTTATTAATTACCTAAATAATAGTATGATATTTAAAGAAATTTTGTACTCATTTATATCGGTTTACAATCCAATAACTGCCAAAGGAAGCTAACATATAAATTCTTATAATTCGGTCAACAGTCTTCTCATGGGGAACTGCTGATTCAGTTAAACTTCCCAGTTTAACGTACCCTGTTTTCGTCCAATTAGTATTTCTATCTTGGCCGAATAATAAACAGTTCCAACAAAATATCGTATTTAATAACTTTTTACTGCCTATTAACCACGCATATCTTCTTTATGTATAAACATGAATGTGATTCTGTATGTCCTGTATGGACTCGAAAACTACTTGACCGGTTTAAATGGGGATTTTTCCCATCATTTCGAGAATTTTTCTGGGACAATTAACGTATAGGCCTATAACATTATTCTACGTACTATAGGGCCGGAGCTAAAGAAAAAGTAGTTTTATGGACGCTTAAATGGCTTACGCTGCCTATACCATAACAAATACACAAAATTAATGTATACAGAATTGAATATATCCAAAAATAATTCCAAAAAGTCCACGACAGCATATGTCTATTTTTTTATGGATAACTCACAATAATCCGTTTTGTCTCTCAGCTCATTGATACCAAGAAGATCGGGATGAGTCGATTCCCGCACAAGCATAGCAGCGTACGGTGGGTATCCCTTTACAGATAACTCACAATAACCATTTTTGACTTTCAGCTCATTTATGCCAAGAAGATCGGGATAAGTAGGTTCTCGGTCAAGGCCGGGTAATCAGCACTGGGTATCTAAAAATAATTAAGATATAAATTTATATATTTTTTCTTTTCAATTATCCAACTAAACATAAAAGAACACATTTAATATATTTATGTGTAGCAGCGCCGGATATTAGCTAGTTTGTCATAAACTGAACATCTAAAAATCTTGTAATTTTTTTAACATTTTTCAATGCATAAAAATCCTAAGTGTTATATTATTTTTGGTCTGGACATCTTACCTCAATATTAATGTTGATTTGTTCTTGGACATGTTTCAAAACAATTCTGTTTTACCGTCAAGTCTGGGAAAGCTGACGATAAAACAGAATTGTTTTGAAACATGTCCAAGAACAAATCAACATTAATATTGAGGTAAGATGTCCAGACCAAAAATAATATAATTAAAATAACCTCAAAATATAACTTCCTAAAATAAATATCCTAAGTGTTGTTTATTTTTGTTTTTTTTGTTTTGTTTTGTTTTGGAAAATAAATATAGACGTGAGTCCTGTAACGTACGTAAATTAATCTTAAGCTTGATAAAATATGCATCTGAGAAAAAATTGCTGGTCCTTTCACATCCACATTTGAATTCCGATGCTAATGACTAATGACCTTAGCTGTTAAAGAGTGTCGTAAGATAAAGTAATAGCGTAGCATTTTACGATATCACTTGATATAAAGCGTAGAACGCATTTCAGTCCTATAGCTGGGGTAAGTAACTGCTGTGACCACTGCATGCTACTGATAAATAGAACTCACGATTTACGTCCTTTCGAGTTTAGTATTCAGTGACGTAAAGCTTGCGTCATTGATAGATTGAGCTTCCTACCGACCAACATGTTTATTTTATTAAAAACAAGCTCTTCACTTTTTATGCACAATTAATCCTTCAGAATAGACTATCGAGGTTTGTAGCATTTAGATAGTTAAGACTTTTGTGCTCCCAAAAGCTATATGCATTTGAATTGAAATATTTAAGAGCAATAATTACGAGAACTATATATATATATATATATATATATATAATTATATATATATATATTAAATTTGATTCGACAACACATTGAGTGGATTTCTCAACCGAAGTCTAAACAACGACCGCGGTTTTCCGATTTTTTATTGTTTCCATAAAAACTGAAAATCTAGGCTGTTCATTACAAAAACAAATGCCTGAATCGTGTCTATGGTTTCATAACAATTTCAGTGAAATTTCAGTCATTTTTATAAATGTTATGGAAACCATAACGCATTGGAAAACCGGGTCGTGGTTTAGAAATCCACCCATTGATTCGTATCAAGTAAATTATAAGAAGAAAGTGAATGTTGAATCATGTTCACTCTAATGCACATTGGACATGAACGTTTTAAGCAGTGTTTACTATTTTTCCTAGTTGAATGTTGGGAATATCCCGTTGATTTACATAATTGAAGTGCAAAACATTACTATGTATAATCCGACATAGCAACTTCTATATATTACATACCTAGGCAAAGGATTGCGCTCGTAATGCTGTACTTGTTCATTATAAAATGAGTGACTGGTGAAGTATAAAAGGATAAACAGCGACAAACTACAAATGGAGCATGATGCATTGAGTGTTTACTTCACTAAACATTATTACAATTTATGACAATTTAAAATTCTTTAATTTTATGATGATATATATATATATATATATATATATATATATATATATATATACCAAACTTGGGATGGTTATAATCCCTTAGGGGAATATATGGGATTTCGGTCAATATGCGACTGGTG
Source organism: Diploptera punctata (assembly GCA_030220185.1). NCBI lineage: Eukaryota > Metazoa > Arthropoda > Insecta > Blattodea > Blaberidae > Diploptera > Diploptera punctata. The sequence continues at coordinate 362,035 of JASPKZ010007483.1, forward strand.
TCCAGTCAGCATCTTGAAGAATTTCGGTAGCTAAGATAAATATCACCTCCAGGTTGAGAAAACTAGTTGTAATGGGTGGGGAATCCGAGATACTTAACATATGTCACATTTAAACTGATGGCTAATCCGTCTACGTCCTTGGTAAACATATGTGGATGTGATACCGACAACCGCCGGGGAAACCAAGGGCCATCTAGGCCTGTCGCGGCTTGGAGTTTTTAATATTTCTAAATACACAAATTACAAATCATAAATCATCATTTTTTATAATCTCGCGACTTGTGACAAATTTTACGTCTTCTTGGCGACATACTAAAGGTTAACGTGAGTATACCAGTCCGTTTTTAAATATTGGAATGTTTGATTACGTCTTCTACGGAGAGTAGCCTGTTGTTTCCCATTTTTTTCTGATGCGGAAGATGGCTATTTTCAGATTTTATAAAATATACAGCGTATTTGATTCTCAACATACGGAGTAATTTTATCCCATTCTGTGAAAAATAACTATGTATACTAGGGTTATAACTTTTTGGACTTTTGTGAAATAAAATATTTCCTGTGCAATGAATGGGTGAACTTTTGCTTGAAACCATTGAAAAAGGCCTTCATTTCACTGAGCTTAAAGAAAAGGTCACCCCCAAATTAAAATTAAATATTGATATATAAATATATTTGGGGCGACTTTTTCTTGAAGCTCAGTGAAATGAAGGCCTTTTTCAATGATTTTAAGTAAAAGTTCATCCATCCATTGTACAGGAATTATTTTATTTCACAAAAGTCCAAAAAAGTTATAGCCCTAATATAATATGTACAAAATCCCGTACACAACAAAAATATATTTATTTGTAAAAAGTAAAGAATGATGAACTAAGAAGGTATAATTTTATTAACAGTCTTGTAAAACGCCATAAAATAAGTTATATAATTAAAGTAAACAAGAAACAGCAACTTTGTCAAAATAAACTAAACAAAAATTTCAACCTCAGTTGATGACTTGAAATTATTTAAATGTTGAAAAGTTGTGCAGCGTTTTTTGATAGTTGATGTACTTACAAACATAGGATATTTCATTTCGATAGAAGTGTTGGGAAGAAACGCAAAGATCACGTCCGAGTATTGTGTTGCTTTCTAGTTTAAAGTGACTTTGGGAGGGGTTGGGGTGGAGTAACCAATCACAAATTTGCTTTCCACGGAACACAACTAATAAGTTACAGTTTATATCAGAATACTAAACAAAATTTTGTGAAGTTCAGTCGGAATCACATACATAATGCTTGAACCACATAAGAACATAAAAGTCTAACCAGAAAATAATCAGCTTAATGCCGGGGCCATCTCCTGGACAACACTTAATACATGAACGCTATTGACAGATACATTCATAGTAAATAGGTGAATTTAGTATGGATGGCTATGATGGTCATTAGATTGTTTCATTTGCTGTATAAGTTAGTGTAATCCAATTATTTGTATTTATATTATATTATTTTTCTAGTTTAGTTATATTTGTTAAATTGTTTCTTGTTTTTTGTTTTCTGACCAACTTTTCGATCATTTCTTCCTTGTATCCATTTTTTTCTTGCTAGAGATTTTATATAATTTAGTTATTTGTTGTAGTTTGTTTTATTTAATGGTAGCTTTAACATTCCGTTTATTAGGCTGATAAAGGTACTCATTTTATGTTGTATAGGGTGTTTTGATTTTTGGTGTATAGCTGTTTTATTGCTAGTTGGTTTTTTGTATATGGTTATGTGTAAACTATTGCTAGTACGATTTTTAGAAATTAAGTCTAGATAGTTTATGAAGTTGTTATTTTCTGCTTCTTCTGTGAATTGTATTTTGTTGTGCATTTTGTTTAATTCATCTGCAATTTCTTTTTCTATGTGCATGTAATTTTCATATATTATTAATAGGTTAATTTAGTTGAGGACGACTGATTTACCAGGTACTAAACTAAACTAACTCACTGGCACTATCGAACCCGTAGGTTCATGACCGCGCGGACATAAGCTCTCCATACGTCCCTATCCTGAGCTAACTTTTCCAGTCATTCCCTGTATAATCTACTTCCCTCAAGTCATAGTTAATGTTATTCTCCCACCTGATTCTTGGTCTACCAACTGGGCGTTTTCCCTCTGGTCTTCCTACAAGAAGCTTCCATGCACGTCTTTCATTCCCCATTCGTGCCACATGTCCTGCCGATTAATTTTGTATTTTAATATTTTATGTTGTCAGATGGCGTTCTGGGAATATTGAGCCTTAATGTTTTATGAGTGACACTTTTTTATTTCTCTCATCAGTAAGATAAATTGCATGAAATTTTAAGACCCAGATGTTCGCGATACTGTCTTATCCAGAGAAATCTACCATATACTTGTGTGGTCCAGAATTAAAAATCATGAGCCGACAGTTCGTGCTTTATCGTGGCTAAGGAGGCTTGGGGTACTTAAAATGTACTTTCAAGGGGAAAGGTTAAATAGGGGAGATAAATAGAAGGAGAAGGAATTCGTACAGAATTGTTTATAATTTTATATGAATGAGAATTATGTGATAAATACTGTATTTTTTTCTGAATGTTTGTACCTAATACTGAGCTGTTTAATGTAGTTTTAGTTGTACTGATATTACATTACTGATAATCATTGGTGTAAACCTTCAGTCGTGGGGTGGAATTGTGGCAAATAATGTTTTTTTTAATTACTTGGATCTTTTAAAAATACGAAGTAATATTAATTTTTAAAAAAATAGTTCTTGGGTCCCAAATTTGGGAGTCTTTAAGTGAGCCCAAAAGTGATTTGAACAGTTATAACGTTTTTTTTTTGCGTACATGAGTTATCATGTAGGAAAATTTACATTAGTATATATATATATATATATATATATATATATATGTGTGTGTGTGTGTGTGTGTGTAAATTTAATGGGGGTTGAGTGTTTTTCATTTATGATACATAGGTTCATATTTAGTTTTTTACGAAGGTCACTAGATAAGTTTTCAGATATGCAACAATGGGCCATGATAGAGTTTCCATACCTATCACATTTTTTCAAACAGCTCTCCAGCACATACTATACACCGTTGCATCCTCTGGAACCACTTCTGGAAGCAGCCACGCCACTCGATCTCAGACATTGCACTAAGCTCCTTCAACAGCATATTCTGGGCTAGGTCCAGACTGTAGGTTCAATGAGACATTAATTTCACAGGTGTCTTTTCCAGAAACCTAATTGTTGCATTGGCTGTGTGCAAAGAGGTGGAGCAGAATTTTCCGCAGCCCAGTATTTGGCCGCTTCTCCTGGATCTTTGAGAAGACTTGGGGCAGGCAGGCTTCTGTATACCATTTAGCAGTAACTGTTCTCTGATCCTCTAGCACAACTGTAGCCAGATGACCACTTGTTGAGAAGAAAGTGTCCACCATTTTCTTCTCCACACTCCTAGGCCTTTTGACTTTGGTCGGAGGCTGCTCATCTGGGAAGACCCACACCTATGATTGGGGCTTTGTTTCACGGTCATACTGGTAGATCCAAGTTTCGTCACCTATCACTATGACACCCGGCGGGAGTCCCCGTTGTTGAATCTCACCAGCATTTCTCTACACAATTCCACCCTAGTGCGTTTATGTCCTGCTGACAAGTGGTGTGACACCCATCGAGAAGAATTTTTGGTGCAGGATGGTGGAAACACTTGGCGAACTAATCCCTAGGCCCCCCTCGATGTCCTTATAGGTCAGTCGTGGGCCTTCCTTAATCAGAGTCTGCACTGCATACGTTGTCCTCTGTCATCACTGTTGTTGACCTCCCACTTTTACCTTCATCTTTAAGGGATGTTCTCTCCCTATTAAATTCAGGAAATCAGGGGACAACTGTTTCACGTGAAAGAGGAAGGTCCCCAAATGTTTGTGTGAGTTGCTCAAGTGTTTGCGACTCATTTAAATCGCACTTATAATCATATAAAATCATAGCAAGAAAATAATAACACCGTTTAGGTAAGGTTACATTTAAGAAAGCCACTTAGTGATAGCCACTAGACATTTTGCTGTCGAGGGAATAACACCATTCCCGGAATCAGCACACTGGACGGCAAAAAAATGCTGCCTGCAAAAACAGGAACAGGAACTCCCTCTCAAGCTCCGTAGGACACGTTTGATTTCACCACGCATAGACTACTTCACAAAGCTGCTGCTCAGAGACAACTGAAAGGAATCGTTTCTACCTGCTATGGTTTTGACGTTCGAGAGTCGGGCTTTCAAATGGTATATTAGTTTATTGCATTCCTGTCGCCATACTGCAGTATCTCAAAACTTATCTAGTGACCCTCGTATTAACAGTTAAAAAATAAAATAAAAATCTGAGCATGAAGTTCGTAAGACCAATCACATGAGTTGTGTACAGTAAAAAAAAAATCACCCACTAATGTATCTCATACTTGTAGGATACAAACGGATTAAAGAGTGTAACCAAATATTTGCTGTTTATGAGTATAATAAAATAAGTAGCTAAAACTTCTGAACCACGAGATACAAATCCATAGATGAAATCAATTGCTACAAAGAGTGTAAACTGAAAATTATGTTTACTTTATATTCCATAATCCTCAACATGACTTCATCAGTGTTACGAGAAGTATCGAACCGGTATTCAACTGGGCACATGTGTTAAGAGTCATCTTCTGGTCTTACATTGTTGACTGTAGCAAACATTCTTTCTTGTAAGTCTGCCAAATCATATACTGGTGACGTGTAGACCTGGTCCTTTCAACAGAGCTCAAAAAAAAAGTCAGGTGATGTTAGGCCTGGTGATCTCCCAATTCATCTTACAACGATCTTTTCTTAGGAGGTTATTGTCTTGATGTGTGATGTGTAAGTCAGGTATCACACATTGAATTGTGATTATGTAGGTCATTGTTATATAGTTTTCTCAATTTACCTATCTGTTCGCTTATCTTTATGGTGCAAACATTTTAATATAGACTTTGCAATTTTTTATACCGAATTGCGAAGGTGGCTGTTCTCATGAAAATAACTTCGAGTTTTTTTACAATCTGACGCTTTTAAAATGAAAAGCAACGTTGTTAAATCGTCCCGACCTCCCCTTTCTATTGATACCAGTCATATCCATTTTGGATGCATAGTTTTGAAATTATAAATCTTTATTTTATTATATTTAAAAGCGAAATATCAAAGGAATGAATAATTAGTTTTGTGTATTTCTTGTGTTTGACAATATATTTATCAACGAACCCTCGAAAGGGACACAAGACTGAAAATAGTACCAGATTTCAAATACCTAGGCATCACGCTACAAACAAGCGCAAAATGCTTTACAAAACATATCACAGAAAAGACAACCCAAGCAATAATAGCAATGCACGAAATAAGAAACATTAGATCCCTCACCCTAGAGACGGCAATGCTGTTGTTTAGAGTAAAAATTTTACCAATACTAACATATCGCATAGAAATAATCTGGACACATTTAACAATCAAGACTCTTACCTCTCTAGAAAAGGTGAAAGCGAGATATATAAAGACAGTATTAGGAGTGTCAAAAGTAACGCTGTCAAGACTCGCATACCTACTGGCGAAGGAAACTTTCCTTATCGACGACCTCAGGACAAGCATACTCCTACCCAGCACCAGCGCATCACAGAAGCTGCTAGCAACACTGAATAAGAAAAGAGAAGAAATACATCCAGAATTCTACAGCACCAGGGCCATGGTGGACCATGCGTGGACAAAAGGAAATTTCGAAATGAGACACGTCATCACTAGGTTGGGTCCACGGATTCCACCACCTGATATGCAAGAACACAAAATTTCATGAACCAAATATAGATTGTAAATGTATGCTATGCGAAAAGACATGTGACCTATATCATATTGAGCTATGCATAAAAAGAACAAAGACAATATGTGAATATGCAAAAATGTAAATTAAAAAAAATGTATTCTTACTTTAATTCCGGCTATTTGGCTGCAGTAACATTATTTAAAGCGAAATACGGTGTATATATATATTATGATATTGAAGTTTGATAATACAAATATTGAATCCGATTGTAAACGTTTTTCCTAAACAGTGTTAAAATTCCGCATTTAAAATAATATATTCCCCACGAGATTGTATTCTATAAATAATATTTGAAGAGACAAGTGTTGTAGGTAAGACGCAATCAGTGCGGGGTGTTGACATGCGAATATATGCACACCTGCCAGTCCCTCCCTCACTGTGAGGGTGAAATTATATGTGTGGGCCCCCAGAGGCGGAGAGCACAACCCTCTTGATTAAACAAGATCATAGCTACATCCCTCCACGTCTCTCTAGATAACATTTTTTAATTAGATATGGCTAACTTTACTACTTTCGTTATCGTGTGGTTGGTATCCTGGTACGCGTACATCAGACTTTATTAGTATCTTAAGAAATTAACATTCTTTTGTATTTGTATAACTACAACGATTATATTCCCCTACAGTAAAGTTATGTGTATGGTTTGTGAATTTCAAATTCCTTGCTGAAAAATTTTAATGAAAATGCGTCATATATTTTCTGTTTTCTCAGAAATATAATTTATTATGACTGGTTGATAATAATGATGTATAATTAGCCTGATTTTCACACTTTACATAGGGAAGTACAATGGAACAACTTTTTTTCTGTACTTATCAATTACAATTGTATTCGAAATACAATAAATATTCTTCTCCTTTTCTTTGTTTTGGGTCCATGATCTGTTCCATCTAGAATTAAGAGTCCCTCCATCTGCTTTTTGGTCTTCCAAGTGGCCTTCTCCCATCCTCTGGTAACTTATATCTTGCTATGCGTAAAAATATATCTGGTGTCTTGCCGGATAGCCTATATGTTGATTTCATATTTTTTTCACCCATTCGCCTTTGCCTGAATATTCAGCTGCCTTCTTATTTCTTCATTTCTAATTCGATCTTTTTCTTCATTAACATAGGGTCTTCCTCAGAATTAATTTAATTTGTTTCTAAAGTTTATTTTGTTTTAACATCATCTGCTCCTCGGAGGCATAGGTCAATATTAGGCGTATCACTGCTTTATATATTCTTGTTTTGATATGTTTATTTAAGTACTTGTTTTTCATTATGCTATTATTCATACACCCAGCAACTCTCACTACTTTGTTAGCCTGATATGCGACTTAATAAATTAAATATATTATTATTATTATTATTATTATTATTATTATTATTATTATTATTCTATCATTATTATTATTGTTACATAAGAAGAATTAGTAATCCTGAAGCTGCGTGTTAATTTTTCTATTTAAAAATAAACTACCATAGAAAAAGTTGTTACAATATACGTCCTGTGTGTAATCTTCAAAATAATACAAGTACAAACGATCATTATAAACTAAACTTCACATTGGTGACCAAGTGTATGGCATTTTTTATTAACATCCACAAATGTACATTTTCCCACTCTATATCATGTGCATGCTAAAAATCTACTTGTTACGAGTACTTTTTAATGTGATATGAAATATTCAGTAAATTATAAATAATTTATAATGTATTTATAACTTTGGTATTTAAATCTGTTGTATTTTAAGTGCACGTTCGTGTTGTAATGGTGTTTGAGCATTTTTTTAAATAATAAACTAATACATTTTTATATCTTATCTATTGGTTTAGTGGTACTAATTCTTCCAGCATAAATAGAACTTTATTTATTATTATTATTATTATTATTATTATTGGGCGTTTTTAAGGCGAGTATGGGTCCTTTAATGGATAGAAATTGAGAATTTCTTGATATAAGAAATGCTTTGAAACTTTAACTCGGAATCCCTTGGGAAGGGGGGGGGCATTAGTAAGTTCAAGGCGTAGGTGTGAGAATAATATATCTTAATATTTTAATATTTGGTTATTAGTGATATGAATTGGATTCAGTTAAAAGAGGATTGTGGCCAGTCGAGGACCTTAGTGAATACAGAATCTGTCCTTCCGATTTCATAAATCTTATAGTTATTTTCCGTGATGCTGTTTATTGTTGCAGTAAATAACATATTATGTATTGCTTTTGGAATAGTGACAGTTGACCAATATAGTTATAATTTTAAAATTTGAAGAATGTGATCCCGCTGCAGGCTTTAGGAGGAATTTAGGGTGGTAAGAGGTCAAACCTCTTCCACCTTTCTAGATAGTTGGCACATATGTTAGCTGGGTGTCAACTTTTTGTGACGCCTGTCCTTAACCGTAGAACAAATGTGTGGTATTCATTTTAGTTAGAGGATGAATCGACCCCAGGGTAATGGTTCCGTTGGTAGGTTTTGAGCCAGTTTTAGAAAACTGACCACGCCGGACACGAACTCTAACCTCTATATACCGGGGTATATATCATAACAAATGATGAAGGCATTAAACTATGCCCACTATGCGATGACCATGAAAACTGGCAGCATATTATAGCATTCTGTAGAGAGACAGAACAACTTAGATTACAGATGCTGCCGGAGAGATTTCTCAGGTCGGATCGAGGGAGAGTGGCGTGTTGGGATCTTTTAGGACGGATCGAGAGTGAATCAAAAACATGCAAATTTTTGGGTACGGTAAGAAAATTGAGATATAACAAAATTGTAGATTAAGGATATATGTATTAACAATAAGAAGAATCTCAATATGGTCTTTGTTTTCGATCTTTAATCATGTTATATAATAAGTAGGTCTGATAAGTTGAATAGTCTGATAGTGCATTTAATGTCTGCAGGGACGGGGGGAGGGGGGTATGAGCGTGCGGTGTGTATATGTGTGGGGGTGTGTGGGTGTATGTGTGTGTGTGTGTTTTTTTTTCTAATTTGTTTTCTAGCATTTTTTTTTAATATTAATGTACGGAATGTGGATGAATGTAGATATGTATTATTGTGATTTAGTGTAGACATAGATTTTACTTTTATGTACCCTGTTATTGTTTTTTGATACAGGTGTATTTGTAGGTATTTGTTTATATTATTAGTTTTATTTTTTATTCATGGAAAAATAATGCACGTACGGCCAAGCAGGCCCGTGCGCAATGTAAATGCATATGTATTTTCTTTATTCTGAAAAAAAAAAGCAATAAATTCCATTATCTTACTATTGCCATAACAAACTACTCTAGTAATGTATAGATTATGAAACATATATAGCAATAATGCGAACCCATTACATATTCCGACGTCTGCATTAATGCGATAGTGCCTTTAATATAGGCTAACATTCTAAATTTAAAACAAATATTTGTAAAATTATTATAATTTTATACTCTGTTTACCAAATCGCACGTCTTTTCTATACCTGCCAACTAAACCCGGCCCCGGAGCTGCCATGCCTCGAATTTATTTCTATAATTTATAATGTTAAAAATATAATTAGTCCCTAACAATGACAATTCTAGTATATCTCTGCCTCATTTTCCAGCTTGTTTCCGTAATTATTTTTATAAATGATTTTATAAACATGTTTGTACGCGCTGCTTTTTTACTCCAGTGAAACTGACTTAATTAAGCAATGGCAACGCCTCGGTTAATCGTAGCTGCAAGCGATCTGCCTGTACGTTACACGAGGCTGTACTTTTTTTTTGTCAAACCTTAATTATAATTATGAATGTGTTCACTGTTACGAATTCCATTTTTCACTGTAACAAACATTATAGGAAGGTAATGGCTGAAAAAAAATAATACAGTTTATACAGAATATCCCATTGATCATGGCACAATGCACTATACATGGAGTTCATATAATGTGAAGTAATTAAAATATATTTATCTACTATTATGACAATCAGTGACTGTTTAGTTCTTAGTTACTAGGCAACAAAACCTATACGTTATATTCTAACAAAACACGCTATCAAGACAAAATACAAGTTCAATAATACGTAAAATACACTTTAATGCAGAATATAACAAAGTATCTTAATTTATCGTGTTCTTTTCTTTCCAAAACCCACATTACTCTTTCTCTAAACATACCGTCACCGCAATAAATAAATTTCATTAAATGCACCAAACATACAACATATAGTAAAATACTCTGAACGTAGATAAAATATTGTACACAACACGTTACAAAATTAGGTTTAGTAACTCGCTGTTGTTACTTCGTGTTCTAACGTGAGCATCTCATTACTAAACTCTGCTTTTGTAACTAGTCTAAATACCTATTGTATCAGATACAGAAAGATTCAGGACGAATGCGACAGCTCCGATTGGTTTAAACTGTAAATATATAAAATTATATAATTAATACCTGTAAGTGTGTTACACATTATCAGTAAATCCCTAATCTCCAAATCAGAAGATTAAAATAGTCAACGCGTTTCGATAGCGAGGCAATCATTATCAAAACTAGTTATTTATATATATATATATATATATATATATATATATGTATTATTTTTAAATAATCAATAACTAGTCTTGATAATGATAGCCTCCCTATCGAAACGAGTTGACTAGTTTAATATTTTGGTTTGCTGATAATGTGTAATATGATTTTATTATAATTAAGAAGATCCTGTTTTTTAATTAAAAATACCTTCCTCAACTTACTTTTTTTTTTTTAATTCGCTATCTTTTCTGAATCCGGCTTCATCTTCAGCGCAATCGACTGAGATTGAAACGGATTCCGAAATTCTACAGAATTAAACAAATAAAGAAGTCGAGTAAGACTAAACCTCACTGTTATTAATTCCATGATTTTATATTAAGCCTATATATTATTACGACTAATACCTCAATGAAATTTTATTGTGTATGTGTAGCATGGAATTGTATAGGTCTAGTGTTATGTTGTACTCGTATATTCAGAATGATATATTTATTATTATATTTTATTGCATATCTAAGTAATACCTCCCATTTAAATGCGATACCTAGTCAAGTAGGAAATGCGGTTTTGATTCTGCAACTGGATTTCTCGCCAATTCATTCGTTTTACATCTCATTACTAGAGCCAGGAATTGTTTGCAATGTCATGTTTTAAACTATTAGAGAGCACTGATACAATAGTTATTTAGACGACTGGTTACAGAATCAGAGATTTAGTAACGAGATGCTTAAGTTAGAACACGGCCGAAGGGAGTTACTAAACCTAATTTTATATATACGTTCAGAGTATTTTAGTATATGTTGTGTATTTAGTATATTTAATTACATTCATTATTGCGGAAACGGTGTGTTTAGAGAAAGAGTAATGTGAGCTTTTGAAAAAAAAAACACGATAAATCAACAAACATTGTTGTAATGTGGGCTTTGGGAAAAGAAAACGATAAATCAACAAACGTTGTTATATATATACAGGATTATTCACGAATTGTGTGTGCTATTGTTATGTGAAAACCATTTATTTTATCATAAAGTTGATACTTGAAAGATGAATCGCATAATGTTATGAGTATGCGGAGGCACTTAGGAAAGTTTTTTATTCATTTGTAGAAAAGATACAACATTGACCGCTGTTACTTTAAATGCAACTTTCTATTTTATTTTAGATGGAATGAAATATGTATTTATTGGCATTACAAAACAATTTGTATAAATTAGTTATGCCACATAAGAACAGTTCCTGCAAGATGTTGAATTAGCAGGAGCAGACGCGGTCCGCTTTGCACATGGGCTGTGTACCAATGTATAGATTTCCTGTTTTAAAATACCTTACCATATTACTACAGGAACAGGTGTCTAATCACCAGATAGATGTTTAAAAGTGCAACCGTTATTCTTTACGCATTCTCGAATACGTCTCCAAAAGGATCTTTCTACGATGACTAATTGGTGAACTGAAATGGACTGGCATGCTTCCCTGATCCGATGTTGCATATCGTCAAGAGTGGTTGGTTCCGTGGCATAGACACGTTGTTTTACATATCACCGTACGAAATAAAACAATGGGGTTAGTTCGGGTGATCTTGGAGGCCAGTCATGAGGACCTCTCCTACCAATCCATTTATTAGGGAAAGTCCTGTTAAGCACACGGACTGCTATATTACTGGAATGGGCCGGATGACCAATTTGCTGGAACCACATCGTCTGCCGGGTATGTAAATCTACTTCTTTCAGTAGTTGAGGTAAATTGCATCCCAGAAAAAAGTGCATAGCTTCGTCCTGTTACATTTCCGTCCAAGAAATACGGCCCTATCACGTAGTTACCTAGAATCACGCACCGCACAATCACTTACCACCTATGTTGACAAGCAACATGTTGCACCCAATGAGGATTTTCCGCTGCCCAGTAATGTTATGGCGGTTTATCTCACCACGATTGGTAAAAATAGCTTCACCTGAAGACAGTATGAATTCTAACAGATCTTCGATATCAGGTATTTGAATCCAATCTACGGTTGACATCAGGTCCAGGCAGTTCGTGGGCTAAGGATATGTGATATGGGTGGAACGCATATTTATGTAATATGCGCTACACCGACGACTGACTGGTACCCGCCACTGTAGCAATATCACGGGTACTTACGTGCGGGTCTACTACTATAGCCCCCAATACAAGCAAAGACTACATTTGCTTCACTAGTAGCAACTGCTCGTCTTACATAAGGGTTCCTGTCGATAATTCAATTTCTGAAGTTTTGTCTGCCCCTCCAAACGTCACTGGTACAGAATGCAATCTGTCAGGATAGAGCAGTACATAGATGCTGCTCGCTTCTTCTTTATTATTGTGACATTCGCCCAAAGTAAGCAGTATGTCGACTTTTTCATTTCTTGTGTAGTTCATTTTCCAATATATCAAATTCAAACATGTATGCATACAGTAGGAAGATAGACTAGATGCGTACAGCTTGTAAACAACGGCATTCTACCGCTCAGAAAGATGCGCCGTAGACCAGACGAGCCACTACTGTACTTCGAGGCTTTATCTAGTAGTTCGCTCGGATTCGCGATAAGCAACTGAAGGACACCTGCAACGTCTCTGACCAAATTCCCCATCCATCTATGACTCACTTCTGCTCTTCTTCTCCTCTCTCGCTCAGAAACGGTATCACGCCATTCTGAATCTACTTTACTGGTGAACCGTGGTCCTGCCAGATTGTACTGTACAGTATTTCCTTCTGCTAAACAAACACGTGCAAATATATCAACAACTCAACAGAAAGACATTGTACCGATGTACTGTACGTATTTGTATGACACGTTGTTTTACTTTTGTTATTTGTTTACATTCTGTTGTACGTCTCTTCCCACTTTCGTTAACACGACTCTTAAATAAAACTTAGAACTTGAAAGAATTCAGTATCTACAATGTAGTTCACAAAGTTAACTGTTATACCAAATCGCTGAGACTGTGAATGAAAGACGAAACATTCCGAAGGGGCGCTAATACTAGCCGGTAGCAGTTGCATTAGCAGACGTCAGCTTTCACACTTCTGTAACACGTTAACCAATAGAGATAGAAACCGCATTCCAACGGCAATGTACTTCTTTATTAAGGAAATTTCGAACGAAGAATAGAAATGTGCCATGATATATTTAAAATAACGAAGTTCGTCGCCATAACTTAAAGACGAATAAACATCAAAAATGTGCTGAGCATCTCCACATAGAGGCACATCAACCATTCACACGTTTCCACAATTAGTTTCACACCAATGTCCATAGTTTTCATATAATGAGACGAAACTTGATTCGTGAATCACCCTGTGTGTGCGTGTATATATATATATATATATATATATATATTATATATATATATATATATATGCGTTTATATCACTAAGGTGTATTTTACGCTTCGTTGAACCTGTATTTTATGTTTTGATAACGTGTTTAGTCTTTTGTTAGAATAGTATAGGTTTTGTTGCCTAGTAACTGCGAAGTAATGCATCACTGACTGCTATAATAGTAGATAACGTATCTATACATTTTATGACGTGTAGAATAAAATACTGCCAAAAATTAATATTTTCATAATATTTTGGCGGGCCACGCCGTAGCTTACTGGTTAAGGCACTGCGCTACAAGCCGGAAGGTTGAGGGTTCGAGTCCCGGTAGGGTCAGGATTTTTAAATTGACCCAAACCTTCTGGCGGCACTATGGCCTTGGGGTCGAATCAGCCTCTAACGGAAATGAGTTTCTGGGTGTATAGGTGGTGTCACGCAGGGCTGACAACTTGGTCGACATCAAGTGCCGATTATCCAGATAAAGTGGGAGCCTTAACCTACTTATACTCCAAGGGCCTCCTGAGGCCTGTAGTGTGATCATTTTACCTTTTTTATATATTGGCAAAAAGTTAATTTTTAGTGAACATTTCATATCCCTTCATATTTTTCAACCTTAAAATTCTGCATTTTTTGTAAAAGCTCTAGGAAATTCATTAAAAACATTATTTAATTGACTGTAGGTCTGAAATTTGTTGACAATGTAAGTGAAAATTCCTCAGTATCCCATTCTGAATAAGATAAATAGATTTGGTAAAAATAAATAATAGGATGAGGTTACGAGGAATGACTAAGTTAGATGGAGGTTTTTGTCCGAAACTCGATCTCCATAACAAGAACATGAACCTAGATGAAAAACTAGAACAACTATGTTAGAATAATAACCAGCTTACCTTCTCTAGTCAGTGAAGCCAGTTCCATTTTGCTTAGTAAGGGCAGATCTTACTTTGTGAACATATTACACAATTTAAATGTAGGAAAGATGCTGGTGCTAAATTTTACTGCTGAAAAAATGTCTTATTCCACAGTTTGTGAAATCAGTTAATTCCTTATAGATAAGGCCAACAGTATTCTCATATCGAAGTATAAAGTACAGCTCGATAAAAATATGCCCCCTTAGCATTGTGTGACATGGAACGCACTTTTTCGTACAAAACAATTCTTAGACAGGCGTTATAGTTTACTATCATAAAATATAGAAAATGCTTCTGTGTATTATGAACAGAATTGATAATTAAATTGTTCAAAGCAAAAGTAGACCAAGACTACACATTGTGCTAAACCAATTCGATGAAAAAAAAACTGTCAAGTTCTAAATATATTTCCCGATGTTCATACTTTAAGATTAAGTCTAACTGTAATTGCAAAAATAGTTTTGAAACACTCTTTTGAATTAATTGTTGATTAATAACTTTTAACAGTTTGTTTTACAAATATGACACACTCGACTTGTGCTCTGAACCATTCAATTCGTGGTTATTTTACATTTGCATCTACTGGAGCTCAATATGTTTATGCAACGTATATAGTAATCATCCAAACTGAGCCCTCGATAACTTTTGTCTGCGATACATTTCATGGAATCCTGCTGCATATATATTTTTTCTTTACCTCTCAGTTTTCAATTATTAAGGAAAAGTGATCCCACTATAGGCTTGGAAGGCCGTTGGGTAATGGGAGGTAGATGATCCAATCTTTCTACACATTCGGCACGAGATGTCCGCCGGGTTATCGGCCCTGCGTGACAGCAAAAATATTCCCCAATTCCAGAGCACTTTTCTCTGTTATTATTCTAACAACCCCATTATCACTTTTGTGCCTTTGCCCCCAGAACGTGCGCATGGTACTCATTTCACTTAGTAGTTGAGTCAACACCAGGACCATGATGTAGCCAAATAGTTTGGTCTAACTAAATATCCGACCCAATTGAGGATAGAACCCACGACCTTCCGGCTTGTAGCGTGAATATTCAAACAAATATGCTACGGGATGAGCATTAAAATTGTTTCAAATCATTAACGTATATTTTCTGTTAGATGAGAATTAATTAAAAAGCTAGATAAATGGAATTACAGTGAACATCTTGATTTCTTGTCGCTCAAATAAGGTAAGGTCTGCTTGTCTCATTTATGTGCTCATATATACACGTATAAATTATGTATAGCATATATATATTTAGAACATGTCACAAATAAGGAAATTAGAAACATAATGGAAGCAGAAGAAAGCATAATTGAAAGAATTGAGGAGAAGGAATTAAAGTGGTTAGGACATGTCTTAAGAATGGAAGATGAGCGTTAGCCAAAGCAACTATATGAATGGCATCCGAACAGAAAGAAGGAAAGAGGGAGACCAAGGTTAACATGGAAGGAAAACATGAAGACAGTAATGCAAGCTAGAGGGCTAAGCATCGAAGTTGCCCAAGACCGTAGGCTTTGGAGGTTTGGCACGGGAAGACGGCAGCAGCTGTAAAAACCCGAAGATATATATATATATATATATATATATATATATATATATATATGTGTGTGTGTGTGTGTGTGTGTGTGTAAAAATTTTAGAAAATTGTAGCCTCATAATATTTTTCTGTCATGATTTTTGAAACTTTTCATATTTTGTTATTATTACTTCATATATTGATATAATTTTCTCCATATTATTCCTCGCTCTATTCATTGCCCTTCTTTTTTTTTCTGTTTATCATATTTACTATGTGTGATTGTGTGCGAGCTTTGTTTCACATTTTATTTTGTGTATTATAATTGCATAGAGGGCGCTGTCAGAACTTTAAGAAGAGAGAACGGGCAGCAGAAGTTTATGACGTGTAACTTTGTTCTTCGTGTTATAAGGATACACAAACAAAACGGCGGGAGAAGGATAGATAATGTCTATTTTTTATATGTTTGATTGTAAGTTTTTTGTATAATACACACACACACACGCACACACACACACACACACACACACACACTCACACACAGATTCACACACAGATTCACACATCACACACACATACACACACATATCTATGTGTGTATGTATGTATGTATATATATATATTGTCTTGTAAGCCCATTTTTTCCTTAACAGAGATCTAGGCGCTCTCCCCCTACAGGGAGGAATTTGAACCATGCTAATATAAATAAATAAATATATATATATATATATATATATATAGGGTAGGGTGGGGCTATTTCGCGCATTTCAAATTTAAATCAGTATTATAATTATCTTTTAAAAAATTGATATGTTTAATTACTCTATAATTAAAGCTTATTTACTTATCTATATAATATAATATAATATTAATCATCCTTAAATACTAGTATGACACTGAATAAAAAAAAACTTATAAAATTGTCTGTACTATACACCTTATGTAAACACAGTGGGGCTAATCCACGCATGGAGAGGGGCTACTTCGCGCACTAAACTTATCATAATAAACAATTATCATAAGTAATGCCACGAGTGATTTCCAAATTATCGATAAATTCACGACTCACGAAGTGAGGAGTGAATTTATCTAGAGAATTTGGAAATCAAGAGTGGCATTTGTTAGGACTATTTAACGAATAAAATTAAGCTGTTTACTCACAAAGCATTATTTAACTGTAGTTATTTCAAAATATTTATATATTTAATGCAAACGGCGATGTTTGAAAACAAATGAGAAACGATAGGTACGCTTCTACTGCTTCTTTTGTTTATCACTGCAACCAGATCATACTATTTATTGCCAAAGGAACGCAATATTGTAAGAATGCTCTCTAGTGGAGAAAAAATGAAACATCAATCTGTATATTAATTCATTTCTGATGTCGTATGATGTAAATATTACAATTATATTTTTCTGGATTATTACCTGGGAAAAAAATACATTTAAGAAAGTCAAACAGTGGTTTCTTTTTTTGGTGGTATAATAAATTGCTACAAATGTTGACATGTATGCACTATATATACAATCTGGTAGCCGTATTTCTTATAGGCTCAGTCACTGCAAAATAACGGTCAGACCTGTTCAGAATATTAAAAACGAGGAGCTTTGTTTAATATATGGTAATTATAACACTGATAAATATTTCGTGAAACACGACTCTGATTGGTTGTAAAACAGAAATCATTGAAACGTGATTGGCCATTGACTCCCATTTGGGGCATGAGTTAAATAGTCACACGCAAATTGTTTCTTCCCAACTGCACCCACACACAGTTCGTGGAACGAATTCATACATTTATTGACAGCTGATCCACTCTCCCATTCTTAAAGACTTCTCAGAGAAGTATCTCGGTTCACAAAAAGAGCATGACACATCCTTCATCCGTCTCGTTATCTGGAGGCAACGGAGTCTGTCCATAGAACCTGTATAGAAGCTGTTTGAAAAAGGCCATCTACACAGGAGGAAGGCAAAAATCACAGTCAATCAGGCCGCGGAAGGAAGTGCAGGAGGGAGACCAGATCACGTGGCATTACACATTTCGCTCTTGATCTTCAAGTGAGAATGACATCTAATCGGAAAACTGGAAGACTTCTCTACTCATTTCACCAACAGACTACAGTTTTAGCGCCCTTTTAGCTGTTATTTCCACATTCGAGTCGGGCATCAAATGTTTCGAAGTCCGCTTAGGCTGGCGTTTAGCTCTGCAGTCAAGTTTATTTATTATTTTTTTGTAAGGGATGTAAATTTATTGTTGGTCCGTTGTCGTAGATTCACAAGTAAAAGAACCTCAAGCCTTAAATGAGAGGCATATGAGCAAAATTTACCGGCCCATTGGTGCCCAGTTTTGAACTTCACTCTAATGACCAGAATTGTTAAAGAGCGTCTGTGAATGAAATATTACGGCTACTAATTTACATTTTCTCCTCCTCCATGGCATGGAGAGCCTAGATGACCCTTAGCCTACCAGCCGACTGCTGGGTTCATATCCACATGTGTTAATCATAGAGAAGAACGATAATCCTGCCAGGTGTCACATGTGGTCAGCATGTCAGGCACCCCAGTCGCCAAAGCTGGTTTTCTCAATCTGCAACCACTACTAATTGTAGCTACCCAAATTTGTAAAGATGCTGGGTGGGCACTGGACCCATACTGACCGAAATTCCAATAGATTTTTTTTTCGTGGGGACTGGAACCGCTTAGCAACGAGGCATAATGCCTTACGACGCTCAGCTACGAGGGGCACATACTACTTCTACTAATTTTAATTAACGTAATGTGTTAGTAACTCAATTTTTATACAAAATGTCTTAATTTAGTGCGTAAAATAGCCCCATCATCGGTGCGCGAAGTAGCCCCATATTACAATATGTTAATAAAATGTTTATTATGCTCAAGTCACTTAAGTATCACTATCTGCTGTTTTTAAATTAATATTCTAAGACCATAACCTACATGCAGTTCTATTTTAAAGCTAAAATAATTTCAAATGCGAATGTTATAGCTTAATAATTGAGACTGTAATGTTATTCAAACAGGTAAGAAGACGGAATACAGTTTACCTCGCACAACAAAAGAATTTCTCGGAAAAACGGTTCTATTCACAAAAAAAAATATTTTCACTACTGAAGGGGTGACAAAACGGGATTTTTATAAATACCTACTTCGACCTTCAATAGACCAAGGTATAGCTGTCAGAGTCAATGACACTATCAGTTCGTGAAAAAGCCCCATGCGTAAAATAGCCCCCCGGTACCCTATATATATATATATATATATATATATACACACACATACACTGTTCTTTAATAGTGGAACAGGGTTAAAAATCAAACTTCGAAATTAGCCCTTTTCGTATTGCTAATACAAATTGTAGATTAAGGATATATGTATTATCAATAACAAGAATCTCAATATGGTCTTTGTTTTCGATCTTTAATTATATTATATAATAAGTAGGTCTGATAAGTTGAATAGTCTGATAGTGCATTTGATGTCTGCAAAGTCGGGGGGAGGGGGTATGAGCGTGCGAGTGTGTATATGTGTGTGGGTGTATGTGTGTTTTTTTTCTAATTTGTTTTCTAGCATTTTTTTAACATTAATGTACAGAATGAGAATTTTTTATTTATTTATTTATACACATAGTCATTTCATTGATGAGTGTAGATATGTATTGTTGTGATGTAGTGTAGACATAAATTTTACTTATATGTAGCCTATTATTGTTTTTTATACAGGTGTATTTGTAGGTATTTGTTTATATTATGATTAGTTTTATTTTTTTTATTCATGGAAAAATATAGCACGTACGGCCAAGCAGGCCCGTGCGCAATGTAAATGTATTTTCTTTCTTCTGAAAAAAAAGGCAATAAATTCCATTATCTACATAATTTGCAAATTTAGTACGTTCACCGTGCTATTGCGGCAATTTCTCCGGCTTCTGTGTTATGCATGTAGTCTAGTTATAGTATGCAGGCGAATCCGTTTTTTCGCTCAATGCAGCTCTGATCTGTACAAAACAATTTATTGGTATTGAAAGAGACTCTTTCAGAAGGCTTAAATAATATATATATATATATGCTTTTGAAAATTGTGTAAACATCTGAAGTTTACAATTAATGTTGAAAGTTTATATATATATATATATATATATATATATATATATATATATATATATATATTGTAAAACATGGCTTGCAATAAATTCATGGCCGTAAGTGAAAAAATGAATTCTGAAGCACACCTATTGTTTTATTATATCCCCGTTGATTTTGTTTATATAGTTGTTTTGGTAACAGGAAAAGAAATTAAAACCATGGCCGTGGTTTAGATATTGTTTCTGCAATTGAATAATTATGGAATTTTGTATGGAGGCAGAACAACTCACTTTGCGTTTTTAAACGATGAGATTTCTCGAGTTAACACTAGGCATGTTCCGATCGTTTGTAAAGGTATTCAACCGCAGAGAGAGAGGGAGGCAGAATTATTCAATGTTTAATGATAATGATAATAATAATAATAATAATTTTATTTAAACTTTAGAGTTAAGACCATAACGTCTCATCTTCCACTCAAGCAGTGAAATAAGATATACAAAAATTAATTTGTACATTATCATTTACTAATATAAAATTCACTTAAATATAATAATTTTGAATATTCGTAGTTATAAATACGTAATTTATATTATTGATGATGAAAATTTCATCATCATCATAGTCCATTCACGAATTTAGCTCATTTATTGACCTGTTACGGCCTCGATAGAAATGGCATCTAGAAGTTTTCCTACAGGTTTATAGCTTAATATATGCTTGGGTATCCTGTAATATCTGATGAAAATTTGAATAGACCTGTATACACGATGAATGTTAATTACACCGACAAACTGCAGGTAACCGATTCCTGACTGGGAATGGAGTAACAATTATTGTCCTCTGAATAAGTGCATCGTGCCACGGTAGATGGCACTGACGAATCACACAATTGTCTCGGCTCTGTTGCATGGCCTGCTAGATCACCGGACTTAAACTCCCTGAATATTTACCTCTGCGGGCATCTGAAAAGCGTTGTGTACGCTGAACCAATTCGTGATGTGCATACCCTTCGATAGCGTGTCCACGTCGCCTGTGAAGCTAATCGGAGAGAGGCCTGAACATGCGAAAGAGTGAGACATTTCATGATACATGTGAACACGTGCATTGCATCCCATGGAGGCCACATTGAACAGCTGTTGTGCCACGGATACGATTATGCTATGCAATGTATAACTAACTAACTCACTGGCACTATCGAAACCGTAGGTTCATGGCCGCGCGGACATAATCTCTCCATGCATCCCTATCCTGAGCCAATGTTCCCAATCATCCCCTGTATAATCTACTTCCCTCAAATCATACTTAATGTTATTCTCCCACCTCATTCTTGGTCTACTAACCGGGCGCTTTCCCTCTGGTTTTCCTACAAGACGCTTCCATCCATTCCCCATTCGTGCAACATGTCGTGCCCATCGCAGTCTATGTGACTTATATGTTCCCATTATATCTTGCTTCCTATAAAACCCATGTAATTCACTGTTATGCAGTCTTCTCCATTTCCCTGTCTGTTCATCTCTCTTTGGTCCAAAAATGTGCCTAAGAACTTTATTCTCAAATACTCGTAATCTCCTTTCCTCCCTTAAAGTAAGAGTTCATGTTTCGCATCCATATAATATAACTGGTAGAACAATAGTTTTATATATTTTCAATTTAACGTTTTTTGAAAGGAGTTGGGAAGTCAAGAGTCTCTGTAATGCATAATAGCACGCATTTCCAGAATTGAACCTATGTTTAATTTCCTTGTGCATCTCATTCCTGTTTGCGATTATTGTTCCTAGGTATTTGAATTCAGCCACATCCTCAAAATTTCCCTCATTTGTCATTAGTTGTCCATTTCCATTATATAATGCATTTCTATGTGTGACCATATATTTACTTTTATTGATATTTACTTCCAGTCCCAATTTCTTAGTGTTACTCAATAGTGTGTGCGTGTTGGCCTTTAGTATCTCCTCGCTATCGCCCAATAGTACTACATCATCAGCATAAACTAACAGCTTATTAATACCATTGAGTTGTAGGCCTTCTTTATCCTCTAATGATTTGATGACATGCTCTAGTACAAAATTAAATAGTTGAGGAGATAGAGCATCCCCTTGCTTCAACCCATTCTGGATTTCAAAAGTATCCGAAAACTGTTGTTTGCCTACACGCACCCTATTCTTTGTGCCATTTAGACACATTCGTATAAGTCTAACTTTTTAGGAATTCTGAACTCTAGCAGGATACTATATAACTTCTCCCTCTTAATTGAATCAGATGCCTTTTTAAAGTCTACATATAGTTGATGTACAGTGCCATTATATTCGCATTTCTTTTCTAAAATCTGTCTTCAGCTAAAAATCTGATCTGTTGTAGACCTGTTTCTTCTAAATCCACATTGACTATCTCCTAGAATGTCATCAATATACGGAGTAAGTCTGCTTACTAATATACAGGGTGGACCGCTCGAATGGACCTAATTTCAATTGCTTGTTACTGGCAAACGGTTGAAGATAGAAACTTAAAACAACGTTCATATTACAGAAAAACTCACCAAGTTTTGATATCCAGATCACCACATCTCTATATGAGCCCCAGCAGTCACTGTGACGATATCAAAGCGATGAACAATTTCTTGCCAAGTACGTTGGAGTATGTCTTCTGGAATGTTCTCAATAGCCTCTATGATGCGCTTACGAAGATCACGAAGGTCTTTGACTGGGGTGGTGTAAACTTTATCTTTGACATAGCCCCAGAGAGAGAAATCCAGTGGTGTTAAATCGGGAGATCTCGGGGGCCACGCGATTGGTCCTCCCCTACCAATCCAACGGCCAGGGAAAATGTTGTCCAAAGTCGTACGAACTTCATTGGACTAGTGGGGAGGAGCACCATCTTGCTGGAAAACGATGTTAGGCTGCAGTTGTTCAATTTGTGGAAAGAAGAACTGCTCCAGCATGTCAAGATATGTGTTACCACGAACAGTTTTCTCGGCGAAGAAAAACGGTCCAATGACCTTATTATGTGACAAACTGCACCAACATTCATCTTCGGACTATCACGAACATGCTCTTGAATAGCGTGAGGATTCTCCGATCCCCAGATCCGCACATTATGCCGGTTTACCTTGCCTGACAAATGGAAATGGCTTCGTCCGAGAAGAAAATCTTGGTCATGAAGTCAGGATCAGCGCCGAGACGGTCCAGCATCGTATTGGCGAATTCCACTCGTTTCGGCATGTCATTCGGCTCCAGACGTTGCACTAACTGCACTTTATATGCGTGCAGTTTGAGGCGTTTGTGGACAATCCGTTGTAATGTCGATTTTGGTATTTGAAGTTCCCGCGAAGCTCTTCTAATGACTTCCGGGGGCTTCGCTCAAATGCGGCTTGAACATTTGCTACCATTTCATCGGATGCTCTGCGACCACCACCATGCTTCTTCAACACAGATCCTGTAGCTAATAATGTATCACGCCACTTCTTTATGCTCCTAGCAGTTGGAGCATCACGGTTAAACACACGCCGGAACTCCTTTGAAATCTAATGATTGATTTAAACTCCGCATACCACAAAACAGCTTGCGCTTTCATCTGCGGAGTCGCCATTTTCACAAACAATTAAATCTAAGAACGAGAAACGTATCTTTGTGCCATCTACCGACAGGATTCGAAACTTGGTGAGTTTTTCTGTACTATGAACGTTGTTTTAAGTTTCTATCTTCAACCGTTTGCCAGTAACAAACAAATGAAATTAGGTCCATTCGAGCGGTCCACCCTGTATATGTTAGAAGTTTGTACGAAGTTGAAAGTAATGAGATGCCTCTATAGTTGTTGCAATCAGTCTTATCTCCTCTCTTATAAATTGGTATGATAATTAATTCTTTCCATTCATCTGGAAGAGCTTCTTTATCTCAAATCATATTAAGCAACCGGCGTATCTTGTCCATCAATTTTTCTCCCCCTGATTTTATCAGTTATGCTGGGATTTCATCTGAACCTGATGCTTTATACAACTTCAATTTTTCTATTGTCATTTCAACCTCTAAAGCACTTGGTTCTGCGATTAGCATTTCTACAGTCTGTAAATTATCCTCTTCAATATCCTGTTCTGGATGTACATTAATAGTTGATTAATGTAAGTTTTCCAACTATTTAATATACCCCTGGAATCTGCAATCATATCCCCATTTTCATTCCTAATTATGTTTGTTCTAGCCTGAAACACTTTATTCTCTTATCCTAATTTCCTGATATAATTCTCTAATGTTCCTATTTTTTTGTATTCTTTTCAAGATCATTAATCTTCTCTCTCAAATATTCCCTCTTTTTTTCTCTTTAGTAACCTCGTGGTTTCCCGTCTAACACTACCCAATTGCTGCAAATTTACCTCATTTGGCTCGTGTAACCATTTCATTTTTGTTAGCTTTATTTTCTTTACAATGTCTGCATATTCCTCATCAAACCATTTCTTGTTTTGCCTCTTTTTTAAATAACCAATGCTTTCTGATGCTGACAAATTAATAGTATCTCTTATAGTCTCCCATTCTTTATTTGTATCGGTTTCTTCTTTTTTTGCCACATTGTCATCTGAAGATTTCAGTACTTCAAATCTATTAGCAATTTTAATTTGGTATTCTTGCTGCATTTTATCATTTTTAAGTTTTTTAAATCAAATTTTTGAGAATCATCTTTAGAGTTTGTTCCTCTCATTAGCGATAGCCGTTGTCTGTTTGTCACCCTGACCAGATGGTGATCCGAATTGCAGTCTGTGCCTCTAACTGATCTAACATTGATGATGCTACTGTGCCAGCGTTTGTCCACTAATACGTGATCTATCTGGATTCAAGTTTCTCCATCTGAAGACTTCCAGGTGTATTTATGAATATCCTTATGCTGAAATGTGCTCTTAACAATGAGATTTTTTGATGTGGCAAAAGTGACTAATCTAACCCCATTGTCGTTACTATCTTCATGAAGACTGAATTTGCCTATTGTTGGTTTGAACATATCTTCCCGCTCCACTTTTGCATTAAAATCTCCTAAGACAGTTTTCATATGATATCGTGAAAGGCTATGGAATACGCATTTTAATTCTTCATAGAACTCATCCTTGATCTTGTCACCTATATCTTCTGTGGGGGCATGTACATTTACAATTATAAAATCATGTCGTTTACCCTTTAGAATTATGTATGATATCCTATCCTTAACAAACTTAATAGCGTCGGATAGCGGATAGTAGGAATCCTCCTTCTGACTAAAAAACCCTTTTCCAATGCAGGTTCTTTTCTGCACCCCCGTAGTATAATGCAAAGCTTTCTGATTCCCTGACTACCTTCTCCGGGCCACCGAACTTCCCCTTAAAGCGACTATATATCCAGGGCGATTTATCTAATTCCCGCGTACGTATATCTAGTACCCCGCTATTGTATAAAGTCCTAACATTCCATGTTCCTAGGAACATGTCCCTGTGTTTGAGCCTTTGGCATGGGTTCCCTGAAGTAGTCCCCGCCCGGAGAACCGAGTGAGGGACTATTTGACCTCCGGAAAATTTTACCCCAGTTGAACCCATGTCCGCATTTCTTGACGGTTGTATTTTTACGGCGAAAGATCGTCATTATTTCGACCAAGGTTCTTTTTTCGTCTGGCTTATCACCTTCGACAAATGTATGCCGGGATAATTTGTTGTCGTTACACGCAAATCGTTCATTTCCGGACAGATGTTTATAGGACCTTTTCTTTCCATCGTTTTCAATCAGGTATCAGTCTCTGAAGTTTGTCGGTGTAATTACCGTTCATCCTGTATAGTATTTTTTTGACAATAAGCAGAAAACTCAATTAGCAAACTGATTATCCCGGAATTACACAGACATCAACTACATTACCTTTCTACGCAGTGTTTAAGACTGAGAATTTAACAGATCAATAGGTGGGAGTCATGCGGTATCTAGGCAACCTAGCTGTCCTATCAAAATTAACTTCTCCGCAATTAAAAATTAACCTCATATATCCATTTACTTAGCGCGATGTGGGGTGAAACTGTTTTACAACCTCATCCCCACTTTATTATGGCCTTTCCTTTTAACCCCCCCCCCCACATCAACAAGGATTTATGTCTTTTTAGTAGATAGGTAGATTTTGTGTTCAAAAAATCAAAGTACGCTGAAATTATTCCCTGCATATCAACGTGCTCTTGATCGAAATTTAGATAGGTTTAGATACACCGAGCGAATTGGCTCAAGCGGTGGCGTTTTAGATGTGTATTCTGGAGATCCTGGGTTCAACCGGTCAGTGGCTGCAACCTGACGAGTTTTTCTCAATCGTCAAGGAAAATTCGGGGTTGAAATTCTATTACCAAGATGTATTTAATTATATATTCACCATTTAATAACATGACATAAAATAGACACTATTTAACGTTAGATGTTAAATCATACTGAAATAAGAATGAAATATAGTCTAGATGATTGGATTTAACAAAGGAATGTCGGATCTTTTTGTAAGAAACAATTAATTGAATTTGTTGAATTTACGACCAGGAATAAACAAATAGCTGTCTAATTTGTTAGTTGGGAGGTGAAGTAAGAATAAGTTAGATTATTTTTGTTTTTGAAATATGACATGGAAAGAAAAGTGAGCAACGGGAAAATAAAGTTCAATATTTTTAGATGACTGTGCGAGAGCCGCTAGTTTATGGATCCGAGCGAGATGCTGGGCGCCAGTCAGACGCCTTCCAGAGAAGGACCCGCGACCCGAAAGACGCCACGCGTACAGTCTCTTCATCTTAAAAGTTGTCCTCCTGACATCACTTATCTTCGTGTTATAATACCAAGTTGAAAAGAGTTAATAATAATAATAATAATAATAATAATAATAATAATAATAATAATAATAATAATAATAATAATAATGTTCGTGATATATCAAATTGAAAAGCATAACAATAATAATAATAATAATAAGGTTCGTGATAATACCGATTCCGATTGAGGGTCTTTCCACTTTTCAGCGGTTGCCCTTTTACCAGCCGGCTGCTGGCCCTTCACATCCACATTTGTCAGTCACAGAGGTAGATGATCAACAGCCAGTGTAGGGGTGACATGTGGTTAGTATGTCGAGTCCCCCAGCCGTTATAGCTGGTTCCTCAACCTGGATCCGCTACTTATTGTAGCTAGCCAATTGCCTCACGATGCTGGGTGGGCACCGGTCCCATACTGGCCGAAATTTCTTCCCCCATGGAGACTCGAATCAGCGCAAATCCCGTAGCTCTGCGCCAAGGCTTCCTACCTTAACCGCTCGGCTACGGCGCGGGACTCGTGATAATACCAAATTGTAAAACCTAGCTACTGTTGGTAATAATAATAATAATAATAATAATAATAATAATAATAATAATAATAATAATATAATAATAATAATAATAATAATAATAATAATTTTATTTATTTTGCAAGTTTCACAATGTTTCAGAACATCTTCCTGCGCCCAATTAATCTATCGTCATTCTCCTTCATATCTCTCTGTCATTCCAGTCTCCATCATCCAATCCTTTTCCCTTCATGCTACTCATAACAACATCAATCCACGTTATTTTTGGCTGCCCTCTTCTTCTTCTACTAAATGGCATCGATCCATTCTAGTATTCTTCTTGGAAATCTGTCTTCTGTAATTTTTGTACAGGGCTATTTTAATTGTTTGGTTTTTAAGAAATCCACGATTGGAGTTTGAAAACATTCATCTTTTGTTTAATTACGCTGTTTCTTATTTTATCTCTTCTAGAAATTCCAGCTGAACACCTCCAAAAATTCATTTCTGCAGAATTTAATTTACTTATTATTCTAGATTTTAATTCCTATGTTTCTGTGCCATATGTCATTGTACTCATTGTATTAAATAATAACTAACTCACTGGCACTATAGAACCCGTAGGTTCATGGCCGCGCGGACATAAACACTCCATACATCCCTATCCTGAACCAATGTTTTCCAATCATCCCCTGTATAATCTACTTCCCTCAAATCATAGTTCATGTTATTCTCCCACCTCATTCTTGGTCTACCAACTAGGCGTTTTCCCTCTGGTTTTCCATGCACGTCTTTCATTTCCCTTATTAAATAATAGTAATAATAATAATAATACCGAATTG
Organism: Diploptera punctata; assembly: GCA_030220185.1. Classification (NCBI taxonomy): domain Eukaryota; kingdom Metazoa; phylum Arthropoda; class Insecta; order Blattodea; family Blaberidae; genus Diploptera; species Diploptera punctata. Next base: position 390,373 of record JASPKZ010007483.1, read on the forward strand.
AAAATTGTTGCAAATAATAAAATTAATAATAATAATAATAATTAAAAACTAGCAATGCAATTGATTGTTCAATAGAAACTTGGAAAGTAGCTAGTTCCTGTTGAATGAAATAAATGTGCATAAATTTCTCAACCAGGTCAACAGAGTGTTATGCCTAAGACACATATATCTGCCTTACAGACATAAAGTTTGCATAATCAAACATTAATACAATTACAGAGGGCAGTTATTATTAAAGCTTGCCACATTTTAAGGACATTTCTGAACATTATACATGACGTAATACAGTAGCTTAGTGATAAAATCTGAAGGTATGCAAATGACATTCTTCAATTCGAAACAACCAGCCAATATTTTTCTCTACACATGTAGCGGTACTGATGATAGAGGTTCAAGCAGTAGTGATAGTATTTATAATAAAAATATAGCATGCACATATAATTGGTTACGACTGTAATTACATAAATATAAACCGCTGTGGTCTCGAAGTAGCGTGGCCTTGTCACGCAGTGGACCCGGGTTTCATCCCCGGTCGGGACAAGTTTTCTGGGTGATGGATTTTTCGGGTTTTTTCCTCACTTGTAAGACAAATTTCAGGAAACCTAAAGGCCCAAAAGGTCCCGGAACATCATCTAGTCATCATTATCGTCATTAACATATTCTTTAAGTTTATGGTCTCCTCCTGGCGCTTCATTACCATCATCATTACCTATCATATATCATCAGTGCAGCGCAACTCCGCCTTCCAGGCGCCCCAACCTCGGAAGTGGGTTACCTTAACTCCATGCCAGGAGTGAATACCAGAATATCGAAAAATGACGTGGTGATATTGAATATGAATATATATATAATATATATATATATATATATAACAACAAGAACAGCAGAATGGTAATAAATAACGGTAAAATAACTTTAAAAAGAATAATAATAGTAATATTAATAATAATTATTATTATTTATTTATTTACAATTTTCAATGTTTACATATCTTTGTGTGCCTAAAGTTGTATTTTCTTTTGAACAGTCGTATTTACATGATGATATAATAATAATAATAATAATAATAATAATAATAATAATAATAATAATAATAATAATAGCGGTACCACTTTTAATGATAATAATAAATGTAGGAAAGCTGAGAGTTGTGTATATAATCCTGTTGGAGAGAAAGTTTGGCGCTCACAAAGGCGTGATTCATGACGCTTCCCCGGGAAAGGGTTTTATAGCCTAGCGACAGGAATTAGCCGGCAACTGTTTCAAATATTTCTTCTTCTTTTGTTATCAAAATGTTTTCTTAGATGCAAACGAAAAAAACTTGTATTGTAACATCAATGCGCATAATACTTGTATTCAACTACAATCCGATCTACTTATCTTGAGCTCTCAATTTACGGACAAATAGAGATCAGATAGGCCTACTTTCAACAATACAACCAACTATTGGAAAATGCATTATTATTATTATTATTATTATTATTATTATTATTATTATTATTATCAAGATGTTTAAAATTAGACAAAATAAGAAATACTATCATAAGAGAAAAAATGAATATTGGTTATTCAATAGTAGATTATATACGGTATAAGCAATTAAATTGATATGGGCACGTACGACGAATGCAAGAAGAAAGATTACCCAAGAAAACATTGGAATGGTGTCCACCTGGAAGAAGGAGGAAAGGAAGACCTCAAAACTCGTGGATGCAGGAAATAAGAACTGGAATGAGAGCAAGAGGACTGGAGGACATGGATTGGATGGAGAGAGACGAGTGGAGAAGAAAAATAAGACTTTAGGTACAGAAAGATGTGTAAACATTAAAATTCTGTATATAAAAATATTATTATTATTATTATTATTATTTTAATGCCCCAGGTTGCCCTTTTGGACATTTCTGGTGTTCTCTCCTGGCATTAGCGTAATTGCAACCCACTTCTGAATTTGGGGCGCCTGGAAGGCGGGGTTACTTTGCCCCGACGATATGATGGTTGATGATGATGATAGTGGTGCGCCAGGAGAGTCCTTAATCCTAAGCTTAATGTAAGATGAATATGAATGATGATAATTGCAATGGCCATATGATGTTCGGGAGCCGTTTGGGCCATAAAGTTTCCTGACATTTGTCTTACAGGTGAGGAAAAACCCCAGGAAACTCTCCAGACCGGGGATCGAACCCGGGCCCGCAGCGTGACAAGGCAGCACGCTACCTGGAGACCACAGCGGTGGACTTATTATTATTATTATTATTATTATTATTATTATTAGTAGTAGTAGTAGTAGTAGTATTATTATCGTCATCATCATTATCATCATCATTATTATCAAGTAGTTTTTGAGTTCATAAAGGACAGACAAATGTCTGTGTCAGACCTTTTTCAGACTGACGCTCATATATATATTGTTGGTTTTATAAGCTCTTCTTATATTATTTCATGTTTCCTAAAGTGTTTTGGACGGTTTTATAGTTTCACTGCCTGTATGCGTGAATGTTATCCAATTTATTTTAAAATTCGTATTTTCTTTCTTTTTTTTTGTATTCTAATTTGTTAATTAATTCCTGGTTATATATTTATTTTTGAGTGCCATTGTTTTTATGTGGATCAGTTCTTTGTTGTAATTTGTCTCCTTTAACTAACTTTATCATTCTGTGTATGAGACTGATAAAAGTGCTTATTTTTCAAGTAGGCAATTATGTTGCTCGTGGGTTTTCTATATATGCTGATATCTAAACTTTTTCCATATAGATTTTTGAAAATTCTGAGACCTAGATAACTATATTTAATTTAATTATTGATTTCCAATTCTTCCATAAATTTTGTATTTGTCTGCATTTTATTTACCTCTGTTAAAATATATTTCTCATAAGTAATGCCACGAGTGATTTCCAATTTATCTAAAGGATTTGGAAATTAAGAGTTGCATTTGTTAGGACTATTTAAGGAATCAAATTAAGCTGTTTACTAAAAAAATTACTATTTAAATACAATTACCGGTATTTTAAAATATCTATATATTTAATGTAAACGGCAATGTTTGAAAACAAATCAGAAATGTGTGGTTATGTTTATTCACTGCAACTTGATCATGTTATTTATTGCCTAATAGGATCGCAATCAGCGATAACCCACTAAGGTCGCAACATTGTAAGAATGCACTCTAGTGGAGAAAAAATGAAACACATCAAACTGTATTTTATAACCAACATTATGGGTTATTAATTTTTTTATGAAGCAACTCAATAAAATCATTATTTAAAAACACAATTATTGAACACACAATTATCAAATGTGTAGTTCGAAAGAATCTGTTCATTATTTGCTATATTCAACGTATTTGTTAGAGAGTCAGGCACTGCAAAATAACGCTCTGACCTGTTCGGAATATTAAAAAGGAGGAGCTTTCTTTATTTTGGTAAACATAATTCGATAAATAGCGAGATGAAACACGACTGTAATTGATTGTAAAACAAAATTATTTGAAACGTGATTGGTCATTGACTCCCATTTGGGGCATGAGTTAAATAGTCCATATAATTATCGTTGTACACCGTGTTCCAAAATGATGGACGGGTTTTGAAAGTTGTTTAATTTCCCTTAGATGAAAATTTACATTGGTTAAAGAGAAACTCTTTGAGTTTTCATAACATACTTTATAAGTGTTCGATGTGAGCATCTTTCGTTACACGGCACACATCTAGCCGATAGTCGAATTCCTTCCAAACCTTGGTCAGCATATTTGGGTAATGTATCTGATTGTCTATACCATCGACGGATACTCTTTATTTGTCGGAGGATCAATTTCAAATTGCAACATACAGATTGACTTCTGTACAGGAGTCGCCATTTTCACAAATTTAACATTGTGGCGTAATAATGACAAGAAACAAATTACTGCCTACAGGATATCAAACTTTCACAGTTTTTCTTCCATTATAGCAAATAATCACGCGTCCAATTTCGTTTACAAAGCTATACCAACTACTTAAAACCCCATTCATAATTTTGGAACACGGTGTATATTATTAAAAGGTCATTGAGGATTGCGATGAGAAGCACTCCATCTCTCACCGGAATACACTGTACTTTGTACATTGGTATAAAACTAGCCGTACGGAATTGTTTTCCGGTTGTTGGCATCCTCCACAAATCCTATATAGTCCAGCCGAGTTTCATGACTGTTGGATTGAATGTATCTCATTTCTGTCTCTACTGGGCGTAAAATTAATTTCAAATGTTAACTCTTGGTAAGAGTGCCAGTGAAATCGATTAAAATGGCATCGGACTTGAGTCCTTAAGAGTTCATAAAAACGCTAATTTTTTGGCCTCAAACCAAACTCCTGAACCACCTCTACCGATGAATGTCACCATATTAAATTGTAGAATGTTGCCACATGTACCAGTATCTAAGGTCAGTATCTCAACTTAGAAAATTAACTAACATAGGGAATTTTCGTAGAAAACAATTTTTTTTTAGTAGAGAATCTATCCTTCTGAATGTTTTTTTTTCATCCTATATTATATAAAACGATATTCTTGTCACAAACAATATGTGGTTGAGAAACATTGCCACTTATACAGAGTGCGGCAGAAACAATTACCAATTTTAAACATGTTATTTTGGCATGAAGAAATACAACCACACATTATTAGTGTACATTGTTCGAAAGAACACATACTACCATTAATTACACATGTCACGTTTTGTATACTATGTCTTTTAGGTGTCCACCATTGTTGGCGATGCAATCTTCTGCACGAACACGCACATTATCCATAACCTTATGAAGAGTGTCACCTGTTATGACCTCGATTTTGGCGTGAATGTTGTTTTTCAAGTCTTCAAGAGTTCTTGGCTTGTTAGCATACACCTTGGATTTCAGGAATCCCCACAGAAAAAAAATCACAAGCCGATAAATCGGGCAAACGGGGTGGCCAGTTGACATTGCCAAAGCAGCTCTTACTCTTGCAATGTTGTCCGGGGTGCGAACCATACGTGGCCTACCAGGTGGCTTATTGTTTGTTGCAGATGCTGTTGCTCTGAGCTGCTTGAGCCATCTCGTAATCGACTTCCGAGACGGAACTTGATCATTCTGACCAATGTTAAAATGTTACCGGAACAAACGCATGGTGTTCGTTTGACCAAGGCTCCATGCTGACTGGTAATGCTTTGAACTGCACTCCGCATTGGTACCAATATCAACTCTCTAGGAAGCCGTGTCCAATAATGGCGGACAATTTAAAATGAGTCATTGTTTCTGCCGCACCCGGTATTAAAGAAAAAAATAAAAATTTGAAAATTGGAGCATAAAATAAAATATTTGATATTATCTGAGATGTGGCGGTTAGAGTATATGACTAGTATCCTGATGGTTGGATTTCCAGCTATATCATACAAATATATTTTACGTATAACAAATTAACGAAATCTGGTTAATAAAACTGAAATCAGGTTTGAAGGATCATCACCGCTAACTACATACTCCCTGTATTGCAATCTGCTTGACAATAACAACCAATAAGTTGATCTTAGTATTTTAGGAGCTGTTGTGTCTCAGATAAAACACAAAAGAAAATGCGGGTATTATATCGCATGGGGAAGGGAAGAAATTACATAACGAGGAACTTCGTGATTTATATTGCTTAGATATTAAAACAAGAAATTGATGAACCGAGCAAGTTCATTAAGTATCTGAAGAAATAACAATAAACATGGTATTTCAAGAAATTTGCTAGGAAATCGACCATTAGTTAAAAATAGTGTAATATATTTGGACAACTTAAGTACAGTTGTTGAAGCGTTGAATGCCATTGTCTATTGGAAACTCATCAGTCAGAATAGACACAACTGGAGTAATATTGTCAAATCAGCAGCTAAGAGCTTCCTTAACTTATATTCATGTAGAATAATAACAACTAAGTCAATAATACTAATTGGCCTAATAATAATAATAATAATAATAATAATAATAATAATAATAATAATAATAATAATAATAATAATAATAATAATAATCTACTATTAGAGGACATCAACATATTGCACAAGAAACAATTACTACACTAATGGCAGCAGCTTGCAAAATTAATCATAAACTGCGACAAACACAGAAAATAGGGTAGGGGAATTTAAAACTGAGCGGGAAAACAGTCCTTGAGAAATTATTCTAAATAAATTAGGAATCCCAAACACGCCCACATATGAAGCAGTTGCTATGTTTCTTCGGGTCGTAATCGGTCATCATTTTTTGCCAGAGCATGTGTTCGAAATTTCAATTACTTATGGATAATATATCCATCACCAAATGTGTGTTGTGCGACAATGAAAATTCAATTATGAATATGGAAAACCTCCATCGCTGAATAAATAATAATAATAATAATAATAATAATAATAATAATAATAATAATAATAATATATTTAAACTGTACTCTTAATAATCATGTTTGTACTCCGTTGAGATTAAAATTATTTCAATTTTAAATGTTTACCTTATAAAACAATTATTCTCAACTATAATAACTTATGTTATAAACGTCGTCACGCTATTAAGATTCTAGGCCTTTCAATGACATGCTTCATCTTCAGGAATTCTTATGGTACTGAAATGATTTGTATATTTCATACAGAGAAATTTGTCTGTTGGGTGTGTTCTCATTTAGCATATTTTTATTTTCTGCTTCCTTGATAATTTCAATCTCTTCTATGATATTGATTTTATGTCTATTGTTCTCTTTGTGGATTATTGGCATTGTTTTATCTATGTTGTTAAATCGATGGCCGGTTTCTGAAATGTGTTCAGCAGTCTTGATTTTCCTTCTCTTTTAATAAAGTTTAAGAAATGTTTATTAAATCTTATTTTAAAACTTCTTAATGTTCTACCTATAAAAAATTCGCAGTCCTTAATTTGAGTTTATATACATCTTTATTTTCATATTAAATACATTTTATTATTTTCTTCTATTTTATTAGGTATTAGGTTATTTAATATTTAATTTTAGGAAGTGATATTTTGAGGTCATTTTAATTAAATTATTTTCAGTCTGATCATTTTACCTCGATATTATTGTTGATTTGTTCTTGGACATGTTTCAAAATAATTCTGTTTTATCGTCAGCCTGTCCAGACTGGTTAGATTTATGTTGCACACCCTGGATGTCGATGTCAGCTCCATCCTGTGGTTGGCCAAAAATAAAAAAAAACTGATAAAACTAAAAAATCAGGAATATATCAAATTGAATGCACGGGTTGTGAAAATATATATATAGGAAAAACAAAACGAAACCTAAAAATTAGAACCAAAGAACACATAAGAAATATTAAAAATGGGGAAATAAAAAAATCTGCATTTGCTGCTCATGTTTTTTTCTGAAAATCATAATGTAAATTAGGACACATAATTATTAAAACAGTTAAAAAATACAAAAGAGCTGACTATTTGGGAAAAAATCTATATTCAGAAGAACAAAAACAGAGTTATGAATTTTGAAATACCGACGGAGTGTGACCTTGTTTGGAGGTTCTTTGGCCAATTACAGGATGGAGCTGTCGTCGACATCCAGGGTGTGCAACATAAATCTAACCAGTCTGGACAAGCTGACGATAAAACAATTGTTTTGAAACATGTCCAAGAACAAATCAACATTAATATTGAGGTAAGATGATCAGACTGAAAATAATTTAATTAGTTTATTTAATTTATTTCTAGTTTTGTGAGCTATTTTTATGTTTTTATCATATTTCTTTATAGATATTGCTACTTTACTGGCAGAATTAAGGTCATAAATTCTTCTCTTCATTCAACCGGCGAAAAATATTAAATGCAGAAAATATTTACACAAGATCATATTAATTACACACACACACACACACACACACACACACACACACACATATATATATATATATATATATATATATATATATATATATATATAAGTAAAGTAGTCCCACTACAGGCCTCAGGAGGCCCTTGGGGTAGGAGGAGGTTAAGGCTCCCACTTTTTCTAGACATTCGACACTTGATGTCAGCCGGGTTGTCAGCCCTGCGTGACGGCCGCCTTTACCCCAGAACAAGTGTCTGGTACTCATTTCCGTTAGAGGCTGAGTCGACCCCAGGGCCATAGTGCCGCCAGAAGGTTTCGGTCAGTTTAAAAATCCTGACCCCACCGGGACTTGAACCCTCGACCTTCCGACTTGTAGCGCAGTGCCTTAACCACTACGTTTTATATATGGTAAATATTTATACAAATTAAACTAAAATTATGATAAATCAAGTTAATATTATTAGAGAAGCAAAAAATGAGGAACAACCAATCCATTGAAAGACAAATTACAAAAGAAATATGTTTAAATTTATTTTAAATAAATAATATCCGGTAGTCCTTGATTTATTGTGGTAAGAAATTCTAGTGTTTAGCATTAAATATAGTACAGGAATTTGAATAATGAGGAGGTGATGTGCTGTGGGATGTGAAATAGGAGGTTCTGATGCGATCATGTACCCAAACTGTGATTGGAGGCTAGGAGATAAAAGTGAGAGGATATGTAACTTTGTATGGATGCGTGTATAATTTTGAATATTCAAATAAGAGAATATATTTTTTCTTCGGTCATGGAGATGAAATCTGAATAGTTTTCGGAAGTATGAAGAAATAAATTAATATTTACGAATATTGAAATTACATCGGGATACATATGTTATTAACATTGCAATTTATGTGCTAAAAGTACATCGTTAATGTCTATGACTAAAGATTTCACAATCATCAAAATGCGCATCATGAGAGTTTGCACTGGCATTCCTTTGAAAGCAGTCTGTAGAAAATGTCTGAATCTATTTAAAGAGTGCATTATTGAAGATACCTTTTTTGACATTGTCTTTATTTGGATGTTCCAACTTAGATTAGAGTCAAGATAGAAACCAAAACTGTAAAAGAAAAAAAAACTACGAATAAGATAGTGCTTTGTTATCTAGCATGATGGCTAGAGATTTATATTTGTAATGGTCATAAAATTAAAGTTATAGTAAAATTATACTAAAAAGAACTTTGAAAAATAAAGCCAGGAAAGACTCTATAATGAAATTATACAAGACAATGGCAGTTCCTGTTATTACTTATGGATCTGAAACATGGACAGTGACATCACAACAATCTGCCAGAATGCAAGCTGCTGAAATGAAATTCCTCAGACCAATAGCAGGATATCAAAGAACGAACAAAAAACATAACACAGAAATAAGACAACAACTAAACGTAGAGGAATTAAACACAATAGCGAAGTACAGAACAAACTGGAAAGAACACTTAACAAGGATGACTGAGAATAGAATACGAAAAGCAGCATACAACTATTCATCACGAGGAAGAAGAAGTTTGGGAAGGTCAAAGAAAAGATGGAAAGAGCAGCAATTTGGAGCCGGAACAGACTAGTAAATAAGCCTAAACCGTGACGAAGAAGTAGAAGAAGTAAAATTATAAAATTGTTACCTTATAGGTCCGTGTCCTCAACTTTGTAAAGTATTAATTCTCTGCTGGCCCTTCGGGACTAGTCCCATTATCAACAGGAGCAGGAGATAGGTATGCATTTATTGACCCTGAATGTAATACTTTATATGATATTTACAAGGTCAGATTGAAGAGTATATTTAAGGCAAGTTTACGAAACAAGTATAGCATGTAAATTTTGTTTAAAGAAAATAGACTGATATTATGAGCAATGAGATAAAAGAGACTGTGAAGCAATTCATTGCTTTAAGATTACGTGAATTATGACAGAAACGCGATTTTAAAGGAGAAGCAGTGACTGAAGGTTTAACCGTGCATTCCTGTTTTGCATTGAGGGTGCAAATACTGTTCTAGCAGGTAGGGTGGAATGTTAGGGCATTCTCTACTTTAGTAGATGCAATGGTACCAACATGATTACTAAAACCACCAGAAGAGAGAGTGAGAGCAAAAAGATTAATTGATGCTTAATTTACCGTGCACTAAAATGCTAGTTTAATGTATCTTAAATTACTATTCAAATTAAAACTTTAGAGAAAGGGGAATGATTTTTAAGAAAAATAAAAGGATATACTAGAATGGACCAGATAAGGAATTAGGATATCCGTGAAGAACTGTAGATGTACTCCATAAAAGAAAATATATTTAACAAGAATCAGTGTTTCCGACCAGGAAACAACACCTAGAAGTACTCTCCACTGAAGATGCCCTCCGCAGTTGAGGGAGAAACGTCTGGTAAGAACACCAATAATGGACCACGGCCACAAAACCCAGAATCACTCTACATTAAAAATAGAAATTACACTGAGCAACAAAAGTGATACTTTTTTTTTTGTCTCAGAAAGAAAAATATGTGATTCTGATAGTATTTTTTCTCCTGAATTCAAATATGATATCGGGTTTTCTTCATCACGCAAGGTTTTTGAGAGATAGTAATTTATACTTTCAGACACTTTAATATTTTCTACATTCGTAACTACACAATATTCGAATATTCGGACTCACCTAGAAAGTAAGAAATGACGATTTTCTGCTATATTTCGCCTATGGAGTATCCCACTTGATGGTCCAACAATAATCGGCCAGCATTAGGATTCCATTTGCCTTGATATATCTTTTCCAGCTGAAATCTCCTGATGAAAGCGTTCCCCGTTTTATTTTACAATGGGCAAATGGACGGAAAAAAACAGTTTATTAAAAAAATATTTAAATCCATTAATTGAAATTGAAATAAAAAAAACTGTGGGTGATGGAGAAATTCCGAATACATATTTGAAAACACGATAAAAAACTGCATTAAGTACAACTATTGATACTCATGAGACAAAAGTCATGTTGACCAGTGTTATCTAACTGTAAAGCTGACATATATTCAAGTAATTCTCTTCTTGATTTTACCATATTTCATAATCACAACATCGTTTTGTGTCCCCACATTATTCACTCTGTATTTTGATATGGCATCCCGAAGTAGTTTGTCTGTTACGTGTTATGTCTTCCTCACCAAAGTATCCGAGCCCTTCATAAATGTCTTGCTTCGGAAGACCTCATTTCGTTTCCTGTAATTTACAATTTTCACAATTATAGGCATCGATATATCGGTGTCTCCCCTTCCTACCCAGTGACTTCTGTCGATGATTGAGATGAGCTGGTCATGTACTTAGAATTATTGATAGTAGAAAAACATTATTTGACTACTTGGGGAAAACCCCATTAGGAAAAAGCAGGTTTAGAAGTGAGGATGGTATTCAGATGGATGTTACAGAAGTGGCAGTGTAAGGTATGAACTAAATTCACTTGATTGAGGGAGGTATTCATTGGAGAAGCTTAGTGAACATGACACTGAATCTCCAATTCCATAAGACAGAGTTATTAGGAGAATGTTTGAATTTTCACTATAATCTGTTCGTCCTTTGTACTGCAGTAATTAGTGTTGGTGTAAGTTATCTTGGCGCAAGTTCACAGCACCACTGCCAAATAACACGGGCACACTGCCAAGGTCGAAAGGTCATGTATAATGCATGGTCATTGCACCACAGATATCTTCCACTAAATTTCAGTAAAGAATGTTGAACACAATTTCGCCTCCCAAGACAACACAAATACATTGTCTTAATCATTTACAATTACATTGCGCACAGGCCTGCTTGGCCGTACGTGCATTTTTCCCCTATGAATAACATTTAAAAAAATAAACGTAATAATATATAAACAAATACAAACGTGGCTACACACCTACACTTATACATAAAGAATATATAACAGCAATGCATTTGTACGTATATATAAGTCTACATCTACAGTACATACACAGTAATACACATCTACAGGCTTCTTGTACGTGGCAGAACGCGGACATGTTTCTATCTCTCGAGACCAGTGCGGTGTTGTCAGATTGTGAAAAATGTAGGACATGAAGAAAATGCTGGAAGAAATGAGATGGGAGATGACCCAAGGATTTGGAAAGACGGAGGACATGCCGTCGATGGTCAATTCTGTTGTGGAGAGGGTGCAAGAAATGGAGGTAACCGAGAGCAATATAGAAGTCAGGTGGTTAGAAGAAAAAAAGAGTTGAATATGTAGAAAATCTTAACCGTAATGTTATTTATGCTACATTCAAACGAAATTGTTTCATGGAAAAGTTCTGGGTCGCAAAAGTTGGCGTACACGAAAATTTTGCTATTCTTTACAACCTGTGACGCGACTTTTTTAATTCCTTCATAAACTCCTGTCAAATTAAAATTCTTACGGTTTCATTTTTCAAATTATTACCCACCATTTACAATGATTTTTTACATTTTTTCTAGCGATTATTTCAATATATGTTTCTATGATTTTTAACTACATGCGTAGCACGAAGACGTGGCAGCCATATTGATTTAACGAATATTGTATAGAACAACACTGTTCCAGTGCAGCCACCATAGAGTATGTACTAATTAAACTGTACACATATAGTTAAAAAATTCAGAACTTACTATTTATTTTTGGACGTTGCATCTTTCACAGGTTAGTGTGCTTAAATTGCGTTAGGTTAGCTTTTAGGTTCATTAAATATCGTATATATATTGGCTGCACCCCGTGATTCCATAGTGTAAACTGCTTCGCGTTTGTTGGCGCATGCGCATGGTGTATGATTGGAACTTATAAAACTTTTTCGCGTCACATGTTGTAAAGAATTCCCGAAAGTTTCTTTGTAGTACATGAATTCTCATGGAGGGGTAAATTCTTAGCCAACGGAGTTATAACTGGATAGGATTACTAATTATACGCTCCGTCTGATTTTTCACAAAGGGGTGATTCATAGAACAGTATGGATTTTAGGGCCAGTCTTCAATTTGAGAATTGTCATGATTGCTTTTTTAATTGAGATTGTTTTGGAAGTGAAAAAAAATGCTAGGAAGGCGATAGTCTCCAAATGATAAAACTAAGGTTATAAATTGGTGGCGATGATTAGACAAAAGTGGATGAAATTATCAGTTTTATTGGCTTCTATTGATCTAAAATATTTCTTCTTCTTCTTTTCTTCCTTCGGCTCTATAGTCACTAAGAACTTTGGCATCCTTCATAACATGTTTTCTGTCCCCATCCTTTAGCCTTCAGTTGTCTTAAGTCTTCATCAACCTTATCTAACCACCTTAATTTCTGTCTTCCAACTTTTCTTCTTTCTTCCGGGTTCCTTTCTAAAACATTTATTGCGCCTCTTTCTTGCTTCATCCGCAACACATGTCCTACCGATTCCAGTCTCTTTCTTCTAATATCGCCTTACTTACTTACTCACTATCGCCCGCGGTGGACTAGTGGTTATTCTCCTTGCCTCTGGTCCCGAGGGTCGCGGGTTCAAACATGGCCGGAATCGATGGATTTTTAGGTCGGAAAAATCCAAGGAACAAGTCCTCCGGGAGGGACTTTAAGACGTGGGTCCCGAGTCTGAAGATTTTCAGGCTCGTAAAAAATCCTTAAGCCTGAATGAAAAAGCCTCTAAGCAAAATTTACCGAATTTTCCCATCCTAGTAATACCTTGGTTTCCTAGATGTCAGTGTGAGGCGGTGCGCTGACCACGGACCACTCAAAATTACATCTATACGAAAACAAGTGTAATTAAATTAGTATGGTTCAAATTCTTCCCTGTAGGGGAAGAGTGCCTAAATCTCTGTAAAGGAAAACACATGGGCTTACAATACAAAAAAAAATACTTACTTATTCACTGGCACTATCGAACTCATAGGTTCATGGCCGCGCGGACATAAGCTCTCCATACATCCCTATCCTGAGCTAATGATTTCCAATCATTCCCTGTAAAATCTACTTCCCTCAAATAATAGTTAATGTTATTCTCCCACTTCATTCTTGGTCTACCAACTGGGCGTTTTCCCTCTGGCTTTCCTACAAGAAGCTTCCGTGGACTCTTTCATTCCCCATACGCGCAACATGTCCTGCCCATCGCAGTCTACGAGACTTAACTGTTCTAATTATATCTGGCTTCCTATAAAGACCATGTAGTTCTAATATCGCCTACCAGATCTAAATTCCTATACAATTCTTTCAATTCCTGGTTCGTTCTAATTTCCCACATATATTGTTCATGTAGGCCTACTGCTGATCTAAAATACTAGGACGTCGAAATAGTGGGATAGCCTAAAAAGCATCTTAATCTCCACTGTAGAGTGCACGGCACCACTAGTGTGTACCATAGAGGGAAATTGTTTTAATGGGTGTGTAAGATTTGTCAGCTGCATGAATAATGTAGTAGTGAGATTTTGCAGTACCAGGCTCTGGGTATTTTCTCAGATTTGGCGAAGTACGATTTAATGTGATCATTCCTGGAGAATAAAATGCTACGTTACTTCACCCTCTTACAGTACAATCTTCACTTTTGGCTTTTAAGGGGAGTCAGCCGACTGTGAACGAGAGGTAAAAATTAGCTCGCCAAAAAGTTATAGGCTATATCTAATTATGATTATTATTATTTTTTAATCAGTGCGCCAGGTTTGTCATTATGACATTTCTGGCATTCTCTCCTGAAATTGGCGTATTTGCAACCCACTCCGGAGGTTGGGGCGTCTGGATGTCTCGTTGATATGCCATGTGATGACGATTGTATTGATGCGCCAGGAGAGACCTTATTCCTAAACTTAATGTAAATGAGGCGAGTATGATAGTGGTGATAACAATGGCCAGATGGTTCAGGGACCGTTTGCGCCTTAAAGTTTCCTGACATTTGTCTTACAGGTGAGGAAAAACCTAAAAAAAAAACACCCAGGAATCTTATTCGGGTCGAGGATCGAAGTTGGACCCTTTTTGTGTCTACCTCGAGTCCACAGTGGTGGACTCGATTCTAATTATCTGACATTACTACACATATTATAATTACGGGGATAATCATGTTTAAAAATAATAGGGCTATGAAATGTTCAGACCAATTTACTCACTTTATGATTAAGCTTCTGTAGCAGATTCAGTAGAATAGTCCTTCAAGGACAAATTTTTATAATAGTTTATAAAAAAAACTTTTTCATAGTTAAAATTCAATCATATCCTACATTCAAAATATTATAGTTACCACAATAATATTGCTAAGGCATAATTTCAGTTACATTAACCTGTACCTCAGCATTTAGGTATGCAATGCCCAAACTTTAATTAAAAACTAATTCAGAATAATGTATCTAAAAATACATAATTTGTAAAGCTAAATGTACCCTTAATTAACACGGTCATTTTTAATGATATCAGGTAATTATATTTGGATTTATATTTGAATTAGATCCATTTTTTTCTCTCTCTCTCCTTGATACCAAACTCCCTTTAAAAATAGATTGTACACTGTTGCTAGAGTGTACGACCTTAAACACGGAATATGACCCGCAGTCAAAAGCTAAGTGTCTTTCTCTGTGGTAGTTTGATAAAGCGGTGGACAGTTTTAACATGTAGTCGAGAATTTTCACATTTTTGATTAAGTAAAAGAAAAGAAAAAAATTAAGACAAGGGGATTCTTTTAGCCCACTATTGTTACCATTGTTCTTGTTAATATAACACTGATGGAAGTTTTAAACTTTTTTTTCTGTGAACGAAAATAGATGATCATTTATACTAATTACTATAGTATTTATCCAAACTTACACTGGTACTCTTACAAGGAAACCCGGATATAGACTCTTCATACATCCCTATCTTGAGCTAATATTTTCCAATCATCCTGTATAATCTACTTCCCTCAAATCATAGTTAATGTTATTACCCACCTCATTCTTGTCACCTACTAGGTACTTTCCCTCTGGTTTCCCTACAAGGAGTTTGCATGCATCTCTTTCGTTCCCTATTTGTGCCAACATGTCCTACCCATCGCAGTCTACGAGACTTAACTCTTCTATGTATGTGTACATATATATATATATATATATATATATATATATATATATTGTAATTCTGCCCGGGGCAGGCCTTTCACTGCAATCATAGCATTTTCATGCTATGCTTGAAGCTTTACTAGGGAATTATATGTGTGGTAGCTTCCCGTTGCTTTCCACACCGGTGAAAGATGATTATGGTAAGGATGATGATGATTTTCGGGAACCGTTGGGCCCTAAGCTTCCTAACATTTGTCTTACAGGTGAGGAAAAAAAACCGAAAAAACCTCACCCTGGAGCCTGTTCCGACCGGGAATCGAACCAGGGCCCGCTGCGTGACAAGGCAGCACGCTACATCGAGACCACAACGCTGAATATATATATATATATATATATATATATATATATATATATACATACAGGGCAAGTCAAAATGTTGTGCAGGTTTTCAGAAATTTATTATGTGAAATGTAATGAACATATAATATTGTGAGACATATTGTATGAAAGGTAAACTCTCAAAGTTTTTTTTTAAATATTCACAGATGTTCTATGTGAGCGCCTTTTGTTACACGACAGATGTCAAGCCGATATTCAATCTCCTGCCAAACTTTCTGTAGCAGTCCGCGGTCGATATCAGCAATGGCTGCTGTGATGCGGGCACGCAGTTCATGCAGTGTTGTTGGAAGTGGTGGTACGTAAACATGATCCTTTACAAGACCCCCACATGAAGAAATCACACGGGGTTAGATCTGGTGAACGAGGTGGCCAATGAATGAGTTGTTGATCACCCTGAGATGCACGGCCTATCCAGCGTTTGTGGTAAAGCCGTATTCAAATGGTCTCGAACACTGCCATGGTAATGTGGAGGGGCACCATCCAACTGCAGAATGAAATCTGGACTATCCGCTTCAAGCTGCGGAAGGAGCCATTGTTGTAGCATATCAAGGAAAACATGTCCGTTCACAGTACGTTCATGAAAGAAAAAGGGCCCATAAACCTTTGCATGGGAAATGGCACAAAAGACATTCACTTTCGGAGAATCGCGTTGATGTTCCAGAGTTGCATGGGGGTTACCAGTTCCCCAAATCCTTACATTGTGTCTATTCACTTTTCCTGAAAGGTGGAAAGTCGCTTCATCACTGTAAACTACCCTCTCATGGAACTCATTCTCTTCCATTAATGCGAGAAAATCAACACAGAAGGACGCTCGCAAAGCATAATCGGCGGGTTTTAAGGCTTGAACCAGTTGCAAGTGGTAGGGTTTCATCTGTAAACGTTTCCGGAGAATCCGCCATACAGTTTTTTGTGGTAGTTGAAGTTCTGTCGCTCCCCGGTAGGTGGATTTCTGTGGACTCCGCACGAAGCATGTGCGAACGCGTTCGACTGTCTCTTCACTCGTCGACGGACGGCCAGTCGATTTTCGTTTACAGATACAGCCTGAATCCCTAAATTGTGTGTACCACTTACGAATGGATCTCCCATCCGGCGGGTTTTATCGTATCTGGTACGGAAATGTCGTTGAACACTAGTCACAGAGTTGTTTACATGGTAATCAAGCACACAGAAAGACTTCTGATCCCCAGTCAACGCCATTTTCCTTTACTGCTCTGCTGTTGACATCTTGCGGGTGAACGCGGAACTTTAGAAGTGGACAACTAAACTTTGAGAGTTTACCTTTCATACAATATGTCTCACGATATTATATGTTCATTACATTTCACATAATAAATTTCTGAAAACCTGCACAACATTTTGACTTGTCCTGTATATATATATATAGGTAACTTAGTGGCAGATATTATTTAGTGATAATTTTAAAAGATAAGTAAAAATATTATTTTGATACTTTTTAATTACAATTTATTTCGTATGTTCAGGAAGAAGAGATAGTGGAGTGTGTACTCAAAATGAACTGATATAACCATTAGTTATAATTTCAGGACAATTAAATCACGAGTGATTTTCAATTTATCTAGATTTATCTAGAGAATTTGGAAATCAAGAGTGACATTTGTCAGACTACTTAATGAATAAAATGAAGCTTTTACTCACAAATCATTATTTAAATATAGTTATTTAAAAATAATTATATATTTAATGTAAACGGCGATTTTTGAAAACAAATGAGAAACGTTTGTTATATTTCACTTGTTCATCAATCCAACCAGATCATATTATTTATTGCCAAAGGATCGCAGTATTGTAAGAATGCACCCTAGTGGAGAAAAAAATGAACAAACATTATAGGTTATTAATTCATTTTTAGTGTCCTACGATGTAAATATGTCAATTATATTTTTCTGGAACGTGAAATCCTGAGACATAATACGTCTAAGAAAGTGCAAAGAGTGTTTTTTGTGGTATAATCAATTGCTACAAATGTTCTCCCGCAGGCACTATCTGGTTACATCTGTGCACTATATATACACTCTGGTAGCCACATGTATTCTAGAATTCTTACATCTTAATATATAAATTGTTATAGTGAACGCATTTTCATAGAGAGCCAGTCACTGCAAAAATAATGATCTGGCCTATTCAGAATGTTAAAAAGAAGCTTGATTTTAAAGTGATAAAATTAAATTGATAATATCGAGGTCAAAAACGACTGTGATTGGTTGTAAATAAAAATTCATTGAAATGTGATTGGTCATAGAGCCCCATTTGGGGCATGAGTTAAATAGTCACGAAATTAACGTCACTAAAGTATCAAACTTTGCTGCATGTATGTATATATAATGTTATTCACGGCTGAAACCCTATGTAATTACAATTACGAAACGAAATTTAACGGATACACAGAGACACGCTCCCCGAAAAGAGAAATTTGTTTTGTGTCACTTTAGCATGGAAGATGTGAGGTACATTAAGGTTTGTATGAAAAGAAAGTCTTATAGCGGTCACATTTATAGGAATTACCTTTTTCCCTGACGTATATCCTTCACTTGTATTGTTATGGAATCAATAACAACCCTCGCTAACGTATAAAACTCTCAAAATAATCTTTGTGATTCTACTGTGAGCGTTACTTCTTGTAGTCAGAGAACGAAAGATCTCTTGGTTAAGATACAGTGTGTCTTGTGATGATTAACAGAAATACGTATCCTTAAAGCAATATACCTAAAATATTCATTTAATTCTCTATCATATTCCACTTCTTTAGGGGTGTACTAAAATGAAGTAGTGCATTTCCATTAATATTGCACCGGGCGTTATTAAGTTGAGGTAGGGGAGGGAGTGCTCTCTCTCTTTTTACAGAACCTATCTTCAATTTCAAAACTAACTTGTAATATACAAGTAATCGAGCAGAGTATGCAGCTGGGCCCAAAATACAGACTTAATTCATCTTTCTTGTAAACAACCTCTAGTGTATTATTCAACATAGATATGTCAAGAGAATGCTATTCATATTTGACTTTACTATTAATATAGTTTACGCGAATCATGAGAGGGACGGGAATCGCTCCAAAGCACATAAAACCTAGGTTCAAGTTCAGATTTATACAGTTAAGCAAGCTACCTGAAGAAGACATGAAAGCTTAACTAAAATCAGTATAATTAATAATGTCAAAAAAGTAAAATATACGATTAGTTCTTTGAAATGATAAATGAAATCTGAACTTAATACGTAATGAAAATAACAAGAACAGTCGTCGGTTTTTTAAATAACATACACCCATACTAAAGTTCTCAATCACGCAGAAATTAACAATATTTTTCTTATAGCTTTTCTTGTTGAAATTACAAATGAACAGTCCTTGGCAAGGAATCGCTTCTTCGACCCCCGCCGAACTTGCTGGAACGAAACGTTGACTCCCACTGTTAACTGGAATATGCTTTCTGGTCGTGGACATCGATCAGCGCGCATCCGAAGTCGCGCCGATAACGTCAGGAAGAGGAATTAGGAGGGGTAAAGTAGGAAGGGATAGAGCACAGAGCACAATCACAGAGTCTACTATGAAAGTCAAGGCAGTAAAATTACGTCATCACGGTAGGCCTGCAATATAATATTAAAAAACGAACGCAATTTCCACCAACGCATGTACGCCTATTAACCCATTGAACATTTGATAACTAGTAATTTTAAAAGTAAAAAGGAATGTTGTTCATTAGATATTAGATGGAGAATAAATTCATATAATTGTTTATTTAATTATATTAATAATAAATGTCCCGCGCCGTAGCCGAGCGGTTAAGGTAGGAAGCCTTGGCGCAGAGCTACGGGACTTGCGCTGGTTCGAGTCTCCATGCGGAAGGAAATTTTCTCATGGTATTTCGGCCAGTATGGGACCGGTGCCCACCCAGCATCGTGAGGCAATTGGGTAGCTACAATAAGTAGCGGCTCCAGGTTGAGGAACCAGCTATAACGGCTGGGAGACTCGACATGCTAACCACATGTCACCCCTACACTGGCTGTTGATCATCTACCTCTGTGATTGACACATGTGGATGAGAAGGGCCAGCAGCTGGCTGGTAAAATGGCAACCGCTGAGAAGTGGAAAGACCCTCAATCGGAATTAATAATAAATAATCTCTTAACATTATTTTTAACACATTATATTTTTCAATTAGGCCTATAATACAATTTGCGTTTCATTTTGACAATTGACATTACTGATTAAATCCGTCTTCTTGTTTCCATTGTTAACGATAATATTCTAAATGAAGTTATGTTCAGATGGGTTAGTTTTATTCCTATTTTATCTCGAAGTACTCCCAGTAACTATAAACATTACTGATACTGAATGCAATTTTTCAGAGTCGTCTGTCAGTAAGTCTCAACTAGGCAATGCCGCGGGGTGGAAAATCCAAGCTATTGCTGTTTTATTTTTTATTTTTTTATTTCCTGCAGTCCCTAAAGGGAACATAGGAGAACAGTAAAGTTCCTTCAGCATACTATGCTACCAGCCAGCCATTTCACTTGTTTCCAGCTTTTCTCTCGCTACCTCCTCAACTGATCGCTTCCAATTTTTCCTAGGCAGTTCCCTCTTTCTTACTCCTTGCGGATTCCAATCTAGTGCAGTCTTCTCGATGGCTCCGTCTCGTTTTCCATATGTGTGGCCTATCCAATTCCACTTTCTGTGTTTTATTTGGTTACATATTGGAGATTGGTTGATTTTTCTCCACATCTCTTAATTTGATATTATTTCCGACCATCTTGTATTTACAATATGCCTCAGACATCTGTTTACAAAGGTCTGCAACTTTGTATTTCTTGCTTCCGTAACTTTTCATGTTTCGCAACCATAGATAACGACTGATTTTACGTTGGTGTTGAACAGTCGTCTTCAAAGAGATATTCATAGTTTTCCATCAGGGGTATAACTGCGCAAATGTTCAATTAGCTAGATGAAATTCGTCTTTTTATATATTCTTCTTTTTGCTGTTACATTCCATGAAATAATCCATTCACTTTACCTCTATCCAGTGTGCCGCTTCTAGAACCTTTATTAGTATATGCAGACACCACTAATCTCAATAAGTAGCGCTCCCGCTCAGTCAAGAAGAGAGGAGGAGATTGCGCTCGGGTGGAAGGTACTGCAGGTAACCATCTTCACGTCACTGTGTATTCTAATGCTAATTTCAGTTTCTTAATCATCAGATAACATTCAGACTGATGAGTGATGTAGAGTAATCCGGTGTTGCCGTCGACTCTTACATTACACGATATTAGACGTCAACAACTCCCTGCTTTTTCACTGATCATCCCGTTTATACGAATTCTTTAATTTAATCTGGGAACAAATTCCTTTGTGGCTCTCGATACACGGTGCGAACGCGAACTTGTGAAGGGCATATACTCAGATACCTCAAAAGTTATTAGACCTGGCATCCCTGTGGGACTTGTATACATAAGAAAGAAAGAAGTCGTTTATAGAGGTAAGGCTGTGTGCCTACTTTTTTTTTCGTTATTCAATTGAACACAAGCTATGAATGAATAATTACAAAAACGACATGCATCCAATACGAATACCGTTGTCATACAATGAATACTCAATTATTTATTCTTTTAATTTTTTGCAACAGTCGGAACTTGTATGATTTCAGAATGTAACTGCAGACCATCAACTAATCGCAGAGTAGTTAGTTTAGAACTACTACAAAACATTTTTATGTAATCAGCAATTTTGCCTGTATACAAAGCATCTGTTTTTGTTTATATTCACAAGATGTTTTAATGTGTCTGATTGATGAACCACGCTAACTCAGTGGTAGAAATCGAATGGGCAAAACAGTGCGAGTCCGTTGATTGGTATTCTAAACACAGCACTGTGCAAGTAGCTCTTGTCGTTGCAGGTAGTGCATCCGATTTCAGTTTTTGTCTACTTGTTCAGCAGCCTCTTACAAAGAGTAAATGCTAGAATAGTCCCCAAAAATACAGCCACACCGGCACTTGCTCAGAATTACTAAAATAGAATTAATTTTACATTCATAACCAAAATATAAACCAACAAAAATAATAGACATTGTTCAAAATTTCAACCTTCGTTTCACCACACCAATTCAAAATTACCGGGGCAGAGGGACTTCATGTATTGGAACTCGGCTAAACTACTCTTGGAAATATATAAGCGAAAGCGGAATAGCCGTCCAGCGTGGATCGCAGGTAATTATCTAATTTGTCTTATATAATCAACAGTCTCATTTTGAGGTTGTATGTTTGTCTTGTGTTTACTTCCGATAACTATCCCTTCTCTATAAAATACTTAACGCACCATCGCCTAATTTTATTTATCACGGTGCTTCATCAGACTTTCCGACACATATAATCTTGACGCTCGATCCCATCAGCACATTGTCCTTTATATCCCTCCTCATCACACTGTATATTATTCATTATCTTTTACGGTCACACTTGTCAAAACATGGAATTCCCTTCCGCCCTATGTCAGAGACTGTCAAACTATAACATCCTTCAAAAACAAACTAGAATTATTTAATAACAAACTTACTTTTACACCTCAGTGATAGTATTCATTTAACAATTAATAAATTATTTATGTAAGTAATATTAAGATTAACAAATATTTTCATTTGTTTTGTTTTAAATATTTTATAATCGTAAAATAATTTTCTTTGTTTTTATATACATTAGACAGGGACAATTTAATATACCTTGCTCTTATACGTTTTATTATTAGTTTTAGTCTTAATTTTAACTAACATTAACTGGTTATATTATAGTTCGTAATATAATAGATATTATCTTTTTGATCAAATTTGTATTTAGTATTTAATATTAGTGTTAATTGAGATTGTTATATTCTGATGTAATTTATGTTTGTCCTGGTGAGTGGAAGAGAAGGCCACATGGCCTTAACTCCACCAGGCCTAAATAAATCTAAATCTAAGATAACTGACCAGTCTCATGGACAAGTGGTCAGCGTTTGTGACTACAGTTCTCGAGGTCTCGGGTTCGATTCCCGATCAGACACCATAGGCATTTTTTCCTTAAAGGGCGCTTCATTATTATTCATTATCCCATCATATCATCGGGGTAACGTAACTCCGCCTTCCAGGTCACTGTCACGAGAGAGAGCCAGAAGTGTCATAAAAGACAACCTGGTTGACACTGGGAGAGAAAAAAGAAACTTCCGACAACTCCCTCTGTTACATTTTTATTTCTTTGCACGATGGGCCTTTTTGTCCAAAATTGTCTTATATATGTTTTGATGCTAAATGTGTAGTGCTGCAGTTGGTTTGTGAACCACAGTTAGAGGAAGACGGCTAAGTGAACTTAGAAAGGGAAGTTTTGTGCCCTGCAGAGTGATAGCGGGAGGGTGATAACGACATGCATCACAACCTCCACTCCAAGGGCTGATTAAGGGTTTATGACGCCCTCAGCCTGTTTTCTTCCTTCTCCGGACAAACACTAACCAGAGCTTAGTACACACTGGTAAAGTGCATCCACGTACTGTTCTCTTCGTATTAAACTCGCTCTCTTCAAATCTAACACAATTACATTTCTCAATATTTGTAATATATCAAAATTAATATTCCGGAATATAATCGAAAGATATTCTCTCTCACATTCAAAATATGGTATGATTAAGACTCATGATTTTCTTTCCTTGTACAAGGTTTATATGATGATAAAATGTACTCTGTAACAGAAAAAAAACAAAAAACAAAACTATTCATTTCTAATATCTTCTTGTAAGTCCTCGTTTCTCTCAACGAGACTTAGGCGCTCTTCCCCCACAGCGGAAAAATTCAACTATACTAATTGAGGGGTCTAGTCAGAGAGGGAACTATGCCACTTTGAGAATAAATGGAAATAGATTGGATTTTATAAAGCATTATATTACAAATTGATTTGTACAATAAAGGGTTAACTTTTTATTCTTTATCTTACTGTTATGTAAACTATGAAAATGGAAATATATAAATTTGATAATAAATAGCACTGATTATTTCCATTTCTTCTCAAAGTGGCATAGCTCCCTCTCTCACTAGACCCCTCAATTTAGTTACACTTGTTTTCGGATAGATATCTCTGAGTAGCCCGGAATCGGCCTTCTGCCTCGTAGTGACATCTAGGAAACCCAGAAAATACTAGGATGGAAAAATTCGACAAATTTTACTTAGAGGCCTTTTTTGTTCAGGCTTAGGATCTTTTACGAACCTGAAAATCTTCAGACTCGGGACCCATGGGGCTTCAAGTCCCCCTCGGTCAACTTGTTCCTTGGATTTTTCCATCCTAAAAAAAAGTTCATCGACCTTGGCAGGTTTGAACCCGCGACCCTTGGGACCAGAGGCAAGGAGCATAACCGCTAGTCCTCCGCGACCGAATATTCCACATATTTTAATTAGTTCAATCAAGGTCATATTGATGTGTCAATTCCCTTTCCTTTCATGTCTTAAAAAGTTCATGTTTGCTAATCAATATCAATCCGCGTAACTGCAGAAGTTCCTCATACCATACAACCTATCACTGGATTCAATGTGGCAGCCAATGAAAGTACATGGACTATAGTTTAATATAGTTCTGCGATGGATAGGACATGTGGCACGAATTGGGAATGAAAGACGTGCATGGAAGCTTCTTGTAGGAAAACCAGAGGACAAATTCCCAGTTGGTAGACCAAGAATGAGGTGGGAGAATTACATTAACCATGATTTGAGGGAAGTTGATTATACAGGGAAGTTTGGAAAACATTAGCTCAGGATAGGGATGTATGGAGAACTTACGTCTGCGTGGCCATGAACTTACGGGTTCAATAGTGCCAGTGAGTTAGTTATAGTTAAAATTTAAAAATAAAAATAAATATGTAGGCTATGCTATTTAACTTATAACAACAAATAAAAATTAACTAATGCAGACAGTAAATATGTAGAAATCCAAGTATGCTTGTACAAATATAGCCCAATACAATTAGGAAATGAATTATTGTACTTATGAAAAATACATGAAAATGAGCATTCTATCTTACAG
This sequence comes from Diploptera punctata, assembly GCA_030220185.1. NCBI lineage: Eukaryota > Metazoa > Arthropoda > Insecta > Blattodea > Blaberidae > Diploptera > Diploptera punctata. The sequence continues at coordinate 415,672 of JASPKZ010007483.1, forward strand.
TACAACACTATTGCAGAGCGTTAAAAAGAAAGAAGACTACCAGTGTACGTCCAAGCGAAGAGATGTAGTGGCAAGCGGTGAATTATATTCCGTAACTTTAGCATCATTTCTATTCATGCTGTTCTGCTTCCCTTATTGATGATAATTATAAACAAATAATTAAATTATCCTAACTCTGTGATAAATGGAAACACTTAATATATTTTCTATTTCCTGGGTATCTAAATTCGTACCGATTGAACAAATAAAGGAATTCTTTAAGCATTATAGGAGAATGAATGGAAAGGAAGTTTAATTTTAAACATGTTCTTGTTCTTAAATCAAGAATTAGATAATCTTCCAATTGATACAATAAATAATGTAGGCCAACTTCAGGCTTTGGTAAAAAAATTGTTCTAAAAAAGTTGTGAATTCTTTAATATGTAAGATCCGTTACCGTATTTTACTCAGGAATTTTCATTAAATTGTGAACTAGTTTACAAATTATTATAAACTTTGTTTTGTGTTAATGTTTTATTTATTCATTTTTCCAGGTAAGTGGTCCACTTCCAGAATCTAAGATAACACCAAGCAACTAAGAGAGTCGCTATACACTGTTCATTGTATAGATAAAGGCTTGAAAACAAAACATGCAACGCCCTCATCGCAAACCATCTCATATGTTGGACGCACAGTACCTAGGTGATGTTTACAGTAGAGGTAATGTGCAACAAAACAAAAGTTCCTATATACAAGAACCCTAATATTAATATAGTTTGTGTTATGGTTTATTGTATGGCATTGTACTTACTTACTTACTTACTCCATGGCCCTACTACAGTCATGAAGACTCCTGACCTTTTTAACAATTTCATTCCAAGTCGTCTGTCTCCTGTCTCTTCCAACCACGATCGCAAGTTCTATTAGATCATTCTTAATGTTGTCCGGCCATCTTGCACGAGGATGTCCCTTAAGTCATAAACAGCCTGGATTTCCTATAAATTATGTCTTCACATATATATTTCCTTTCATTCCTTGAATGTCCCAATCATTGGAATGTATTTGCCCTATTATAGGGACCACTCCATGTTTCTGATAGAATACACGTAGTTCCTGATTGGTTCTTGTCCTCCAGCAAACTTTATACTGTATAATTTGCAACTCCATATGTTTATATTAATATTTCTACACCTTAGCTGGAACGACCTGGTCACGAGTTGTCCACTCTTTGGCCCCCCTTTCACCAATCTGACACGGAAAAACAATAACCACGACCCTCAGTCACTAAATAATATTAAACGACCCTTATACAAATAGAAAGTACAAAAGGGCATAAAATTAGACTCTCAACTACCGAGTGCCCGCAAGGACAATCACATATACTGTATATCTACCTATCCTTTCTCGTATATTTTAACCTTTTATGACCTCACCTAATAAAGTCCATGTTATTTCCATGTTTGTGATCTATACAAGTTGATAGTCGAATGAATGTAGTGTAAGAATTATATTATAAATTCTATTTTGAGAATTTTGACAAAAAAGTGTGCAAAGAGAATGCACACGATTATTTGGGTCATTTAAAGACAACTGTGTTTTGCAGTAGCCGTAAATAATATAAATACATTAAGAGAATGTATATTCATTGCCTTTCAAACATTCCTTCAAAACAAGGAGTGTTCTAGGGAATTGCGCGATTCCCGTAGCCGTAGGGCAGAAATTTGCATTGCAATTACTGGGGGTCATGATGGAGCACTTGCCTGTGAACACCTGGCACGTTTCTTTCCCAAGACAAGCCGGTGTCTTTTCCCACTATTTGCACTGCGTAACTCGTCATACGAAAAATAAATAAATAAATATTTCACCCTGCGATATTTAGTACCAGCTTCCTGACTATATCCACCGGCCTATTAGTCATTACGATTAACGTATCGTTCTCCAAGTGCTAACAGTAACCCTTTTACGTGAATACATTCGTTCTTAATTTTTCCTAGTAACCAATTTTGGATGTCGAGTCTTCATATAAGACCCCGTACTATTCCGGTCACTGCACATCTCCCACTTGTCCACTACACTCCAATTAATTCTTGTTTTTTCAACTTATTCCTCGCATCCATATCTCGGCCGACCTCTGGTGCCTCAAAATCGTGGACCGTCCTCGCCTTATTATAATACAAGCAAAAATTAATCCTCAAAAATTTCCTGTACAATTGATACATATATATAAAATACTAAATGACATTAGAAGAGAGGAGAGTTGTCTGATTTCTATAACTGGCAACATGTATTGGATCAGCCCTTTTTAATAGTACTCCCAAGCTGTGAATATATATCCCTTTTCCCTCACTAACTAACTCACTGGCACTATCGAAGCCGTAGGTTCATGACAGCGCAGACATAAGCTCTCCATATATCCCTATCCTGAGCCAATGTTTTCCAATCATCCCCTGTATAATGTACTTCCCTGAAATCATAGTTAATGTTATTCTCCCACCTCATTCTTGGTCTACCAACTGGGCATTTTCCCTCTGGTTTTCCTACAAGAAGCTTCCATGCACATCTTTCATTCCCATTCGTGCCACATGTCCTGCCCATCGCAATCTACGAGACCTAACTTTTCTCATATCTGGCTTCCTATAAAGACCATGAAGTTCACTGTTATGCAGTCCTCTCCATTCACCTGTCTGTTCATCTCTCTTTGGTCCAAAAATTTTCCTAAGAAAAAGTTCTCAAATACTCGTGATCTCCTTTCCTCCCTTAAAGTAAGAGTCCATGTTTCGCGTCCATATAATATAACTGGTAGAATAATAGTTTTATATATTTTCAGTTTAACGTTTTTTGAAAGGAGCTGGGAAGACAAGTGTCTCTGTAATGTATAATAACATGCATTTCCAGAATTGAGCCTATGCTTAATTTCCTTGTGCATCTCATTCCTGTTTGTGATTATTGTTCCTAGGTATTTGAATTCAGCCACTTCCTCAAAATTTCCCTCATTTGGCATTAGCTGTCCATTTCCATTATCTTAATATATAAAAATTACGTGTCACGTTGTTTGTCCGCAATGGAATCCTAAGCTACTGAACCGATTTTAATAAAATTTTGCACACTGTGTGCTGTTTGATCCAACTTGAGACCTACGGTTGTTTATAACTAAATTTATAGTCGCATTATTTTTATTGCAAATTATTTGTTCATTATTTAACAAAGAGTTATAATTATCTGTGAGTTCCATACGATTCTAACAGGTGACGGTGTAAGGTAATTGGTTTATTATTTAACCAGGTGGTTGTGCTTTTTGTTGCAACCGCGAATTTCAATTGAATTACAAATATTGATTATTTCATAATATAAGTGTGTTCAGTGTTTATTTCATTTTCAATATATTGATAATAATATTAATTTCGTGTGTAAGTATTAGTTTTAAGTAATCTGGCTGAAAGACAGCAACTTAATTTAAATTTAACTGAACCAAGAAAGGACATTGAACAATATGGCGAATCAGTTCTAGAGACCATGAATGATAAGATATCAAGTGAATTTCCGCAAATTGGTACAGGCCTATGTGACATAAATCTTACATTTAAGAAGAATGCCAATTTATGAAGGTCCTAAGGAACGGAATAACAGGACTGTAAGTAAGTCTGTTAGTTATAATAACATGCCTAATATTACGAAACAATCTCCATGCCTCAATTAAATTAAAAACAAGATGACTATAATATATCACAAGATGATATTACTATACAGTTATTATTTAACCAGGTGGTTGTGCTTTTTGTTGCAACCACGAATTTCAATTGAATTACAAATATTTATTATTTCATAATATAAGCGTGTTTGTGTTTATTTTATTTTCAATATATTGATAATAATATTAATTTCGGGTGTAAGTATTAGTTTTAAGTAATCTGGCTGAAAGACAGCAACTTAATTTAAATTTAACTGGACCGAGAAGGGACATTGAACAATATAGCGAAAGAGTTCTACAGACCATGAATGATAAGATATCAAGTGAATTTCCGCAAATTGGTATAGGCCTATGTGACATAAATCTTACATTTAAGAAGAATGTCAATTTAAAAACATATGAAGGTCCTAAGGAACGGAATTGCAGAACTGTAAGAAAGTCTGTTAGTTATAATAATATGCCTAATATTACAGAAACAATCCCCATGCCTCAATTAAATGAAAAACAAGATGACTATAATATATCACAAGATGATATAACTATACCGAGACTTCTTGATGATGATGAGAATCCAAACTGCCAACAAGTTCGTAGAAAAAAACGAAAGTATAATGAAATCAGCAAGCCTCCTCAAAAGATTCCACCAATAAATGTATATAATCCTTATGATACACTTATGGATGATACTGAGAATACAGACAACATAAATTCATCTCAATCAAGAAAACCACTTCCACATAAACCACCACCGATATTTATACCGGGTGTAGTTAACGTACCAGAACTAAAAAATTGTGTAAAACAAAAACTTTATGATTTAGATTTCAAACTTACTTATTACAACATAATTTAACGTATACCTTAGCCACAGTAACGCGTGGCCGGGACTTCAATATATATATATATATATATATATATATATATATATATATATATATAAAGTCGGATTGGTTACACTATTTATAACTCAAGAACGGCTGGACCGATTCTTGTGATCTTTGATTAGTTGGATTTGTTTCCGCCCCGAATAGCAGATAACTGTTAAAACATCGGAAAAATTAACATAAAAATATTTAAAGGTGATACGACGTTCGCCGGGCCAGCTAGTATAATGTATTTTTATGTGTGACCATATATTTAGTTTTATTGATATAACTTCCAGTCCCAATTTCTTAGTGTTACACAGTAGTGTGTGCATGTTGGCCTTTAGTATCTCCTCGCTATCGGCCAGTAGTACTATATATAATCGGCATAAACTAACAGCTTAATAATACCATTGAGTTGTAGGCCTTCTTCATGCTCTAGTACAAAATTAAAGAGTAGAGGAGATAGTGCATCTCCTTGCTTCAACCCATTCTGGATTTCAAAAGTATCCGAAAACTGTTTGCCTACACGCACCCTACTCTTTGTGCCATTTAGACACATTCGTATAAGTCTAACTAACTTTCTAGGAATTCCGAACTGTAGCAGGATAACTATATAACTTCTCTCACTTAATTGAATCCTATGCCTTTTGGAAGTCTACGTATAGTACCATTATATTCCCATTTCTTTTCTAAAATCTGTGTTAAGCAAAAAATCTGATATGTTGTAGACCTGTTTCTTCTAAATCCACATTGACGATCTCCTAGAATCTCATCAGTATAAGGAGTAAGTCTGCTTACTAATATATTTGTTAGAATTTTGTACGAAGTTGAAGGTAATGAAATGCCCCTATAGTTGTTGCAATCAGTTTTCTCTCCTTTCTTATAAATTGGTATGATCATCGATTCTTTCCATTCATCTGGAAGAACTTCTGTATCCCAAATCATATTAAGCAACTGGCGTATCTTGTCCATCAATTTTTCTTCCCCTGATTTTATCAGTTCTGCAGGGATTTCATCTGATCCTGATGCTTTATACATCTTCAATTTTCTATCGCCATTTCAACCTCTAATGCACTTGGTTCTACGATTAACATTTCTGCAGTCTGTAAATTATCCTTCAATATCCTGTTCTGTATGTACATTTAATAATCGATTAAAGTAACTTTTTCATCTATTTAATATACCCCTGGAATCTGCAATCATATCCCCATTTTTCATTCCTAATTATGTTTGTTCTTGCTTGAAACCCTTTCTTCTCTATCCTGATTCCCTGATATAATTCTCTAATGTTCCTATTTTTTTATTCATTTCAAGATCATTAATCTTCTCTCTCAAATATTCCCTCTTTTTACTCTTTAGTAACCTCGTGGTTTCCCGTCTGACATTACCCAATTGCTCCAAATTTACCTCATTTGGCTCGTGTACCATTTCATGTTTGCTTGCATTATTTTCTTTACAATGTCGGCACATTCCTCATCAAACCATTTCTTGTTTTGCCTCTTTTTTAAACAACCAATGCTTTCTGATGCTGACAATTTAATCGTAGGCCTATCTCTTATAGCCTCCCATTCTTTATTTATGTCAGTTTCTTCTTCGTTTGCCACATTGTCATCTGAAGATACCAGTACTTCGAATCTGTTAGCACTTTTGATTTGGTATTCTTGCCGCATTTCATCATTTTTCAAGTTTTTTAATTCAAATTTTTGAGAATCGTCTGTAGCGTTTGTTCCTCTCATAAGCGATAGCCGTTGTCTGATTTTTACCCTGACCAGATGATGATCTGAATTGCAAGTGTGTTCCTCTAACTGATCTAACATCGATGATGCTACTGTGCCAGCGTTTGTCCACTAATACATTATCTATTTGGTTCCGATTTTCGCCATCTGGAGACGTCCAGGTGTATTTATGAATATCCTTATGCTGAAATGTTGTGCTCTTAACAATGAGATTCTTTGATGTAGCAAAGGTGAGCAATCTAACCCCATTGTCGTTGCTATCTGTATGAAAACTGAATTTGCCTATTGTTGGTTTGAATATATCTTCCCGCCCCACTTTTGCATTAAAATCTCCTAAGACAATTTTCATAAGATATCGTGAAAGACTAATATCCCTTTTCCCTATCTTAACAAATTAAGAGGAATTTATCACTCTCTCAGCTAGTCTAGGCTTTGGAACGTAAACGAACAGTGATTGGTTCAATTATTCGGCAAAAATCAGTATAAATTCCATGGCACGACAGGCTCTGAAGGTCCTTGGGCTACCTGCCGGCTGCTGGTCTCACATCACATGTATTATTATTGACGATCATCCGGCAGTACCAGTATATTATAATCATTACATACAACACGATATTTAATGTGTGTAATACATTTACAGCCACTGCTGTGGTCTCGAGTTAGCGTGCTGCCTTGTCACGCAGCGGGCCGGGCTCCCTGGGTCAGGTTTTTTCCGGGGTTTTTCCTCACCTGTAAGACAAATGTCAGGTAGCTCTGAGGCCGAAAAGGTTCCCGAACATCATCTGGTCATCATCATCATCGTTATCAGCATCATCATCATCATCATCTCAGGTGTGGAAAGGAACGGGAAGCTACCACACACATAATTCGCTAGTAAAACTCAAAGCATGGCATGAAAATGCTATGATCACAGTGAAGGACCTGCCCTTGGACAGACCACTAGGAATGGAATTATTACCATCATCCCTCACTGGTGTGTAAAGCAACGGGAAGCTACCACACCTATAAGTCCCTAGTAAAGCTACAAATCATAGCATGAAAATGCTATGATTACAGTGAAGGACCTGCTCTCGGGCAGAACACTATGGAATGGAATACATTTACATTTTCTACTTTTTGTGCTAGGCCTATTATTATTATTAAATTTCTTTAATTATCGTTTCCAATTTTTAACCGAAATAAGTATAACGCCCTATGTAATGTATTACATTTACTTATATGTCTTATTGTTTCTAGTAGTATTAGTAATAAAACTACTATTAATAATATTGTTATTACTTGTACTATACATAGAGTCCACTGCTGTGGTTTCGAGGTAGCGTGCTGCCTTGTCAAGCAGCGAGCCTGGTTTCGATTTCCGATCAGGTCAAGCTTCGTGGTGAGGTTTTTTTTCCGGGGTTTTTCCTCACCTGTAAGACAAACATCAGGTAGCTTTGAGGCCCAAAAAGTCCCCGAATATCACTGGACATCATCATCCCCAGTATGGAAAGTAATAGGAAGCTACCACACCTATAATTGCCTAGTAAAACTGCGAAGCATAGCATGAAAATGCAGTGAAGGACCTGCCCTAGAGCAGAACACTATGGAATAGTAATAATTAATATAATTTCACGGCTTTGCAGTAGTGTTCCAAGAATTGTTTAGTCGAGGAATTTAAACATAAACCAGTAAGCTTGCACTTACTAATAATATATTATAAGACCATAAAATACGTATAGGCCTATACGGTATTTCTGAATACCATCATGACATCAGGTTAACTCTCATTTTGTACTAGATTTGTACACTGAAAAACTGGTATGAATAGGTCAGTCCTATAGATTCTCATATGTGATATTGATAGGCTACGGTATGAATATTGTCTCGAATTAATTTCCGCCGGGACTGATGTATTGGGGGGGAGGGGATTTCCGCACATTTGGCGGCGGCATTATGCATACTACGCATTTAGGTAGTATCTGCTTTATTTTAGAGTAGTGCTCTACGTATATACAAGGAGGATGTCGTCTTGCACGCACTTTTCTTTGTTCGTGCGAAATCCTTCTAGTGTTGATCATTACTAGCCGGAACTGGAATGTTGCTCGTAAGTTGGTGTTCACTAGAAGAGGAAAACAAGGGGCTCTAGGTTAAGTAGGATTCAGCCTTCACTATTTCAAGTACTTCTAACAGCTTTGCGAATTACACGGACCATTTCCACTTACCATGTTGCGTGTACGCAACAAAACGAATGACAATGATAAAATCCTCGTTCAGAGATAAAGTTAGTAAGAGTAACAATTGTGCAACACAGTACTCATTACTTAACTGGATATCGGTTAGCAGGCCTATGTATCCATGCAGTGTTTTATTTATTAAACTGAAACATTAATTTAACTTTTTCTTATTTATAGACACCTTTAACATCTAAGATAATTTAGAATTTTATTACACATTTTCAATAAAACTCAAATCACCAAACTAAAATGTTAAAATAGTCAACCCGTTTCGATAGCGACGCTGTCATTATCAAGACTAGTTATTGGCTGTCGGTGACTAGTCTTGTTAATTATAACGTCGCTATCGAAACACGTTGACTATTTTAACATTTCAGTTTGGTGATTGGGTTTTATTGACGAAGTGTAATACAATACCATCACTATGCAGATACTATTTATTAATATCACATAGTATTTTTTTTTTTTGTTGACTCGGTCGGTACTACGCCTAAATAAATTAAATGTGTTTTTATGTCTAGTTGAATAAATGAAAATAAATATAATTATACATTTATATCGTAATTATTTTTAGATACCACGTGTTTATTATATGGCGTTGCCCGGGAATCTCCTTATCCCGATCTTCTTGGCATCAATGAGCTGAAAGATAAAAAAAAAGGTTATTGTGAGTTACCGTGAAAGATAGACATGTGGTGTCGCGGACTTTTTTTTTAGATATTCACTTTTGTCTTAATTTGGTGTATTTGTTGTAATTTCAGCAGCGTAAGGCGTCCAAAAGCTACTTTTTTAGTGCACCGATGCCTTTTCTTTTGTACGTAGGTAGCTAATGTGTTATATACGTTAATTATCCCAGATAAATTCTATAGATGGTGGTGAAAACCCATTCAAGTCGTGATGTAGTTTCTGAATCCATAAAGGACAGTTGCAGACGTTTATATATAAAGATAGTATGAAATGGCTGATGTGATGAAATGGGTCCTAGTAATTAAATTCCAACCTGGCATTTGCCTTTACGATTAAGGAAAAACAGGAAGAAAACTTCAGTCATGTTTGTCGGCACCGGGATTTTGAGCCGAAACCTCTAGAATACGACTCTCAAACACTACAATATGAACCAACTCATTCGGGATTAAATTATGAAATTTCATGTTTTCTGTGCCTCAATACAAACTCTATTGGTATCGGTTGACTTTATCCTTTATTATGTCTTAGTTGTGTGTGTTATATTATTATATCGTTGATTTATGTGTAGTCGTTCCAATACTTCAATGTATTTGATACTTAACTAATTTTGTTTTTATTTTCATTATTTAGAAGGGAACTGTCAACCATTGCATGCCGAATCGTACGTTGGAATTTCTCCCACATAAGTCTCGTGATGTACCAAGGTCGTGTCCAAAAAAATATCTGCCGTTTTTAACTGCTTTACACGAAATCGAAGCCAGAATTCAGGAATAGTAATCCGCTGTGCGTAGCAGATGGACTCCCTGCATGAATTTAGAGCTAAGGGAAGTAAGGAGGGGTACAGCGCAGACGTCAGGTAGTGAGGGTTATCCAATACATCCAGTTAGGAATTGTGTTACTTCCCTGTAGTTTAAATGAGAGATCTGGCGCTGGATTTAAATTACTTGAAGTTAAAAAGGCAGATATTTTTTTATACAACCTTGGTACATTACAGCGCTTCTGTGGGAGAAATTTCAAGGCAGGTTTCGCCATGTAATGGTTGGCAATTTCCTTGTTAGTATTTTACTTCATGGCTTCATTTAAAACAAGATCAAGGTGTTGAAATTCTAATTTGGACATGAAATGACAAAGCGATTTGGCCCAGAAGCCTCTTGTTTTAGGCAGAGTTTTTTTTTAGCATAAATCTGTTTGAAAATGCTATAATATTTCAGTCTAAAGGATATCCTATTACTTTTCTATTAGTTTTATTTCATTGTTGTTTAAGACGACTTCATGGCGCAAGTGGTTAGAAACTCGCCCTCCACTTCTGAGTTCAGAGTTCGCTTCTCCGTCACATTATGTGGAGTTCGAGTGGGCGAATCATAGAGGGAAGGGTTTTCTTTGGATTTTCCATTTTCCCCTGCCAGAAACTTAACTTCACCAGACTCATATAATCTATTTCGTTTTATTCAATTTCATCTGCTCCTTTGATGGTATAGCTTGCATGCCATGTTACCCGCCATCCTTGTATATCAAAGGATAAGAACTTCATTCACCTCAACTCTTGAACTGACATTAGGCCAGTATTATTGTTTAAACTCAAATCAAAGTATCATGTTCTTTGCATGAATAAATTATTTATATTTTTGTATGTAGCCATGTGTCTTGCACAATTTCTCTAATTTGATTTTCATTGTTCATGAAGCAGGCAATAATGAAATTGCAAGCTCCAGCATTTGCCTTGAAGGTTGAAGAAAGTTAACGACAAAGAATACAGTTAAATTATACTTTTTTTATCTTGTCTTCATCAACTAAAATAATTAAAATTTTCGTTGATTCCACTCTAGGCCTTTCGAAGCATGCTTCATCTTCTGGAGTTGTTGTAGTAGTGTGGAATTTTCTGTATACATGTCTAGTGGAGGGTTTTGCTCATTAGGCATATTTCCGTTGCGAAATTATCCTTGATAATTTCGATTTCTTCTAAGATGTTAATTTTTTCTGTTGTTCTCTCTGTGTATAATTGACATTGTTTTATCGATATTGTTAAAACTGTGGCCGCTTTCTGAAATGTGTTTAGCGAAATTTGATTTGACTTAACCTTTAGTATAGTGTAATCAAATTTCACTATACACATTTCAGAAAGCAGCCACAGTTTTAACAATATCGATGATACAATGTCAATTTATACACAGAGAGAACAACAGACAAAAAATTAACATCTTAGAACAAGTCGAAATTATCAAGGAAGCCAAGAATACAAACATTCTCAACGAAAATATGCCTAATGAGCAAATCCCTCTACTAGACATATACAGATAACACCGTTCTGCATGGATTTTGTTTTTTTTAAATAAATAAGCGTTCTAAATCACAATTTCACACTGATTGCAAAAATGAAATCCGTTTTCGCGTACCACGTCAGATTTTTTTACAATTCAAAATTTTATGTTTTGAATATTTTTCGAAATGTACGTAATGCAGTAATATAACAGTGTGCTTATCGTTTGTTAGAAAGATCCAAAAGTTTATAATTTCGACTTTAGTACTTAAAATGTGAAATAATATAACTACTATAATGTTTATGTTTATTAAAATCTACTAACTATATCTGCCCAAAGTCCGTATAAAATGTTATGGTTGTGTAAATGAATCTGTTTTGCTATAATTATATGTGGGTCATATACGTTAGTAAAACAAAGAATATAACTGATTTTGTAAAGAAAACTTACTTTCAATATTTTGACATTAAGGTAAGAGATAAGGATAAATCGTGGTGCTCTCACAAAGTGTGTCGCAGTTGTGTTGCAGAGTTGAGGAGTTGGAAAAAATTGGAGGCAACCTACAAAACATGGAGAAGATTGTTATTTTTGCACAGTTAAGGTAGCAGGATATAATGCTAAAAAACAAGAAAGATATTGTATATTCTAACATTCCCTCTGCCATTCAGCTCGTACCTGATGGTCCTAATATGGTTCCCTTACACCCTGAATCAGATACATTGCTGTCTGCATCCAATAGGACTAAAACTGAATCTCCTGTGGATGATGAACCATATAATTCTGATCATGATAGATGTTTTAATCAAAGTGAGCTTAAAGATTTAGTGAGGGATTTAATTTTACCTAAAGAATCAAAAGAATCAGCAGAACTGTTAGGTTCTAGGTTAAAACCAATGAAAATATTGACTGAGAGTACATACTTTTAATGTTATAGGAATCGTGAAAAGGAATTTGTCCTTTTTTTTTTCTCTGAAGAATAAAATTTAGTGTATTGCCAAGACATCCCTGCTATCTTAAAATTTTATAATATAAACTGCAATTCCGAAGAGTGGAGGTTCTTCATAGATTCTTCTCAAAAAAAGTCTTGAAGGTGTTTTGCTTCATAATGGAAACATTCATCCTTCCATTGCTGTAACCCACTCTTTTGTTTTAAAGGAGACATTTGAAAATGTAAAGTTTTTGTTAAAAAAACTGCAGTACGAAAACCATCTATGCTAGTCTGTGGAGTTCTAATGATTAGTGGACTATTAGTTTGTAAACAAGCGGGTTTCACAAAATACCCTTGTTTCATATGTGAATGGGATAGCAGAGCTGGGTCAGAATACTGGGAAAGGGAACAGTGACCACGTAGGACTAATTTAATACCAGGAAAAAAAAAATGAACCTCTTACTGATCCCTCAAAAGTATTGCTGCCACCTCTCCATGTAGAATTAGGTTCAATGAAACAATTTGTGAAAACTCTAGATAAAGACGGTGAGTGCTTTAAATACCTTTGCGCTACATTTCCTTCATTATCCTATGAAAAAATTAAAGCTGTTGTTATCGTTGGCCCACAAATTCGAAAACTTATGATGGACAGTCAATTCGAGAATACTATGAGTCGAAAAGTGAAGTATGCCTGGAATGCTTATAATTATTATTAATTATTATTATTATTATTATTAAGTAATTATTAATTAGTGGCAAATAACAAAATCTGGCTTAGTTTTTCAGACCAAATTCTTGTTGATAGTAATTTTTATTACTTTTACAAAGCTATAATTTCATTTCTAGTTATTCGCGAATATTTTGAAAACCTGACGTGATGGGAGAAAATGGAGATCATTTTCGACTTCAAAACGAAAAATTCGGTTAGAATCACCTATCAGATAGAAAAAAAAAAGTTTTAAAATGCGGAACTGTGTAATCAACACTACTACAACAACTCTAAAAGATGAAGTATGCTTCGAAAGGCCTAGAGTGAAATCAACGAAAATTTTAAATAGAACATTATAGTTGAGGAAGACGGTAGTATACAAGATAAAAAAATATAATTTAACAAAGAATACAGGTTAGTCGCATTCGGAATTTGAAGTAATAGTTTCTCAAAAATATTCGATTATAAATAATAGGAGTTAGATATTCACGACTCACCTCACATTTGAAATTCCTTCAATTGTCGATTCAACAGAAATAATTGATAATGACGCTTGACGCGTCGAAATCTGGGTCTTCAAGAAACCTACAAATGTGAGGTGAGTCTAACTTATATTTTTTTAAAACACACCTCACAGTGTCACTTCCTTTAAATATTAAATTCGATTATAAGTTGAATGGATTGATTCGATCCCGGTCAGATTGGATATTCTCGTTACTCGTTCGTGTCCAGGCTATCTCTAGAACTCACTCAACCTCTTATTAAATATGAACCAGGAACTTTTATGGGGATAGAGTGGGTCATTTTGTAGGGCCAACTACCCTACCTCCATTCCATGCCGTTGGATAAGAATCATGAATCTTTTATACAAAGCCTTCATGGGCTTTCATGTTTCTGCGTATTTTATCTTCTCCCATCTCTCGAATACTGCCCTATAAACTGCTGCTTGAGACTAATTCGAAAAGTAAACTATCTATTCGTGTCCGTCGTAATGCCAGTGAAAGGGATGAGGTGAGATGAAGCTCTGTTATTGAAGATGAGTGATATTCACGTATACCAGCTGACCAGGTATGTCCTAGAATCAGATGAAATGAAATGAACGGAAGACATGAGTACGGAGATGTGGTGTACCGAGGTTTTTGGCAGGGAAACCGGGAGAAATCGTGAGAAAAACTGCCTTGGCATCGATTCTACCACCATGAAACCCATATGCAGTGACTGAGACGCGAACTAGAACCTAGAGGTGGAGGGCGAATTGACTGCTTGCATCCATGGAGCCGTCTTAAATCCTGTAGTAATACTTTATTATTATTATTATTATTATTATTATTATTATTATTATTATTATTATTATTATTATTATCATTATTATTATTAGTACTAGTAGTAGTAGTGCCCCGTGTGGTGCCGGTTGTAGAATAGCACCATGGGAGTATGGGATCTTCCCCTGTGGTAAAGGGCGACTAATAGGAGCAGCAAACCGCTGTCCTTGACCAAATATCCTTTCATTTCATAACGTTCCTATACCCCTGGGGGGATTGAGTAGCTCATAATCTCCAGTTACCTTTCCTAAATTATCCATCTTATAAAAATACCCACTGCTGGTCAGTGAACTAGGAAGTGCATCAATCCTAAGTAGATGTACTAATAAATACCTAGATATATGACAGAAGGCATTACAACAGCCACCTGACCAGCAGGCCAAGACCCTTGGGAATTGGTCCCTCAAACGAAGGCATCTCAGCTAGGGTATGGAACCTCAACATAAGACTCCCTGGCCCCCTAGGTTGGGGGTTAAGCATGCGGCCGACGACACATCCTGTAAAATTGTCTTGTTAGGAACCCAAATATAAAGCCTCGGAAGGATTGGATTCTGGAGGAGGCTCATTGAGGAGGTGAAGGTCCTTATTGGGCTATAATGCCATTTAAGAAGAAGAATTAGTAGTAGTAGCAGCAGCAATAGTAGTAGTAGTAGTAATAGTAATAACAACAGTAGAAATATTTTAATGAGTATTGAAACTTATCATTGTCGGGAGATTTCTTCAAGTGATAGAGAAACATTAAATATATCGCTGTGATTGATGTATCAGCGGAATTTTACCATACCATTTATTAATATTGACTGTGAGGTCAGTCAGGCTGAAGTAAAATTTAAATATTTTAACCTTAATATGACTCTATACAGGCGGCTCCGTGGCGCAAGCGGTTAGACGCTCGCCTCTCACCACTTTGGTCCCGAGATCGAGTTTCGGTCACTCCATGTATGTTTCGCTGGACGAAACGGAGATTGGGCAGGTTTTTCTTGGAGTTTCTCCCGTTTTCCCCTGCCACAAATTTCATTACACCATTTCTCCATACTCATATCATCCGTTTCGTTTCGTTTCATTCATCCGCCCCTGTGGTCGGTCGGTACCCTTGTAGTTCACAGACCTCTATAAATATAGGACTTTATCTCATCTCATTCCTCGATCCGACCCTGAGTTGGACACGAGTTGAGGATATTTATTTTATGACTCTACACAAGACCATGAACAACTTTCTGCTGAGGATGGGAATGGTCCCGAAAGACCTACAGTGTTTTAATCATTTCAACAGTTGAGGAGACTGCATACAAGGCAAATAATTTTATAATTGTTGTACCTTTCTCTCCGGCAGCATGTTTCTATTTCTGGCGGGCATATATAAATAATAATAACATATATAGGCCTAAACTTGAAATAAATAGAGATCATTATATAATCTTCTTGTATCTTGTAAGCCCATGTTTCCCTTAACAGAGATTTAGGCGTTCTCCCCCTACAAGGAAAAATTTGAACCATACTAATTTAGTTACACTTGTTTTCGTATAGATGTCATTTGAGTGGTCCGTGGTCAGCGTTCCGCCTCATGCTGACATCTAGAAAACCAAGATAGTACTAGGACGGGAAAATTCGGTAAATTTTGCTTACAGGCCTTTTCATTCAGGCTTAAGGATCTTTTACTAGCCTGAAAATCTTTAGACTTGGGACCCACGGCTTAAAGTCCCTCCCGGAGGACTTGCTCCTTGGATTTTTCCATCCTAAAAAATCCATCAACCCCGGCCGGGTTTGAACCCGTGATACTCGGGACCAGAGGCAAGGAGCATAGCCACTAGTCCACCGCGGCCAATTAATTATATAATAAGATTTATATAAATATAAACCACTTAAATTTGAATATATCCTTATTATATAATCATTTATAAATAGGAAATTTTATTTCTCTACCTTGTAATTTGCCTCTAGTTACGAGGGATGCGGGAGCAAATCTGGCCGTGATAGATGGATTTTTAGGATGGAAAAATCCTCCAGGAGGGCCTTTAAGTCATGGGTCCCGAATCTAAAGTTTTTCAGGCTCGTAAAAGAACCGCAAGCCTGAATAAAAATACCTCTGTGCAAAATTTAACCGACATTCATCCATCCAAGTAATAGGCTACCTTAGTTACCTACTAAATGTCGCATTGAGGCGATGTGCTAATCAAATGTCACTCATAGACATCTGTAGGTAAAAAGCGTAACTTAATTAACTTGGTTAAGAAATTCCATCTAGGGAGCACCCATGTCCCCACTTGTGACGTATGGGATATATAGGCCTACACATACACACTCAAACCTTGTAATTGGATGTTCCATCTCTTGTATTGTTTTCAGCGGTGCCCCTAGCATATTGGAAACAATGGGTCTAGGAAGCCTGAACTATATTTCCGTCTGTTGTATGTTTTGATTTCTGATCCCTGCCTAAATCTAGAGTAAATCAAAATACATTATAAATATTAATTGTATTGTATTTATAACATGTAATTGTTTATGTTTATTGTAATTTAGATGTAATACTATTTTTTTGTATTTTTAAAACCTGGTTGAGTGGCAGACAAGGCCTTAAGGCCTTAACTCTGCCAGGTAAAATAAAGCTATTATCATTATTAAAATCCGATTTTTTTAGCGAATTTTCAATGTCTCCCGGTGTAAGCACTACAAAATGACGGGTTTAAAAAAACACACATAGAAAACCAGTGTATTATTGCGTATATGTTTATTTTTACCACTTACAGAACGTTACGAATGCTTATAGGTGTGATGAGTGTTTGGACACTGACTGTATGTTGTGTTCGTAATTATGATAACACGAAGGAAGTTGGTAAGCCTGTAGGGTGACCGGAGAAGTGGCGACCGGATAATTAGAGAAGCTCCGGGGACTCGGGGCTAATTAACAGATGGCACTTTAATTGCTTACCGCGGTTCTCCCCAGAGCAACCCTTTCCTGAGGCTCCCGCCTGGCCAAGTCTCGGGGGCAGCATTGAAGTCACACTGTCACACTAAAGTCCGATGTACCAAGTATTTTACACTCCCGGTGTGAGTGTGTTTTGTTTGAAGACATTTCTTCAACTGTTTATCTCATCTCCACACAGGATACCTACAGTATTATTCCGTCGCCCGAATTCTGTTCCTGGCTGGGTAAGGATTTTAAATGTCCCATCTTAGCCACTGCCACAGCCGAATACTGCACAGTAGAGTTTCATTAATAATGTCATTAGTCATTAAATATGTATTTTTTAGAAGAATATACATGTTTTTCTTTTTATGTAACCACCCATTCATCCATCGACCACATAACTTACAGTTCTACCATCCATGTATATCCATCCATATTAAATTATCCATTCATTCATTCATCCACCCTCCATCCATATCTAGCCCCCCCCCCACACACACACATATATATATATATATATATATATATATATGTCCACCGCTATGATATCGAGATAGCGTGCTGCCTTCTCACGCAGCGAGCCCGGGTTCGATTCGCGGTCGGGACAGGCTCCTGGGTGAGATTTTTTCGGAGTTTTTCCTCACCTGTAAGACATATGTGAGGAAGCTTAGGGCCCAACGGTCCCCGAAAATCATCCGTCCGACCATCATCATCATCCTTATCATTATCAGCATCATCCTGCACCGGTGTGGAAAGCAACGGGAAGCTACCACACCTATAATTCCCTAGGAAAGGTGCAAAACATAGCATGATAATGATATGATTGCAGTGAAAGATCTGCCCTCGGGCAGAATTACTATGGATATATATATATATATATATAATATATACATTTCTTCTTCTAGTCTTGGAGTTGGGACATAGACATGTTCCCACATCAAGAGACTGTATCCCTCCATGTAGTTACGGGACGCCCAACATTTCTTCATATTTTGGGTTGGTAGTGAAGCAAATTTTGTGGGTGTCTGTTGGATGTCATTATTTCTATATGTTGGAGCCAGTTAGATCCTGAGTTTTGAATTTTATCTATAACACTGTAGATGTTTTATTCGATTCTTATTTCTTCATTATATTTCTTATCTAACAATGTATAGACTGCTACTGAACATAAGAATTTCACTCAGCTGCTTTTGTATTGCCATTTTTTCTGATTTAGTAAGTGTCCACAAGCATATGTTAACATAGCTGCTGCCATAGTTATACTTTAATTTCTTTCTCAATTTTATATTAATCTACCTTATGTTGTTTTGTATTTTATTCTCCTTTGTATTAATTTATTTTGTAATGTATTAGAGTAAACTTTCTACTTTGAAATTTATTTTTCTGTTTTCTTACTCTCGTTAACTATATTATCTTGATAATTGTATATTTCCTCCTTCTATATTATTTTGTAACTGAACTGCACCCGAGCACGAGCACTTGCTCATTCGGGTGTCAATACTGTGTAGAAAAATTTATTCTAAATAAAATGTAGCCTCTTTAAAGTAATATGTTTATCAATCTAGATGCCTGTCCATATATAATATATATATATATATATATATATATATATCTAGGCCTATGTATCTATACATTTTTCCGTATATTTATTTAGTTATCCATCTTTCTGAATGAATCCGTTATGGCAGTTTCGAAAACGAAGGCAAACTGAAACTGTTCTTATCACTGGGCAAGCAGACATGCCTATGATAATATTAATAAGAGTCATATCGTATTGTTGTGCAATCTGTCTACTTTAATTTCACTTTTCTTCATTTCATTTTTGTCACACATAAACCCAAAGTGGTGATGAGATTAAAAGTGAAGAAAGAGGTGCCGGAGTAAACATGTCAATAAAAAAGTAGTTCCAATAATTACATGAAGACCATGAAAGCCTGTAGGTATAAAGAAGGTTGAACCATAGACTGAATCTGCAATTTTACTCACTTTTACCCAACAGTGAATCCCGTTCCAAACTTTATACTAAAAAAATATCTGGAATAGAACGTGGAACTTCTGCTATGCTAATCAGTTAGCATTACAAAGGTGATCGATTTTTCTATTTCAAACTATTATATTTTGTTAGAAGTTATGATCTATTGGCAATGCGACCGGCGGTCGATCCTACGTTCGAGATCGATTTCGTTAGGCCAGATGTGCATTTTCGCGTAAGGAAAATGAAAAGTCGCTGATATCCTCGATGTAACGATAGTTCCGTGTTATAGAGATGTATGATACGATAAATAAATAACCTTTAGATATATACACCAAATCGCTGAAATAAATAATAGTTTAAAAAACTAAAACAACACTCTTCTTCTTCTTCCTAAAACTATAACAACACTCTTTGTTAGAAAACCAAACTAAAAAATAAAAAATAATTTTAATTTCCAACGCGCTTGGGATAAAATTAAAGTGGTCAACAAAAAAATCATCTCCAACACATCTAGAATAAAACTAGTTATGTACAAAAACAATAATTTTACCATCAAAAGCGTGTCATGCTCTATATCATTTAATATATTTGATAATAAACAGATATTGGTAAAAGTAAAGTCTCTAAGAAAAAAACGTAAAAACCATAAAAAACACTCCACGCTTTTGATGGTAAAATTATTTTTATTTTGTAGATAACTCTAGTTTTATTTTAGATGTGTTGGAGATGATTTTTTGTTAACCACTTTAATTTTATCCCAAGCGTGTTGGAAATTAAAATTATTTTAAATTTTATAGTTCGGTTTTCTAATAAAGCGTATTGTTTTAGTTTTTTAAACTATTATTTATTTTTTATTTTGGTTTTCTAATAAAGCGTTTTCTTTAGATTTTTAACTATTATTTAATTTTTTAATTTTTAGTTTAATTGATTGTCATAAACCGGAATCCCATGAAAATGTAGTTGCTTAATACTCTTCTAAAAAAATCCTCCGGGCCGGATTTGAACCAGCGACCTATGGATTACTGAAATTATATACCACTACAGTCCACCGATCTACCAAGTGAACTCTTACAACGATTGACTAAAAAGTCGATAAGTCCGCAACCTATTATACAGGTTTTTAGTTTTTTCATTTTCTGATGATTCTGGCCAGGATTTTAGAAAAAAATGAAATTATTGTATTGTTATTGGTCGTTTACAATCAAGTCGATCCAATGTTTTTAAGTGGGTGAAAATCGTATTCAAAGATTTTGTTACATAGATACATGTCAAGCTAATATAAAGCGTGTAAAAATATTTCGGATGCAAGAGTTTATCCAGTAGCATGATATAGGCCTATTATTTATTTTCTTTAGTTTAACGTCCCTCTTTGCAGTTACTACATCTATCACCTGACTCTTACAGTGACACATTTATCAGGATAGGATTTTAAACTCTGGATCACATAATATGTACTTTTTTTTTTACCACGCAATTACATGGGGGGCATCCACGGATTATAGATCAGCTCAGTGACAGGGTTGCTCGCGCCGTAGCCAATTGGTTAAGACAAGATGCCTTGGTGCAGAGCTACAGGACTTGCGCTGGTTCGGATCTCCATGGAGGAATATCTTTTCTCACGGAATTTCGGGCCAGTATCGTGAGGAATTTGGGTAGCTACAATAAATAGCGGTTCCGGTTTGAGGAAACCCGCTATAACAGCTGGAGGACTCGACCTGCAGACCATATGCCACCCCTATACTAGCTAATAATAGTCAGCCTCTGATCAACACATGTGGATGTGAGGTAAGCAGGCGGTTGATAGGCTAAGAGCTTTCTAGGTCTGTTGCGCCATTGAGTTCTTTTTTTTTTTTTGTGACGGGGTAACCTCCGAGACAATAAAAATTTGTAAGACAATAAATGTTTCCCGATATTTGCCTTACAGTTAAGGAGAAAAAGAAAACCTTCACACAACAAACTTGTCACGATCGGAGATCGAATTCGATACCGTTGCGCCTGAGGCGGCGACATTGCATCGAGACCACAGCTGTTGATAGCATATATATGCGACTTGAAATCCTTGGTGTGGAATTTCGTTGGCACTCAGTATTGTTATATGTAGTTTGGGAGGTGAGAAGTTGATCAAAGTTAAGCTGCAAGAGCCATGTGCGTGCGAACAGGCTGCACAGGAACATCACTTGAACCAAATACAAGCTTCAAGGAAAATTACCTTCAGATTCGAAGATAATACATTCCCAGTCTAACTTCGATCCCTGTATTTTAAAAATACTGTAGCTAAACATTTTAGCTGTCGACTCGATCGTTGGGTTCAATATTATTAACTTATTACAGGATTACAATTGCATTATTTTTGTAAGATTGAAAACATAATTAATATTTACAAGTGTTTTACAAATTGGTTTTGGAATACTGAATAAATAATACACGTCATTATTATTAACTACCCACTTTGTGCAGATTAACAAATCTCTTTGGCTGATTACTGAAAACAATATACGAAATACAGCATAAAGTTTACATAACATATCAAACGATTTCAGTATGAGTATTTCTACAAAGAAAACTAAAATAATCACTTTTGGGAAAAATAAAATAAAAATGTAAAATTATTACTAATGATAGATGTGAAGAACAAGTTAAAAATTCTCAACTCGTGTTCGACACAGCGACTGGATCGAGGGATGAGATGCGATGAATTATCTTACCACGCCTGACACACCATCACAGGAGCAGATGAAATGGAATGAAACGAAATGAATGCGATGAGTGTGGTGGAATGCAATTTGTGGCGGGGAAAACGGAAGAAACCCCGAGAAAAACCTGCCCAGACTCCGTTTCGTCCATAAACGAAACACACATCAAGTGACCGAGGCGCGAACTCGGGACTCTGGAGGTGAGAGGCGAGCGTCTAACCGCTTGCGGTACGGAGCCATCTGTATAGAACAAGTCAGTGAATTAAGGTAAATCTCTTCTATGAATGTTGACATTGAATTAAGCAATCTCCATATATTTTAAGTACAGTAAAATCAAAATTTTCAAAGGAAACTTAGATTACAGACAATTTTGAAATTCTATAAAACAAAGGGAGTCCTGTGGGTCAGAAACATGGGCCTTGACATCAAATCAACTCATTTAGGATAGAAGCTGCTGAGATGAGACAGTTAAGACCTCTAGCCGGCTACTCTCTTTTAGATCATAAACGGAATGTTGATATCCGAGAAGAATTAAACATCGTATCCTTTATTGAACTATAAACGTTTACCGAGATATCACGACACTTTGTGTCAGGCTACTTCAAAGACTGCTAATAGGAGGAAGAGATATGTTGGAAAGTTAAGAAGGAATGGAGAGAGACGGTTCACCTGAGACAGAATAGGCTAAAAAAGGCCTAATCCTTCATAAAATTTTATGACAATTTTAAATCATTATAGCGTACAGTAATTTATTATATCATCAATTTTACGGCATCAGTCTTAGAACCCATATATTAATCTACAGAGACCGGAATAGGCTAGAATGATGTGGAAAAACATATGACCAGATTCAATCAGCAATACATGGAAAATGGAGCACAATACGCGAAATGAATTTAACACTTCAGAAAATGTAATTACAACCGATGATATCTTAGCGTAGATGTAAATATAAACAATGTTTACATTGTTTATTGATTTCTGTATCATTCTACAGTGTGTGTTCTAAAATCTTGTAGTATAAAATGTTAAACATTCAATATTTTATTATATTTTGAATTAATTATGTCATATTTATTTAATAATAATAATAATAATAATAATAATAATAATAATAATAATAATAATAATAATAATAATAAATATCTAAGTTATTAACATAACGACCATTGCGGGGCCGACCATTAAACAATTGGCACACATCAACACACAACATAATATGTAAAATTAATAGTTAAGTTTTACATAAATGATAATAATAATAATAATAATAATAATAATAATAATAATAATAATACTTTATTTATTCTGGCAGAGTTAAGGCCATAAGGCCCTCTCTTCCACTCAACCAGCACAAATACAAATAAATATTCGACAAATATAGATATACACTATACTAATTATAAACAGTTAAAGATACAATAAATGTAGCAATGTAAATGTCATGTACAAACAACATTTTATAGGGTAATAACAATAATGATACGATAATAATAATAATAATAATAATAATAATAATAATAATAATAATAATAATATAAATATGATACATTATACGGGAAACACCAATTAATATATATATCTTACACTGGATAATAATGAAGTCGAGTTTAGAGCAAATATAAATTTAGATTTCTTTTAAAAGATGCCAATGTCCGGCAGCCCCTTATTTCTTGTGGTAGGGAATTCCAGTTGCGAGAAGTGGAGATGGTATATGACATGGAGTGATGTGATGTCCTATGTTGCGGTATATTAAGTAAGAGACT
The DNA here is from genome assembly GCA_030220185.1 of Diploptera punctata. Lineage (NCBI taxonomy): Eukaryota > Metazoa > Arthropoda > Insecta > Blattodea > Blaberidae > Diploptera > Diploptera punctata. Next base: position 439,400 of record JASPKZ010007483.1, read on the forward strand.
ATGTTGTGATCTTGTGTTTAAGTTATGGTTTGAGGATAGATACTGGAAACGGGATGATAAATAATTGGGAATCGAGGTATGTAGGATCTTAAATAGGAGAATTAGACAGTGCGATTTTCTTCTCTCTTTTAGATGTAGCCATGACAATTCGTGGAATAATGGAGAAATGTGATCGTATTTTCGAACATTAAATATGAATCTGATACACATATTATGGACACGCTGCAGTTTGTCCGACAATCCGTCACTTATGTCAGTTAGTAGAACGTCACAGTAGTCAAAATGCGGCATCACTAAAGTTTGGATTAAAATTCTTTTAAGAGTTGTAGGAAGAAAATGTTTAAGTCGCTTTAGGGAATGCATTATGGAGAAGATCCTTTTAGATGTTTGTTTTACTTGCTCATGCCATTTTAAATTAGAATCTAAGTAAAATCCCAAGTTTTTAACGACGTCGGTATAAGGAATTTGTTCATTATCTAATATGACAGCCGGCATATTGCCATTGTTTATGAGGTGTAATAGCCTTGGATGTCCGATAATTATTGCTTGCGTTTTGTTTACATTTAGTTTCAGCCCATATTGTCTGGACCATAAAGATATATGCCTGAGGTCAGTGTTTACTTTGTCAATATATTCATTAATTTCGTCAGGCCTAAAGTGTGTGTAAATCTGTAGGTCGTCGGCGTAAAGATGATGCTTGCAGTTTTGTAGTTTCTTGGTCACGTCATTAATATAAATCGAGAAGAGAAGAGGAGCGAGGACGCCGCCTTGAGGTACCCCTTTCCTCACCAAGCGCCAGGAAGAAATGCGATTATTAACAGAAACTGATTGCTGACGATTAGTGAGATAAGATGCAAACCAATCAAGGCAGTTTTCCGACAGATGTAGTGTCTTTAGTCTCGCTAGCATTAAGTCTATATCTACTGTGTCAAAGGCTTTGCTGTAGTCGAGTAGGACTATTGCGGTGAGTTTGCTTTTGTCCATTGAGTCTCTTATGTCCTCTACAATGTCAAGTAGTGCAGTACTTGTGTGATGTCCTGTTCTAAAACCAGACTGATGTTCATCAAGTAAGTCGTGTGTGGTGAGGTAGTCTGTTAACTGTGAGTGTATTATGTGTTCCAGTGCTTTAGATAAACAGGGAAGAATACTAATTGGTCTATAATCATCGAGTGTTGTGGGAGTGTTTGATTTCGGTGTAGGACGAACTAGAGCCATTTTCCAGAGTCTGGGATAAGTCCCGGTCATTATAGAGGCATTAAAAATGTGGGTTATTGTTGGGAGAATAATGTCTATTATTTTTTGCAGGAGAGTTATTGTTATATTGTCTATTCCTTGTGCTTTAGATTTAATACGTAATACTGCTCTTTTGGCGTCATCAGGTGAGATATAGGAAAAAAAGAATTTGTCTCGGGTAGGTTGGGAATATGACATTAGTTCATCTATTGTCTGTCGTTTGTGTTGTGAGGTGTTGTCAGAAGGGAGGCGGGTAAAATGGTCATTCAACTCATCTAGTGGTAGGTCAGCTGTTTCTACCTGTAGTTTATTTTGACAGAGGCCTATTGATTTTAAATTTTTCCACATGTCAGCTGAGTTGGACATAGATTGTGTAATAATAGTATGGGCATATCTTAGTTTTGCATTCCTTATAGTTTGGTTGACTTTATTCCTCAGATGTTTGTATGTCTGTAAGTCTGTCAGTTCTTTGTTCCTCCTGTATTTCCTGAATGCTACGTCTCTCTCAGTCATAAGCAAGCGGATATTATCAGACATCCAGTGTGCAGGTGTTCTGTTTATACGTCTAGTCTTGATAGATGTTGATGAAAATAATGTCTGTTTGGTTATTTAAATAGAATTGCAATATTCATGTTGTCGGCAATTTCGTAAGACTATAAAGTACTGAAGTAAGACGTAGTGTGAAATAAAACGTATTACTTAAGTATTTTAATATTTTCATATAAATTCCGAAGGGAAATCTAAGACTAATAAGAACGCATGAAAATCAAACCAGAATACTAACATTTAAGAATACGGCCAAAAGTCGATTTAATAATCTTGATTTGAGTGGAATCTAAACAATTAAGATATTACTGTTAATTATGTAGTATATTATATAATTATTTGTAATACATGTTTAATATATGTAATAATAATAATAAAAGTATGACGTTAGCATGTAAAATTAAAGACAATTTTATTTTGTTAATATTTAAGATGTGCACTTGACTTCGGGGTAGCTCATCTAATAAATATGGCAAGGGATGACAAAGTTCGGTGAGTAAACAGAAAGTGAATTAATATTAGAGAGGTTGTGCGCAATGACAACGGCAATGTGTGTGAATTACAGAGAACATCCCCAGGGCACGAGGGAGGGCTGCTCCAAGATGGGCTCTCTCCCTGCAACGCACAAATTTCCCGCCATTATTTCATTTTATGGTTATATTTGTGTTTGGATTGAATTTATTGTTATTATCATCGTTATTATTATTATCATTATTACTAATTATATTGTTAATATTGTTGTTGTTGTTATTATTATTATTATTATTATTATTATTATTATTATTATTATTATTATTATTATTATTATTATTATTATTATTATTGTCGTTAAATTCCATCACGTAAGAAATTACAGCATTATGATATACTTGAAAAAACTATCAAACTTGCTGACAAATAGGAAATCACAATCAACGGATTTATTCGATTTAGAATATCAGGAGTAGTTAGTTATACATTGCCATCATAGAGATGCAAGAGAGATTTGATCAGATCTTTATCAAGCTTTGGGAACATACTTAACAGGTCCCTAGCACAAACGCTGCAATTATTATTATTGTTATTATTATTATTATATTATTATTATTATTATTATTATTATTATTATTATTATTATTATTATTAATTATTAAGCATTGGAAGCAATAAAACAATAAAACTCCTGAGTGATGATTTTTCATACCCCTGTTTATCTTGACCCATATTTTTCAAGTTATTATAATATTTAACATTTTAATTTCGTTGTTTCAAGTTATCCAAATATCTTAACCTAGGTCTTGTTAATTGCCGTTTTTCCGATGGAGTTGTTCGAAATTGTATGTTTCCTTGTTCCTTTTTTCGCATATCTTACTTGTTAAAAGTACCTGTTCATTGATTTACTCTTACAATACGGTATTTATTGAATTGATTACTGCCTAAAACTAGTTTACTGGGACTTATATCTACGATATAAATGTGACTTAAACATTTCTATAAATGATTCCTATAGGCTTTAACATTATTACCTAGATATAACACTTGATTCAGGAAACAAATTGCGTTCCATTAACATAATGATTATACTGATCCATATTACAATCATAACTTTACTGCATAAAAACTGTTAGGCCGCAATGAGGAACCTACGACAAACAGCCATTTTCTAATGATAGTAATGATATATAAAATGAGTCGAAGGAAAATTTAAAGAAAAATAATAGTAATTATGTATGTGCGTGCTTGCGTGTGTGTCTGTGTGTGAACTTTATTTTAAAATATTGAGGAACTTTAATAATAGCCTGTTTAATAAGATTATTTTTTTGTAAGATTTAAATCTAAAAATTAGATTTATAATGTGGTCAACTATTTCTTTCTTATTATTAAACGGTAAGGTCGTGCACCTTAATCTTTTGTTGTTCAGTTGTCTTAGAATTTATATTGTAGTATTTCTCACGTGACGGCCAACTTTACCCCAGAGCATAACCTGGTACTTATTTCAATTAGTGGTTGAGTCTATTCCATGGTTATTGTGTCGCCAGAAAGTTTAGGTCAGTTAAAAAATACTGACTCCGCCGGGATTCGAACCCTCGACTTTCCGTTTTGTAGCTTATTGCCTTTTTATCATTAATTAGCTAATACCCGGCGTGCGCTGCTACGCCTAAATAAATGATAATGCGTTTTTGCGTTTAGTTGAATAAGTAAAACGAAAAATAATTATAATTTGATATCGTTGCCCAAGAAACTACTTATCCCGATCTTCTTGTCATAAATTAGCTGAAAGACGAAAATTGCATTTTAATGTTTATTTGAATAAGTAAAAGGAAAAATAAGTATAAATTTGCTCTCTTCGTTATTGTAGCTAAAACAACCAATAAACTAATTAATTCTAATTCCGAACAACCTTTTATACAATCCAAATAGTAAATAGAATTTCATCTTCCAAAATTTAATATTTAAGCAATCACTATAAGTAAAGCCATATTGTAATTATTTTTAGATATCCCATAAAGTTTACCCGGCGTTGCCCGGGAATCTACGTATCTCGAAGTACTTGATATAAATGAGCTGAAACACAAAATTCGTTATTTTGAGTTATCCGTAAAAGAATATCCGCCGTGTGCTGTTATGCTTACCCGGGAATATATTTATCCCGATCTTATTGGCATCAATGAAAGGCAAAAATGGTTATTGTGAGTTATCCGTATAAGATAAACATATGATGTCACGAACTTTTTTGTAGAGTTTTTTTTCAGATATTCAATTCTGTGTACATTAATTTTGTGTATTTGTTATGGTTAGGGAGCGTAAGCCATTTAAGCGTCAAAATAGGGACTTTTTTCACGTTTTCACTACAAAGGGTGATTTTTAAGGGTGTAGGAGTTGAGTATCACAACTCTCTTATAGCCTATGTTGATCCCGGGAATCTCCTGAACATTTTGCAAAAAGCCCCATCACAATCGGACCAACGGTATGGCCGCGCATAAAGTACGAACAAACAAACAAACATTCATTTTTATATATTAGATTAAACAAGTCTGGTTAATGAAATATACTTGAAGGGAATGTATGATTAAAATAACCGATATTGAAAATGAACGTATAGTGAAGTAAATTATTAATATATTTGCACCCATAATTATTGCTGCAATTATTCACGGCATGTCCCTAATTGCTGGGGTAATCAACTGAATACCCGTAGTCAGATTGGCCGACAACGAAATTAGAAACTAGGATCTCCCGAATAAGAGTCTCAAACTATCTCGGTATCTATAAGTTGTGAGGTACAATATACCTGAAACAGTGAGATGCAATTTTCTGTATCACACATAAGTGCTGACAGCGTTCTCTAAGAAAACAACAGACCTCATGCTGAGCTATATTGAATTTCAAAAACCTTCTCGAATTTCTTTCCTCTAGCCCTGAGTGACCTGGCGACACCCCCGCAATGTCGCAGAAACCTCCCCGCTTGCACCCCCGCGGCCAGCCGCATTTCTCGCCGCGGAAATAAATCACGACCATGTACCCCGCCTGTGGTTTGCAACTTGTGGATCACAACAATTTTCAGTTGCAACTTCGAATGTTTCATGGAGAAGTTCACGAAATCACCATAACGTCTCCGTTATAATTCTGTTTGATGTATTTATTGGCTACCATGAAAAAAATGTGTCTTATTACTTGATAAAAACAATGTAACTAACTTTATGGCTTGTGGGACTCAATTTCAATGTCGTATTCATTAATTCCTTACCTCAGCCACGTGAATCCAGTTCATATTCGAATATTATCCTTCCATCTGTCAGCAGAACATCCAGTGTGTTACGACCGTAAACCAGCCAGCATAGTTTTAAGTGAATTACAATCAATAAGTGTAAATAAGTGGGAAAATGAATGGAAAAAACATCACAAAAGGCGCAGTGGCAAAATCCTTTTTGCCTAGTGTGAAGGAAAGAATGGAAAACATTAAACTTACCTTTAATTGGAAAAATAACTACTTTCTTAACAAGACACGGGAAAACAAACAGTTATTACTACCGTTTTAAAATAAGAGAATCCCTTGTGTACATGCGGAAACGCAGAACAAACGATAGATCATGTATTATTTGAATACACTAAACTAGAAACAGAAAGACAGTCATTTAAGAACAATATGGTAAATGGGCATTCAATAGAATAAGACTAGTACAGGATTACACACTTGAATTATTCCCATACATTCATTTAACAAATTTAAACAGTTTATTGAGTAAAACAAAGCGAATTCAGTGAAATATTTAATGTTAGTTGAGTAAGATAAGTGGAACAAATAGATCATAATATTACAATTAGCCATGGAACATGAATGAAAATATAAGTAAATTGTGCAAATTATTTTATGAAAATAGTGTTGTATAATAACGCATATAATATTACTTTCTAGGATATCACTTTTTAGGATCTATTTTAGATAACAGTGAGAATTCAACCACAGAAATTGAGAGAAGAATAACTGATGGAAGACGAATCATTGGTTGAACTCGGTGCTTTGGAATAGAAATATAATACACAGAACGATGAAAACTATATTTCAAGTTCTGTTACGAAGTATTTTATTATATGGGTTCGAAACCTGGACGATAAGTAGAAAACAAGCCAACAAGCTGTTACCAGTAGAAATGGATTTTTGGAGGCGATCGGCAAAACATTCAAGAAGGGATAGGATCAGAAACAGCAAAATAAAGGAAATTATGCAAGTTGAAAAAAAAAATAGGAGAAAAACGTTTGAAATGGTATGGACGCCTCTTAAGAATGGAAGAAGAGAGAATACCAAAGAAGATCCTTAATTGGAAAGCTAATAGAAGAAGTGGAAGAGGCAGGTCTAGAGAACGATGGATGGATGGAGTGAAGAGAAGTATGGAAGCTAGAGAATTGAGGGAAGACGATGCTTTAGACAGGATCCTCTGGCGACAAATCACTTTGGGTTGAAGGAGAAACACTATATTGTGGAATATTCCTAAAAAAAATATTACTTTCTTAATGATGGAACATGCTGTAAATAAAACGTTTAAAAAATCCTTCCATCCGTGTTTAAGCTTTCTTAATGGGATTTTCTATTATTGTTTCCAATAATAAAAGTATTTCTAATGTCTCACATTCAAGATACATTCACTGCGATCTCAGTAACTTATGCTTAATAACCTTGAGGATATTAGGTAAAAGTAAACTGGTCCCACTGTTGGCCTTAGGAGGTTAAGGCTCCCACATTTTTAGGCAACAAAACCTATACTTTATATTCTAACAAAACACGCTATCAAAACATAAAATACATGTTCATCAAAACGTAAAATACACTTTAATAATGATATCATATAACCACATAAATAAACTTTCCTTGAATTTTCTGGAAGTATATTAATAGTTACATCTAGGATTTCGGCTGTTCGAGTGTTCTGTGGGCCTATCATGACTACTTTCATTATCCGATCGGGAAAAAAAGTGATTGTTGACGTCATAACCAGCGATTACCACACTAATAACCAGCGATAACGACACAAATAATATTGGTCAACATGATTTTTGTCTCATGAGTACCAATAATTGTACTTAATGCATTTTTTCGTGTTTTATAATATGTATTCAGAATTTCTCTATCACCCACAGTTTTTTATTTCAATTTCAATTAATGGATTTAAATAATTATTTTTTTAATAAACATTTTTTCGTCAATTTGTCCATTGTAAAATAAAACGGGGATCACTTTCATCAGGTGATTTCAGCTATGGAAAAGAGATATCAAGGCAAATGTAATCCTAATATGCTGGCCGATTATTGTTGGATCATCAAGAGGGATGCTCCATAGGCGAAATATTGCAGAAAATCGTCATTTCTTACTTTCTAGGTGGGTCCGAATGTTCGAATATTGTGTAGTTACGAATGTAGAATATATTAAAGTGTTTGAAATTATAAAAACCTGTCTCTCGGAAACCTTGCGTGATGGAGGAAAACCGATATCATATATGAATTCAGGAGAAAAATTACTATCAGAATCGCATATTTTCTTTCTGAGACAAAAAAAAAAGTTTCTTTTTTGTTGCTCAGTGTAACCAGCGATAACTACACTACTAATCAGCGATAACCATACTAACAACCAGTGATAAACCCACTGCCACAGCCTCTCTATCGATTATAACTGGTTTCAACAACAAAGCTCTGCCGATAACGGTGCTTCTCTGCCGGTAACAAAGATTTATGTCCGAATTTAACCGCGTAAAACACAAAAAAAATATGCATATTTAACCACGTAAAATTAAAAAAAAAAAAGGCGTTCCATGGGATTCGCTTAGGTTAGAGTAATTAAATTAGATTAGGTTAACTTTTAGGTTCGTTACGTTTTAAATGTGTTTAAATACGAAAAAAAAACCTCTTCATCACAGTTATTCTATGGAAATTGCAAATGGCTAATTTATGCTCAGCCCGCAGGGCTCTTTAAAAAAAAAATCCTGATGAACCGTGAAAATCACCTTCTCCGCTCATTTTTACTTTAAATTCACATGTAAAACTAGCACCCAAATTTGCAGAATATGACAATATTTATTGATTTATGGTGTGTTTTTTGTCTCTCTTAAGCCCACATTACTCTTTCTGTAAACATGTTATAGAAATAAATAAATTTCATTAAATACACTCAATATTCAACATATATTAAAGTACTCTGAACGTAGATAAAATATTGTATACAACACGTTACTTAGGTTCAGTAACTCGCAGCTCTTAGAACACTCCCTTCGGTTGTGTTCTAACTTGAGCATCACGTTACTAAGCTTCTGCTTTTGTAACTATTCGTCTAAATAACTAATTTATTATCAACAGTACAAAACAAATAAGTGTATCGTTATATGGTAGGTGCTCAGTTAAGTGTGTCGTGAGTATAAAAAAATGGCAACCCCTGTAGTGTAGTTTAGATGTTGATGGAGTGACTTGACAAGACGAACTGCAATTGACAGAGAGCGAGTTTATGTTCCGAGGGGAAAACGTGACAAATGAGACGGGTCTCAGGTGTACACAAACTTTTCCCAGAGTGCTTTACGTTTCCAATCAGCCTCCCATCCATTATCAATATGCGGGTTTCAACTTATTTTGCTCTAATGTACAAATGAAGGCTTAAAAAATATCGTTTCTATTAATTTCCACACAACATAATATTATTGTATAATGTAACTGTTTTGTTACCTTTTTTATATTCGTTTCACCGTCTTTGGAGTACATTGGATCAATCATTTCTCTGTTGTTCCTTTCTTAGTGCCCATTATTTCTTCATTATCTTCTTTCTTGTATTCTTTCGAGATAATAGGTTTGGATTTTTGTGTAGATTTATTTTCGATCTTTATGTTTTTATCTTGAATAATTAATTTAATTCTACTAGGTCTTTTTTCAGTTTCTTTAAACTAGTTGGTTTTGTTTTACGGTTTCTGAAACAATCAAATATTGTTTGGTTAATCTGTTAGAGTTGATTCTGAGATGACCATAAAAATCCATTCTCCTTTTCCGCATAGTATCTGAAAGTATTTCACTTTTTTTAGAGAATTTCATTCTTAATGTATATTATCTTATTATCTTGAAATGAGTGCACCGCTGTGGTCTCGGGACAAGCTCCTGGGTGAGATTCTTTTGGAGTTTTTCCTCACCTGTAAGACAAATGTCAGGAAGCTTAGGGCCCAACGGTCACCGAAAATAAACCTGCCATCATCATTATCCTTATCATCTTTCACCGGTGTGGAAAGCAACGGGAAGCTACCACACATACACTGCTCAAAAAAATTAGGGGATATTGTAGAATTACCTATTAAGACTATGTTTTTTGGAATAGTATTAGATGCAATCACTTTCTATTACTCCAGGATAATGTAAACAAGAGTTTGAAGTTGTTACGTAACCTCGGTACCACACCAGAGGGCAGTGTCTGTACTGTTGATGTGAAAGGGTGGTGTGGAGGTGAATGTTTTGTTGCTGTTTTTAAATCCAGTCCAGTTTTCAGTTAGTGAATGACTTGCCTTAGGGACAGTAATGCCTCGACAACGTGATTTACCTGAACCAATGGCTTGGAGGGTGATAGGAAGGATGGAATCTGTACAGACACAACAAGAGGTGGCACAAGCCATTGGGGTGTCTCAAAGCGTAATTTCCAAACTTTGGAATCGTTTTCAAAGAAAGATACTGTTCACAGAAGAGCCGGACAAGTCGACCACGGGCAACAACAGCAAGGGATGACCGTTGCCTCATGTTAACAGCCCGTCGGAATAGACAGCAGAATGCAACTCAACTGCGAAATACACTTCAAACAGCAACAGGACGCAGGGTGTAAACTCAAACTGTCCGTAATCGACTGCATGGAAGTAGTCTCTATGCCCGTAGGCCCATGGTGTGTACCAGGTTAACTCCACAACACCGTAGAGATCGCAGAAACTGGGCGGAGGAACATCGTGGGTGGAGGCATGCCGAATGGAGATCAGTTATGTTTTCTGGTGAATCGCGATTCAACTTGGAATGTGATAGTCGGCGTGTATTCATCTGGAGGAAAAAGGGACACGAAACAATCCAGCTTTTGTACGTGAAAGATCCCCATATCGTGGCGGTGGATTGATGGTGTGGGCATGAGTCAGTAGTGGTGGACGTACGGACCTCTACGTCATCCAAGGTGGTACTTTGACTGCGGTAAGGTATAGAGACGAGATTATCCGACCTTTTGCCGTGCCATATGCTGGTGCCATAGGTGATTCTTTTCTTTTTATGGACGATAATGCACGACCCCACAGACCTGGCTTGGTGGACGACATGCTGGAAGTGGAGGGTATCGAGCGTATGCAATGGCCAGCTTCCTCCCCGTACTTAAATCCGATTGATCATATGTGGGATGCATTAGGCAGGCGCATTGCAGGCAGACCAGCACCTCCCACAACTGTTCCAGAGCTGCACATTGCTCTTATGGAAGAGTGGCCACGTATCTCCCAAGAACTCATTGCTAACCTCTTTGCATCAATTCCACACAGGTGTGAGGCAGTGCTGGCCATTCGAGGAGACCATACACCATACTAAAGAAACATTTTCACCTATGTTAATGCTGCTTTGTTTGTTTGCCATATTCCTAATCAGGATCTCTTTGACATCTGGTGTGGTACAGAGGTTGCGTAATGACTTCAAACTCTTGTTTACATTCTTTTGGACTAATAGAAAGTGATTGCATCTAATACTGTTCCTAAAAACATAGTCGTAATAGGTTATTCTACAAAATCCCTTTTTTTTTTGAGCAGTGTATAATTACCTAGTAAAGCTGCAAAGCGTGGCGTGAAAATGCTATGATTGTACCGAAAGACCTGCCCTCTAGCAGAATTACTGTACATGGATGGATTGTTCCTGAAATGTTGGTATTATGATTTTCCTTAAAATTTTCCTTTTCTTTAGCTCAAGTTTCTTCATTTGGCTTTTGAATTTCATGGTTACTGTTTCTGCTTCATAGGATGCTTCTGGCAATATCACTCTCTTGTAATGTATAATTTTGTTATCTATTGTGTTTTTTGTTCCATTTTATATTATTATTTGACATTATTTTATTGATTCGTACTGTCAATAGCACACACGGCTTGCTGCTCGTGCGACCCATATTTGTAAATAACATTTATGCATTTTACTTTTAGTCCTACTACTACTACCACTACTAATTTCCGCATTATCTCATATATGAGTTGCACAAAAAATTACAAATCCATAGATCTTTCGGTCTTAATTTTACTCGTAATACAGCACTGAAATTAGTTTCTACTTAACACATATTACTATGTTGTTGTGTGAGGTAGGTAATATTTTTATTCAACGACGCACTTTAACATCTCATGTCAATAGCGTCCCAATTTAAATATGGGCGTTTAAAGGGCCGATAAATTTTGCCCCGAGGCCTCTTTTTTCAGGCTTGAGGGCCTTTTACGTGCCGAAATTCCACGACATTCACCCATAGTTTTAAATATCATCCGAAGCAAACAAAAACTCACGACTTTTTAAGTAGATAAAGAATGATTGTCATAATTTGCAATTACGTATGATCTTATACAGCTTCTACTTGAAACCTGTTTTTCTCAGTACTGCTAAACTTGCACTTACACCCCTTTGCTTCTAACCGCCTCAAATATAATTTAGATAACACAGTTCAGTGCACTGTACAAAAGTAAATATGTAAACTTCCATTCCTTGAGTTTGTATTTTAAAATGCCAGTACTGCCACTTGGAATTACTACCTTATGATTGGCTAGATAATATTTTTTTTTCGATTATTGCTTTTTCATTCTGCTTCTACAATAAAATAATAATAATAATAATGTTAATAATAATAATAATAATAATAATAATAATAATAATAATAATAATAATAATAATAATAATAATAATAGCTTTATTTTACCTGGCAGAGTCAAAGCCTTAATGCCTTGTCTACCACTCAACCAGGTTAAAAAAAATACAAAAATGATTCTAACATCTAAATTACAATAAACATAAATATACATGGTATGTCTACAATATAATTATTATTTACAAAATATTTTGATTCAATATAGATTTAACAATGGAAATATAAAATGTACAAGATAGAAAAGTCAGATAATAAATAATAGTTTTAAAAAACTAAAACAACACGCTTTATTAGAAAACCGAACTAAAAAAATGAAAAATAATTTTAATAACCAGTACGCTTGGGATAAAATTAAAGTGGCCAACAAAAAAATCATCTCCAACACATTTAGAATAAAATTAGAGTTATCAACAAAAAGAAAATAATTTTACCATCAAAAGCGTAGCGTGCTCTATATCAATTAACATATTTGATAATAAACAGATATTGGTAAAAGTAAGCTCTCTAAGAAGAAAATGTAAAAATCATAAAAAGCACCCTACGCTCTTGATGGTAAAATTATTTTCTTTTTGTTGATAACTCTAATTTTATTCTATATGTGTTGCAGATGATTTTTTTGTTGGCCACTTTAATTTTATCCCAAGCGTACTGGTTATTAAAATTATTTTTCATTTTTTTAGTTCGGTTTTCTAATAAAGCGTGTTCTTTTACTTATTTAAAACTATTATTTATTTTTATTTTTTAGTTTTAATATTTTACAGAATAAGATAAAAATGTAAATATCTTTAAATTCGATACTATTGTAGTATGAGCTAAAAGTAATACTCTTCTATAAAAAAAACCCTCGCATCGCCGGATTTGAACCAGCGACATATGGATTACTGAAATTATATACCACTAAGAGTTCACTGCTCTACCAACTGAGCTCTTACAACGATTGACTAAGAAGAACTCGACAAGTCCGCAACCTATTATACCAGTTTTCATTTTTTTTTTTATTTTCGGATGATTCTGGCCAGGATTTTAGAAACAAAATATGAGATTATTGTATTGTCACGGGTCCTCTACACGTATACAAAGTTTCAAGTCGATCCAATGTTTCTAAGTGGATGAAAATCGCGTTGAAAGATTCCGTTACATTGATACAAAAACACGTTTTTTGATTTTCTGATGATTATGGCCAGGATTTTAGAAAATAAATATAAAATTATTGTATTGTCACGGGTTCTTTACAAGTATACAAAGTTTCAATTCAGTCTATCCTATGTTTCTAAGTGGGCGAAAATCGTGTTCAAAGATTCCGTTACATAAATTCAAAGACACTTTTTTTTTATTTTCTGATGATTCTGGCCAGGATTTTAGAAAATAAATATGAAATTATTGTATTGTCACGGGTCCTTTACAAGTATACAAAATTTCAAGTCGATCCAATTATTTTTAAGTGGGTGAAAAACGCGTTGAAAGATTCAGTTACATAGATAGATAGATACAGGTCAAGCTAATATAAAGCGTGTAAAAAATATTAATGACATAGAATAAATTTAGTTGTCCAGAAAATGTCGGTAGATGAAGAGACCGCAATAGAATAAATTCCCCCAGGGGGTTCGCAAAATATTTCAAGGGGTTCGCCAAAACTTTTCTGTAATGGCGAGTTTCGAGGTTAGGTCTGTTATTGTTTCCATCATTTCTGAAGCATTGTAATAATAATAATAATAATAATAATAATAATAATAATAATAATAATAATAATAATAATAATAATAATAATAATAATAATAATAGTTTTATTCATATACAGATGTTTAATGTTTACACGTCTTTCTGTGCCTACAGTTTTAATAATAATACTTACTTACTCACTGGCACTATCGAACCCGCAGGTTCATGGCCGCGCGGACATAAGCTCTCCATACATCCCTATCCTGAGCTAATGCTTTCCAATCATTCCCTGTACAATCCACTTCCCACAAACCATAGTTAATGTTCTATTATTATTATTATTATTATTATTATTATTACTATTTTAAAATTATATTATCTCTATAATGCCTTTTGTTACATATGTGTAATCGGGAATTTATCATATTATTTACGCAATAAATTAATATTTGCCCCGAATGCCTGATTTACAGTTATATAACAACGTTAGGAATGCATTTGATTTCGCTACAACTAGGCCTATACGTTGTGTAACTTATAAGTCATAATTAGAGTAACTTTAGGTTTTAAGGGTTAAGTTAATTTGATGTTATTAAACCTTTTGCTTCGAATTAAATTTTTTGCATGTCTATTGTATGTATATTTAACAGTCAGTACAACTTGTGGAAGAGGTTCGCGAGTAGAAAAAAGGTCATGCCATTCGTACTAATCGTAAGTTCAAACAGGCCACCATATAGGCCGGAAATGTATTTTTCCCGTAATAAAGTATTTTCACATCCACCTTCAACAACTGTGAAGAGTTGGAGGGTGATGTGATCGCAGTACAAGAAAATGTGTCCGCAATAGTCCAGCTATGCTGTGCGTTCGGTCGCGCCACTTGTTTCATCATAAATCGGCGATTATTTAAAAACCGTAGGTGATAAATACAGAGAACGGATTTCAGTGTATTTTCAGGGTATAAAAATACGTTAAAAACATATAATTTTTGTGAGGTGTAAATTTAGTGTGTCCAGTGCAATTGCTTAACTCTAAAATGTGCTATATACTCGTCGTATCCTACGATATCAATAGCAGGACTTAGGGCAATAATATGATAAGCCACATATTGTTCTCTCTGAGATACGTATAAGGATTTTAACATTTACAAAAATTATAAATGCTAATTGTGCAGTATTGTTGTTAGTACATTGTGTGTATTTGTTTTAACTCATTGCTGGCGCACTTACACATGATTTTATGGGTATTTACATTTTTATGCTATCATTCTAATAAATGACATTTCTTAACATAATGTGGCTTATCGTGTTACTGCCCGAAGCCCTTCAATCAATTTAATTTATTTTATATTTGTAATGAGTCCACCGCTGCGCTGTGGTCTCGAGGTAGCGTGCTGTCTTGTTACGCAGCGGGCCCGGGTTCGATCCCCGGTCGGAAAAGTTTCCTGGGTGAGGTTTTTATCGGGGTTTTTCCTCACCTGTAAGACTAATGTCCGGAAACTTTAAGGCCCAAACGGTCCCCGAACACTATATGACCATCGTAATCATCAACATTCATATTCATCTTAGATTAAGCTTAGGAATAAGGACTTTCCTGGCGCACCACTATCACCATCATCACCCATCATATCATCGGGCCAACGTAACCCCGCCTTCCAGGCGACCCAACCTCAGAAATTGGTTGCAATTACGCCAATGCCAGGAAAAAACACTAGAAATGTCCAAAAGGACAAACGGGTGCATTAATATATATATATATATAAAAGAAAAGAAAAGAAACGAGTAGAAATTACTTACATTTGTATCGAATTATACAATATATCTAATAACAACAGTTGTACGTGATTTCGTTTTCACAGCGGTCCGCCACATTTAAGTAACTGACTCGATAAAATGAGTGTTTTGCCAATTTAAGGGCAATACATAATTCGTACTCTGGTATATATATATATATATATGTATATATATATATATATATATATTAATAAAACAAAAGAAAACAAACGAGTAGATATTACTTACACTTGTATCGAATTACACAATATATCTAATAACAACAGTTGTACGTGATTTCGTATTCACGGCGGTCCGCCACATTTAAATAACTGACTCGATAAAATGAGTGTTTTGCCAATTTAAGGGCAATACACAATTCGTACTCTGGTAGGATATTTACAATATTACTTGTAACAAAAGAATAAATGAAGACTAATTCAATCTCTACTGCTAAATGACAAATTTTATTTCAAATTGTATCATACATTTTTTAAACTGATCCAAAGCTTCTAGTGGCACTGTGGCCCTGGGGTCTACTCAGCCTCTAACGGAAACGAGTACCAGACGCTTGTTCTGGGGGGTAAAGGCGGCCGTCACGCAGGGCTGACAACCCGGCTGACATCAAATGCCGATGTCTAGAAAAAGTGGGAGCCTTAACCTTCTACTACCCCAAGAGCCTCCTGAGGCCTGTAGTGGGACTACTTTACTTTACTTTATCATAACTGTTAAATATACTTATTGTAACATGCTATTTATATAGTTAGTCATATAATTAAATAACTACTTATTTTATAAACTTATTAATATTAATATTTGTGTAGTCAAATTCGCGTTCATGAATTCTTATAAACTCTGAGCAAAGCGAGACTATAAAGTGTAGATCACTGGTAGGAAATTGTATATAAGATAATAAAATCTCTTCGTGAATTAAATAGTGTTGATATTTTGAAATGGATTATTTTAATACTTGAAACCTATTTATTTAAAGTATAACATTCACAATATTTAATATTTATCACAAAACTCCATATACAATATTCTTTATAATTTAATACACTGCTCAAAAAAATAGGGGATATTGTAGAATAACCTATTAAGACTATGTTTTTAGGAACAGTATTAGATGCAATCACTTTCTATTACTCCAAAAGAATGTAAACAAGAGTTTGAAGTCATTGCGTAACCTCTGTACCACGCCAGATGTCAAAGAGATCCTGATTAGGAATATGGCAAACAAACAAAGCAACATTAATGAACCGAAAGTGCGATTTTCGGTTCGCTACTGTAGTGCCGTTATCCTCCGTGAACAGTAAGAGTCGTGAACTATGCCAATATCCTTTCTCTATGCATCTACCCCCACTCTCCTTTTTACCTCTCCTGTTGCACTGTTTGTGCTGCGCATCTCCCCTTCTACCTCGGAACGCTCAAATACGCAATGCACATCAAGAACATTATCATTCGATCGGAACTTTGAGTTGAGACAACGTCGTCTGGAGCCGCGAGTGGCGTGGTTTAAGTTTTGGTCCTGAGGACCGGGGAAAGACTACCCTGGCTTGGACCGTGGTATGAATGTTGTGTGAGGTATGATATAGTTTTGTCATGTTAAGGATTATTATTTATTTTCTTTTTGTTGATGTATGATCATATATATATATATATATATATATATATATATATCCTGGTTAATGTTCAAGTTATTTATGTGCATGCTGCTGTTTGATATTCCTGTACTGAAACTTACTTATTTAGGAGATCATTCTAGCTTTTTTTATTTTCCGTCTAGCTTTCATGATTAATAACAATAATGATACATTCATGTTTAAGTGTTTAGGAAAGAAAGATGAATCAATCTTTGCATCTTATGGGCCCGGGCAAAAGGTTTTTGCTTAATAACCTCGGATGTTATGAACTCTATGCTAGTATATACAACGGAAACAAAAGACGATCCAAAAGAAAACTGCACAAATGGTAGCAACCGTACAAATGGTTTGCAGTGCATGGTTTATCAATATAGACCGTACAAATGGTAGCAGTCAGCGTGGTTTTTGCCCGCACATTAACATGGGTGAAAATGTTTCTTTAGTATGGTGTATGGTCTCCTCGAACGGCCAGCACTGCCTCACACCTGTGTGGCATTGATGCAATGAGGTTAGCAATGAGTTCTTGGGGGATACGTGGCCACTCTTCCATAAGAGCAATGTGCAGCTCTGGAACAGTTGTGGGAGGTGCTGGTCTGCCTGCAATGCGCCTGCCTAATGCATCCCACACATGCTCAATCGGATTTAAGTCCGGGGAGGAAGCTGGCCATTGCATACGCTCGATACCCTCCACTTCCAGCATGTCGTCCACCAAGTCAGCTCTGTGGGGTCGTGCATTATCGTCCATAAAAAGAAAATAATCACCTATGGCACCAGCATAAGGCACGACAAAAGGTCGGATAATCTCGTCTCTATACCTTACCGCAGTCAAAGTACCACCTTGGATGACGTAGAGGTCCGTACGTCCACCACTACTGACTCCTGCCCACACCATCAATCCACCGCCACGATATGGGGATCTTTCACGTACAAAAGCTGGATTGTTTCGTGTCCCTTTTTCCCTCCAGATGAATACACGCCGACTATCACATTCCATGTTGAATCGCGACTCATCAGAAAAAATAACTGATCTCCATTCGGCATGCCTCCACCCACGATGTTCCTCCGCCCAGTTTCTGCGATCTCTATAGTGTTGTGGAGTTAACCTGGTACACACCATGGGCCTACGGGCATAGATACCACTTCCATGCAGTCGATTACGGACAGTTTGAGTTTACATCCTGCGTCCTGTTGCTGTTTGAAATGTATTTCGCAGTTGAGTTGCATTCAGCTGTCTATTTCGACGGGCTGTTAACAAGAGGTAATGGTCATCCCTTGCTGTTGATGCCCGTGGTCGACCTTGTCCGGCTCTTCTGTGAACAGTATCTGTTCTTTGAAAATGATTCCAAAGTTTGGAAATTACGCTTTGAGACACCCCAATGGCTTGTGCCACCTCTTGTTGTGTCTGTCCAGCTTCCATCCTTCCTATGACCCTCCAAGCCATTGGTTCAGGTAAATCACGTTGTCGAGGCGTTACTGTCCCTAAGGCAAGTCATTCACTAACTGAAAACTGGACTGGATTTAAAAACAGCAACAAAACATTCACCCCCACACCACCCTTTCACATCAACAGTACAGACACTGCCCTCTGGTGTGGTACCGAGGCTACGTAACAACTTCAAACTCTTATTTACATTATCTTGGAGTAATAGAAAGTGATTGCATCTAATACTATTTCAAAAACATAGTCTTAATAGGTAATTCTACAATATCCCCTAATTTTTTTGAGCAGTGTATTAAAATTACAGACATTTTTATTAAGTCCGGAGTCGTTAGAAATAGCTCTACCTATTAATAGCCATTGTTGCAGATATAAAATGACCTGGTACTTGGTCTGAAGGGGAAGAAAAGAGTAACCTTGACCTTCACAATATATATTTTCAGGCCGGTAATAAAATTAGTTTTTTTTTTTAAATGTGTCCTAATGAGATGTTAGCATTGACCAATTACAATAAAGTCATCGAACCTATTCTAAACGTGACGGAAATAAATATCCCCATCTAGATACATGCGCAAGCAAAGAAGAAACAATACACAAAAAGTAACATAGTAAATAAGATGCGCACGTAGAGACTATAGAAATCGTCCAAATATGGTTTGTACTGAGTACCTTCGGTTGCTTTCTTCTTATATATAAGTTCACCATAATTTATTCGTAGGGCTTATGTTTTTGAAAATTGCGTCCATTTTCTTATTACATTATGGTACTGTAAGTTCCATTTGTTGGCCATTTTAAGCCTTAAGAATGCAAAATACTGAAATGAGAAAATGTGAGTATCGCAGTTCAAATTATGTGAACTAGACGTGATTTTAAACTATGTAAGTCTGATGGTACTGCTATTTGTGAAGTCTAGAACGAAATTAAGGTAATGAGGCTGTAATATTATTCATTTAGGGAGTGAGTTACTTTTATCTCCAAACTTTATTTGCATGGTTCAGAGGTAGGTACATGTTTTGCTAGTAAATGATTATGTAAGGTGTAGAACTGCATGAACAGCACGTGTTGAAATGTGTGAGGATGCCATTTCGCAGAAATGTGAATTATGTCCTCGGCGTGCATCACCACACGTGTGCAGCGCCATTTTTTGTAATTGTTTTCAGTTGTAAATAGTCAACATGCTTGTAAAACTTCCAATAAATATTACACCGTCTTATTTTTAACAAATTTTTAATAATAACGTTAAATATATGATATTATATGCTTGTGAAACCTGGAAAACTTGTAAAAACATAGAAAATAATTTGCGATTTTATATAAATAGATTCCTAAAAAAAAAAGAACAAATTGGCCGAAACAGAAACGATATTGAATGATGAATTATGGGAAATAACTGAACAGAAAGAAATTGGAATATAAATAAAAAAGCGAAAATGGAACTGGATAGGACATACATTAAGAAAAGGCCATGGTTCGATTGAAAGAATTGCAATAAACTGAAATATCCAAGGGCACAGGGGAAGAGGCAGAGAATGAAGCAGACATGGAAGAGAACCATCCTTGCAAAGGAGGGGAGAATCTGGAAGGAAGTGAAGAAGTTGGCTCAGAATAGGATCCGTTGGAGACGTTTTGTGGATGCCCTATGCTCCTGATAGGAGATAATGAGGATGATTTTTAATAAATATCGACCGCTGTTGTTTCGAGGTAGCGTGCTGCCTTCTCACGCAGTGGACCCCGAGTTCGTTTCTCGGTCGGGACAAATTTCCTGGGTGAGGCTTTTTTCAGGCTTTCTCCTCACATGTAAGACAAACGTCAGGGAACTTTAAGGCCCAAACGATCCCCGAACATCGTATGGCCAATATGATCATCATTAACATTCGCCTAGATTATTTTTAGAATTAAGGACTCTACTGGCGCACCACTATTATCATCACCCATCATGTCATCGGGGCAGCGTAACCCTGCCTCCCAGACTCCATAACCTCAGAAGTGGGTTACAATTACGCCAATGCCAGGAGAGAACACCAGAATTGTCGAAATGACAACTTAGTGCATTGAATACATTTTTTTTAACGAATTGATTTATGTATAGCCATGAAATAAAATAATTCAGTTTGTTTAAAAAAATGGCGATAAGGTGATACAAAATGTATAGAAAATAAGTAAAAATGAAGAAAACCAAATAATTCCAGTAACTTATACAGGGTGAATCTAGACTTTACCGAGAAACTGTCACAAGTTGTTCAGGGATGTTTTCTAGGTGTTTTGATGGGCGCCTATAAGGAATCCATCTTTTGCGAGTGCTCATTAACGAGTAATTTCATGGTTATCGTGCACACATAACTTATAATCTAGAAAATACATTGTGAGGATTGGAGACTCCTATCACGCGTAGTAGGGTTTGAGAGGGGAGATGAAAGTTAAAAATAATTTTTAAATGACCGATATTAATATCGAATCCATAGTTTTGTTGTCGGTTGTCTGTTTGGTGATAAATTGTATGACATTTAAGCCCAAGTTTGATCCCTACCACCCCTAAGTCGAGGGGATGAGAAGCGATGAAAAATGTTAAAACAAAGTAACCAGGATTAATGTCGGATCCATGGTTTTCAGGGCCGCTAATATGATTGGTCACAGTTACACAAAACGAAAATATTACAATTATTCGGTAATGAGCCATCGGAGAAAAAAAAACTCGAGAAACATTCCTGATCACTCTGTATATTGTTCCGGAAATTAACTAACTACTATATACTAAGTACTGATTCCATCAAAAGCAATACACATTTTATATTACTATAAGACATACACGGCATTCAAGTGCTCGTAGTTTTAGATTGTTATCTCAAATGTTCTTTTGGTATCGCATATAGGCTATAATAACTCGTCTTCTTCTGTTTTCACTGATTTTGTTGGAAATACTACCTAGAATTCAGCAAACCTAATCAACAAGAAAAATTGTATCTGGTAACCGGTTAATTTCTTGACCATGATTTACTGGAACTTCTTTGCTTCTCATCCATACATATTGAACCATATTTTTTTTAGCACGCTATATCTGTTTTGTTGTTATTTCGAGTCACTTGAATATTATTGTCTTATTGTGTTTATGATCTTTGGATGTTTACTAGAAAGTTGAGCATTTCTGTTGCGTAGAATCTATGTTCTTTGTTTCATTTTAATTGATTGACAATTTAAAATGTAAAGTCTTGTCATATTTTAAATATTTTGATTTATTCAATAGGCCGTGTCTTCCTTTCTGTTTGTCAGGTGTTTTCTCTAGAAATTGTTGATTTAATTTTAACGATATTATGAAATCCTGGTATTGTGGTGGTGATGAAATGAGTTGTCTTGCAATTGAGGATAACACTAGGCTCAGAGAGTGATCACCCGAGTCTCAAACGGTACAATGGGTGTTATCTTGTTGTCAATGATCCCACAGTGAAAATATTTAAACATGTTGGTGTACATACAATAATGAGCTAGAAAAATAAAATCACCCCAAATCGAATTGAAGTTAGACATTTGTCAAAATTTATTTAGGGTAGGTGTGGTGTGTAGAGTAAACAACCCCCGGGGAGGGGGAGTGATTGATGAGCGCACTTGAGTGAGAAGCGCTCCGCCCCCTCAAAGTAAAAACACTGCTGTGCTATTATTTGTAATGAACAACCCCACACAATGTACTCACGATCATCTTCAGGAGAGGGCACCCTTCCCTGTTCAAGAAATCCATCCATTTATTATACAGGATGTTTCGCAAATCTACTGACCACATGATATCAGTAGTGTAAATAACACTAATTAATGCACTGTTAGTACATTATAGTATAGTAATGCACTCTATATATGTTATAGGACAAAAAGCTGGAATGAGCGGAATGTAATCTTAAAAAAGTTATTACTTAAAAAAAAACTACCCAATAGAACAGCTTTAGAAATTGAACTAGTTCTTAAAGGCCTATGTGATTATTTAAAACAATTTTAATTTATTGAGGATGATTGCCATCACAGGTACATTTTTATTGCTTTAAAAACTTAAGAACGCGACTAAAATGTATTCTTGATTATTTTACTTTATATAAATGATGAAAATGAAATAATGTTATCTCCTAACACACCTAGGGGTGGGATATATATTGAACGAGATTATGGTAATACAGCCCACCGCTGTAGTCTCGAGGTAGCGTGCTGCCTTGTCACGCAGAGGGCCCGGGTTCGATCCCCGGTCGGGGCAGTTTTTCTGGGTGAGGTTTTTATCGGGGTTTTTCCTCACCTGTAAGACAAATGTCAGGAAAACTTTAAGGCCTAAACGGTCCCCGAAATCATATGGCCATCATCCTTATCACTATCATCATCCTTCACCGGTGTGGAAAGCAACGGAAAGCTACCATACCTGTAATTCCTTAGTAAAGCTGCAAGCATAGCATAAAAATGCTATGATTGCAGTGAAAGACCTGCCTTCGGGCAGAATTACTATGGATGGATGGTAATACAAGTCCCTAATGACAAATATTAGTGTCGAATCATAGTTTTGGGTGATATTATCGATAGGGAATTGCATCACTCTAACCCCATGACTCTATATTCTGTCATGTGCAGAAACCACTTCACTTACCTTGGACTTTCGGAGCTGTTTGATTAAGATTTATTTATTAACATATTATAGACACATGTCACTAAAATTATTATAACGATTTTTGATTAGTAGCTAACTTAACATATTACCATTTTCTAAGTACTTTATTCTCAAATACACGTACTCTTTTCTCTCCCTCTCGTAAATGAAAACGCCATGTTTAACATCCATATACTATTACTGGAAGAACCACTGTTTTATATATTTTTAGTTTAACATTTTTTTTAGAGAATTTGGGACGTCAGTGGTCTCTGTAATACATAATATTATGCGTTTACGAGTTTAGCCTGAGTTTAATTTCTTTCCGAATTTCATTCCTATATTAATTACTGTTTCTAGGTATTTAAATTCCGCCACTCCTCAAATTTTCCCTCAAAGGATTTTTTATTATATTGTTATAAATTATAGGACCCATATTTATAATGTGCTAAATAACATGTCTGTTTCTATTTTACAAATAGAGTAAGGTAGTGTTGTGTCAATCATTCTACAGTTTATTTAGAGAATGACAACGGTAGGCCTAATGTAAATCATTGGAACAATCGCCATTGCCTTCTTCGGGAACTTTTATAAGTAGGCTACAGTAAAAGCTACTTATTCGCGGGGGATATGTTCCGCAAATATGCCGCGAATATGGAATGGTAATTTGTATGAATACATTTCAAGATTAAAAAATAAAATTAAAATTATCAACAGTAATCTAACAAGAGGTTGTGTTTTTCTGAAAAAATCATGAGCGACAAAGTCGCCAGTCATTTTGTCTAATGAAAAACTCAACCTCGCGTTGGATTTGGAGTGACTATTTAGCGATTAATACAACATCAGAAGATAAAATAATTATAATATTTAATATTTATCAAATATGAGGTTATATATTCCGTTCTTACTTCCGGGCGGATTCTAAGCCGGCTGTATAGTTACAAATAGCATATCATTACTGTTAAATCTCTTTGGGCTTTAATAACAGATGGTTGTATGAGAAATAACTAGCTATTAACAATAATGCAGATTCATTATACAACTTTTAATACGTTTTTAAAGCAAAGAATAACTTGTTTTGTATTTTTTTAAGTTGTTTCTTTTGGCATTTCTTGCTGTACCATATCGATAGTACATTGTTCAATCGATATCCTTGTCAAATAAGTTAATTTGCGGAGATATCTCTCATTACGAATAGGAAGAGACACGATTATCAACAGGAAGAGGCACGATTATCGGTTTATGAGTTAAATAGTCACAATGAAATCAATTAAGAGAGATTTTGAACAATTTCTATAAATTATTACTGTCAGGTTTAGGCAAGGGCTTAAAAAACTTAGTAACTTTCTTCCTGTTTTGCCGCTTTTAAAATATCTTTCAATTAAGATTGATATTCAGCTGTGAATTCTGCGTTATAATTCCTTATTTTGTCTTGAGATTTCTTGATTCATTAACATTGAAACAGCGTGATATAGACGCAAACGACTCGCCAGCACGTAAACGGTCAAGCATTTCTATTTTTATTTTAAGCGGCAACACTACTTTTTTTCCGCTTCGGAACTAATTTTCTTTCATTTTACTCGACATTATAAATTGACAACAAAGCAGAAGAGACACGTGTTAGTCAATCAAAATTATTGCAACGAATGTCAAGTTGAAACAATAAAACACCGAACGTGGCGAGGGCGGCATTTATTAACGGACATAGCGGCACGTGAACTATTGCGGCGGTGGATTTTTAACAATGAACTTTAGGCTTAGTGACAATAAGGTTTGTTTTACTTTGATATTAATTTGTCCATTTGGTTGAATCACTCTTGGTAAAAAGCCGCCTAGGCGCGTGCCTGCAGTAAAAAAGTTGCTAATGCGTTAATAAAGGATACTAATCCTTCTAATGTACCTACTGGATCCGCGATTAAAGAAGATTTAACTGTGAATATAGGAACTATGTCTATTTCTTTTAACCGCGAATAAGGAGCTTTTGCTGTATTTGATACCACGATTGTCCTAACATCAGTCATGTTCCGAAGAAGGCAGTCATGATTATTATACTGGTTTACGGGCCTTTATTCTCATGAAAAGATTATATTTTTTTTACAAATCTTCATCGATCCTATCTAGTAGATATAAAAAATGATCATTATATATCATCATCGTCATAGACCATTCTCGAATTCATGCTATTTGTTGACCTGCTCGGCATCAAGAGAAACACTTTACTGCCGCTGACGTATTGTGACGTAACTTGTTATCCTCTGTGGTGGTTAAAAGACTGTGTTCTGTGCTCTTTCCTTCCCTTCTCAACCCCTCCTATTCCACTTCCTTACGTCATCGGCGCGGTTTGGTGTGCGCCGATGCTTACGTCCGAGACGCCAAGATATGTTTCGTTAACAGTCGGAGTTTAGTTTGGATCCTGAAAGGTCGCCAGGGATCGAGGAAAGATCCCCTGGCTGAGGACTGTTCCGTTTTCTACTTCAGACAAGCTGTTAAGAAGACACATTTTGTTTGAGTGAATGAGGACGTTATAAGCATGTAAGGATTTATTATGTATACCAAAGTTATGTTCAATTTACGACTGTTCGTCATTTTCTATTCATTATGTTTATATTCAAGTTTGACAGCTAATTGTATTGTTTGTGTTATCATTCAATATCAATTATATTTATATTTTATTTAAATATCTTGATGTCTGTTATTTACGACTCGTTTAGCTGTCTTGTAATTAGCTTGAACCTAAGATTTCAGTGCGGTAGAGCACGTTCCCGATTCCTTCATGATCAGTCGTTCATATTAAAAGAAAGATAGATTAACTGTGGTTTAAAAGCATTAATGATTATAGTTATCATATGAACGGTGTACTCAAAGAAAGATGAAAACGTCTGTAAACCAGGACCCAGCTACAGACTCTGCCAATTAGGAGCTTGTATGAGGCAAGCTAGGTTTGTATTAAATAAAACTCAGGTTTCACGTAATAATAACAAGAGAGATAGTCCACATAAAGTTCACCTCAGTGAGATCTAATAAGTAAGTAGGATATATATATATATATATATATATATATATATATATATATATATATAATCAACGCTCTAGCGGCTTCAATTTTTGTTTCTTCATAAACTTGGCATATAACAATCAATTAAGGAAAGTAAAGTAGATATCGTTGAACGACAAATTCAGACCATTAGGAGTGGGAATATTCTGAAACAAAATGAGAAAGGTATTATCCAAAAATCAGATAATTTTGGAGTGAAGTTTTACCAGAAACACGAAATTTAAAAATAGCTATAGTGGCAGCCATGTTTGTTTTCTCTTCTCACAACATATCACGATACATATGATTTAATTAATGAAAGGAAAGTGTATTCTATAAAACAGAAAAATCGGACCATAAATTCGACTTGCTGAAGAATTCCTTTAGTATTCTCGGTTCCTGAATGACGGACTTTTGTATTTTTCTAAATTGATTGCACGTTGCACAACAATGTTAAAACGATTCCGGGTTCAATTTACAATAAAAGTACAATTATACGAGGTGTCTCGGTATACGCGTGTCAGGCGCGCGCGGCTCCGCCGTCTGAGATCCCACGAACGAACCCTGGTGGTTTCGGAGGGGTATTGGTGGTGGGCTATAGCGGAAATTTTCGGGTTTCTAGGTATTCTCCCGTTTCACGAATTTCATCTCTCCAACACTCTCCATTCTCTCTTCCCTACCTTTCAAGTCATTTCATTTCTCTTCCATTAATTTCCTAATATCTTTCACCCCTTCACATGTTAGGGAAATTAGTTTGCTTGGCAATTCACAGGTGTCAAAATATGTGATTGGGGGATCTAGTGAGGTGCCACTAGAGTGTTGGCTTGTGACTAGAACCTTATAAATAAACAAAAGCAGAGGAGGCCAAGGGGAGGGTTATAGTCTCTCCTAGAGTCCACGGGCCCATCCCATAAATGGCGGATGGGCCATGAGAGAAGAACCAGGTGCGCCTGACTCGAAAGACGACCTACAACTCACATATCGTCGTAGAGTAGACTTCATTCCATTCATCTTTAATATACTGGGATAGCGCAATAGATCTTTTAGGTCTCGATACTCAGAGCAGTCTGCCAGTGCAGTCCGAATAAAAAAACTAACTAGAGAACTATGATATAATACTCTCGTACTATCTTCAAGTAAAACCGGAACCCGATAGATTTTTCCCTTTGTCCTGATCCTTGTAGATTGTTCAGTATTGTTGATGTAATCAGTTTTGATTTTTATTAGAAACAAAAATATATCCCTAATGCATACTAGATGTCATGGCTCTAATATTTGGTGCAGGTTTGTGCGGAGTAGACACGCCCTGCTGTTGATGGTGATTAACGGGGAAGCAGTGATTTGCTTCTGGACGCAATGAATCAGAATTAGCGCACAAGGGTTCACTTGGGTGCAATAATGCGCGCTCGGTTAAGACATGCTTCATATTCAGGCATGCGCCATGTTAAATACCGTTTGCAGCTTTCACAACTCATCTATTGTTCCGTTTTTAATACATATGGGATTTCTCATGTGTTTTTGTTTTTTTGTTTTGTTTTATAATTATCTTGAAGATTCCGTAGTTTGTTTTAGCATTTATTATTATTATTATTATTATTATTATTATTATTATTATTAGTAGTAGTAGTAGTAGTAGTAGTAGTAATATTATTAGTATTATTATTATTAGTATTATTATTAATTATCGCAGCTGCAAGCGTTCATAGTGATATCTTACGGCTTATATAACAATGAAAGCATTTTAATGAGAATATTTTTACTTTATAGCAATCTTCTAATATATAAAAATGAATGTTTGTTTGTTTGTTCGTACTTTATGCGCGGCCATACCGTTGATCCGATTTTGATGAGGATTTTTGCAAAATGTTCAGGAGATTCCCGGTGTGAACATAGGCTATAAGAGAGTTGTAATACTCAACTCCTTCAGCCCTAAAAAGCACCCTTTGTAGTGAAAAACATGAAATAAAGTCCCTATTTTGACGCTTAAACGGCTTACGCTGCCTAAACCATAACAAATACACCAAATGAATATACACAGAATTGAATATCTAAAAAAACTCTCCAAAAAAGTCCGCGACAACATATGTTTATCTTTTACGGATAACTCACAATAACCATATTTGTCTTTCATTGATGCCAGGAACGGGATAAGCAGACTCCTGAGCAAGCATAACAGCGCACGACTAGTGGTAAAAACACATTAACATTTATTTGGGACTAGCCGCGCACGCCGGGTATTATCTAGAGTTTTATATATTTTTATAATTCTCTGTGTACTGTATATAAATCAGACTAACACTATTTTTATTAAAGTGATGTACTAAAAACTCTATCGACAATTTTCAAGAGTTTTGTGTTCCAATGGCTGTAAGTCATAATGAGAACATATTTAAAATTGCACACTTATGTGTGTATGAAATTATTATATATTTGTATCACATTTTATTAATGATGTTCATCTAACGTTTTCCTTCTTTAAGAAAATCGATAATATTTTAGTGATAAATGAAGAGCTGCTACTTTGTATGAACACTAAGACAGCTAAGCTTTGTAGCATACAGTTTAATTCAATCTGAGATTTAGGCGGTATCCCTCATGATGTGGGGGAAAACCACATAATTATTCAAAGTCTATCCCCTGCTGTATTTTACCTCTTGAGTAATGACCTATCAAATATTCAAAAATGTTGCTTCTACACATTGTTCTTGTGTTAGTCACCGATTCCACCAAGTGTTAACATGTTACTCACTAATTAATATTGTGGCAAGACTGCATTCAGTTTCAGGAGTTCTTTTCATCTGTAAATGCACTGGCATTTTATTTTTTATTATTATTATCATCATCAGTTCATCTTAAACCATTCATGGATTTAGGCCATATAATTGCCCTGTTTCTGGCTGAGCTAGTTAGAGTGTAAAAATAGTTTAATATGGTCGTTCAGATTGTCCTACTATTGGATGATATTGTTAGATTGCTTTAGATATCCTAGTTGATATCATTCGGGATACATGTTGAAATCATCTGCCATTATGTGTAATTTTTTTTTACCGGTTGGGCTGCATATGGAATGCTTCAAAAATGCTATATTTTCTTTTCCTTGAGAATAACTCATGTAGCCCCATATCCAGCGTTCCAGCGCATGAATCAACTTTTTTTTTTAGCTCTTCCTGTCGATGTTTTTCTTGTTTAAAACCCAGGTTTTAACTCCATACCGGAGAGTTAGTTACTACGGATTCCATCAGATCTACCTCCATTTTATCACTTCAGATATATGCACAGTGCAATTTTAAAATAAATAATAGTTCACATTATGCACCCTCTGCATTTGAACATCGTGTTGTGATGTAAAATTATTGAGAGTGTCAAGTATGTCAGTAAGGCTGTAGAAATACACTTGGGATAACCGAATCGCCACTTCATCACCAGCGCCTCGTATTCTGTCGTATTCAGTGTTGGCTTCATACACGACATGGCGGTCCATGAGCAGCAGTCATTTTTTATGAGGTTACAATTATTATTTTAGTCGCCTTGTACAAGGAAAGACGTTGCATATCTATTCTTCCACAAAATAATAATAGATCCCCTCATAATAAATAATAATAACGATAATAAGGGTGAAGGTTCAAAATGTATTATTGAATTTTGTAAGAAATAAACAGTCAGTTGGTTCGGTGAAGAAAAATTATGACGATTTCCTATAATTAAAATAATATATCAATTTCCATTAATTAATATCTATGTATGCTATTTATCCAAAAAAAAAATATATTTTTTCTTTATAATATTTTCTTTTTTTCTCTCTCTCTCTTTCATTTTAAAAGGATAAAAAAATCTCCTTTTCTCCATGTTAAAGAAGAAATAAAAAATTGGAGTTTCTATAGGACATAATCTCCCATAATGAGAATAATTAACACATCTTACCTCAAAACCGGCTCTTTCTCTGGATAATCCACCAGGACCCAATGCTGAAAGTCTTCTTTTATGAGTAATTTCAGATAAAGGATTTGTTTGATCCATAAATTGAGATAATTGATTCTTTCCAAGGCTGTACGAAAAAGAGCAATTTATTGTCATAATTGAATTTAAAAGTAAAACCGATTTTTTTTAGAAAAAAAGGTTTTAGATATTTGATCTATATCATAAATCCTAACAAATGCATATCCATGTTGAGTTATATTAATAAGTCCAGTGGATAAATTAGGCTGTTATGATTTTTTTTATTTTTCTTTATTTTTCGTAACAAATATATCTATCTATAAATAAAAATCTACAAAATATTAAGATTTTAGATAAAAGGAATTACTTTCCTTTTCTATTATTAAACTTGGAATTTTATTTATTATTTTTAATTGGCTCCATTCGACAAGAGGAAAATAGTGAGACCATAAAACCAAATTGAATGTATGGGATTTGAAGAAACATTAGGCAGAAGGGATTGGAACCCAATACAATGTAAGAAAAGAGCGGCGACATTTTAATTGCTCAGAGAAAAATGTTGCTATCTTTGATAAACCTGGAAAATAATAAATCATAAAAATGAGATTTTATTGAAAAATTGTGTTAGCTCTAATTTTGAAGTTCGAGTTTATGTGTAATTAATACATTGAAGATTATTTAACATGCTTTTTAAATGTTTCTTAACACAGTTTTCCATGCAATGGGGAAACGTATGTAGATATGTTTTAAGTGCGTATCTATTTCTTTGTGATGGGTTGAGCTTCGTTGTCATGACAACCTGTAGGCCTACATCCTGGGTCAGGGCTCTTCTGTTTCCCATGGGGTGACTTTTCAAACTTCAACTGATGGACTGTTGTTGGAGCTCAGGGAAATAGAGATCTAGTGTTTTAAAACAAGTTGTTAAATTACATGTCCAATGAAAAATAATACAACCTTCAAATATCATATCAATAAAAAAAGCTAAGGAATGCGTTAGTGGGGTTACCAATTATAACTTTTAATATGTCGGTAAATACACTTAACATTGGATTTTTTAAATATGCCTAGAACATATTTCATGAGATCTAATTGTATCTTCTGTCATTGAGAACTCTTTAGCATGGCGGTTTTTAAAGTTGATATTATAATTTTTAATCCATCAGAACTTACAGTGCGCGGTAAATAATTTATTACAAACAATTTAAGATGAAAACGTCATGCAAATCGTGCCAGCCTCATCACAACCAGATTTCAATTCCTACGCTAATATCTGAGTTACTAAAGAGCATGATTAAATATAACACGAACTAAGATTGTAAAAATTATTAAAATCTGCCATACTTTAAAGGCTCGAAACATGGTCCGTAAAGAAAGGAATTAAAGAAAAGTGCTATTTATTTTTGAACAAAAAGTGTTAGGGCCATGTAAAATAATAATAATAATAATAATATTATTATTATTATTATTATTATTATTTTCGAGTAATAATTCCTTCTGAATCCGTTTCGACTCGAAAATGATTGATTTTCTGGTATATCCATCTTTTTATTTGTCTTCCAAAGTTTCTCTTGTCATATGGGTGTCCTATAAAGTTCAACCTGTTACCCTGTTTTATTACATGCGGAAGACATATATCCATTGAGTAATCTACTGCTCACTTTTATATTTAGTCTATGGTATTATTATTATTATTATTATTAGGCCTATTATTTTGGCAGAGTTAAGGCCACAGTATCTTCTCTTTCATTCAGTCGAAACAAATACACAGAAATACAAATTATTTTAAATTATAACTAAGTTTAAAGATTTCCACGTGAAAATATTAAATAGATGTTACTTCAGATTATGACATACGCTGACTGTCGACTGGTGTCAGTGTTACGTCTCTGATGTAGGGCTACTGTAATATTATTGAAAATTGGAAAATGAAAAGGAGCTGTAGATTTTTACTTACTAATTTCTGATTGGATTGTTATGACGTATTTTATTTTTTGTTTACTCTGTTCACGTAACCTATAAACCTATAAGGAATGTGGGTGTAAAAACTATGAAAATTATCAAAATACCACCATGAGTTCACGGTTGTATGTGATTGTTACGACGTTCAGAGAGTAATATTTTATTTTACAATAAAGGACGAATTATTATTATTATTATTATTATTATTATTATTATTATTATTATTATTATTATTTTGAGTATTTGAGAATAAAGTTCTTAAGAAAATTTTTGGACCAAAGAGAGATGAAGACAGGTGAATAGAGAAGACTGCATAACAGTGAATTACATGGTCTTTATAGGAAGACAGATATAATGAGAACAGTTAAGTCTCGTAGATTGCGATGGGCAGGACATGTGGCACGAATGGGGAATGAAAGACGTGCATGGAATCTTCTTGTAGGAAAACCAGAGGGAAAACGCCCAGTTGGTAGACCAAGAATGAGGTGGGAGAATAACATTAACTATGATTTGAGGGAAGTAAATTATACAGGGGATGATTGGAAAACATTGGCTCAGGATAGGGATATATGGAGAGCTTATGTCCGCGCGGCCATGAACCTTCGGGTTCTATAGTGCCAGTAAGTTATTAGTTTATTATTATTATTATTATTAGTATTATTATTATTATTATTATTATTATTATACCGTCCAATAATATGAATCCGGTGTAGCACCTAACTCATTCCACTCTCGGTTGTTGTGAACATCTCGCTTGATGCAGTTAACTCCATACGTTGGATGTCAAAACCTGCAACCCTTCACATAGTTACAAATGTCACAATCGTCGTAAAATATTTTAACTGAAATGTGATTTAGTTGAGGACTGAGATCTCAGATATATGTCTTATTTTTTTTAACCTTTTACATAACATAATGACTTTTTGAAGTATTGAGTGAGAAATTAAGTTTTTGGTTATTAATTATAGTGATGTTTTCTTTATTCTTATCCCTTATGAGATGTAAGTGACCATGTTTAACACCCATCTAATGTCACTGCAAGATATTTTAATATTTAGCATATATATGTAGTCAGAAATCGAGAACTCAAAAGTAATTACTTGCTTTTAATTAGTATGTTTGTTATATTGTGATCTACCATACCCGAAGGAACTCCAATAATAAAATGGAAGTAAGACGTTAATAATAATTACGTTAATAATAGTAGTGAAAGTTTATGCAGTAAAGATTAAAATAATTATAGCATAAGTGAATTAAGATAATTTTTTTTTGTCCAATGCCACCAGGTTGTCTTTTATGACACATCTGGCTTTTCCCCCTGACATTGGTCGAATTGTAATCTGTTTATTATGTTCAAGCACATGGAAGTTGGAGTTACTTTACCTCGATAATATGATGCATTATAAATGATAATGAAGCGCCATGGAAGTCCTTAACCCTAAACTTAATCTAAATTCCATTCCATGGGCAATCATAGGAATAATTCCCTTTAAGGAAAAATTCCTATGATCTGACCGGGAATCGAACCCGTGTGTTCATGAACTGTAGTCAGAAACGTCGACTACTAGGCCATGAGGCTGGTCATTTAGATAATATGAAATTTGAAAGATAATATTGTCCTCTCAAACTCAATTGCATTCAGATGACTAAATACAGTGATGATGTAGCCTATATGCTACTTTTCCTCTAACTGAAGCGTGCACTCAGAGTAATATCTTAATGGGAATATACAATGAAACAGCAGTCATATTTTCACATATGTTTACGACTTGTGTGTCCTATATTGTTATCTTAGGGCTAAATTACTCCTACCCCTTAATGCTTGTCTAATCAGGTAAATAATTTGTTGTGCCTTTGTATTTTTATGTGAATCTGATAAGCACAAAAAATGTCGTTTTCTTTTTAGCTTTGGTTTTCGTTTGTTATCTGCATTACAAAGAATGTTGCTATTAAAATGTTATATTTTGAGGGTAAAATAGTTGCAAGAATTCGAGGTAATTAACCAACCCCACTTCTATACATTTTAATGAAGTCTGTTCAAAGGATAAAATTCTTTAGTTTCCGCTTAAGCAAGATTTTGTCAATTTACACTCTTTTGTATTAAACTGTCGCAGTTCTGGAGGAAAAGCCGATATTTCAATTATATCGTTTAGTGCTCTACCACAACCATTATTATTAGTAACGTATTATTAGCTTTACAAAATAGAAACAAAGGCCCTAACCTTCCAACACCATGATTATATTTAAGTGAAGTGCCTGAAACAAAAGGACCATCATTAACATCGTCATAGTCCATTGACAAATTTAAGTCATTTTTTGATCTGTTTCGGCCTCAATAGAAACACATCCAAAATTATTTTGAGTGGATGTCCTGGCCTTCTTCTTCCTGCAGGTTTATAGCTTGACATTTGTTTGGGTATCATGTGGTTTT
This sequence comes from Diploptera punctata, assembly GCA_030220185.1. Taxonomy (NCBI): domain Eukaryota; kingdom Metazoa; phylum Arthropoda; class Insecta; order Blattodea; family Blaberidae; genus Diploptera; species Diploptera punctata. The sequence continues at coordinate 474,014 of JASPKZ010007483.1, forward strand.
TCTCCATTCGGTGGACATGTTGCATCTATCTTGCCTCATAATCAGACATTTTGTTTTCTAAAGGTTTCATGTATAAGTCTTCTAAGATGTCTTCTTTTTTATAATTTAGTAGTGTGCATCTCGCACACGCATTCGAAGATATCTCATTTCAGCAGATCTACTACAATTAATATATATATATATATAAACCGTTTTCAGCCTCCCACTTTCATTAGGTAGGGAACATATTATTTTAGAAAATAAAATACTTTTATTACGTAGAAATAGGCTTCCCAATTTTATTTCATTTTTTATGGATGAATTCCACAAGAACAGATACATACAATTTTATTTGACGTAAAACACACATTTTGTATATTTTATGTGAAGCAATATTTTCAATTTTTTTAAAGAAATGCTTTATTATTTTTCGTCAAATTTCAAAACTAAAAAAAAAAATGTTTTCGTAAACCGGAATTCGGACCCGAAATATCCAGTTTTACGCGTTGGCCCACTAACCATTTGTGTTACTTGGGCAATAGAGGGGCAGACAGAAATATTTCTCTATTTGAAATCCTTGCGTAACCCCATTAGCGAATTGCCTAGGTTGCAAAATTAGTTAGTGCGCAAGCGCGTAAAACTGAATATTTTGGTTTAAAAATCGGTTTTTGGCAGACATTTCCCTATTTACTTTTATTAACTATTGCATACGAACGCCAGCCTGAATGCATTATTTTCAATATTTGTTTGTAATTATATACGACATAAATCCCGTTACAAAGTTATAAGTGAATGTAGGTTCACTAACGGGGGGTACACAGGGATTTCTAATAGAGAGTTATTTGTGTCCGTTCCTGGATTGCCTAAGTAGCTCAATGGTTAGTGGGCCAGCGCGCAAAACTGCATTTGTTCGGTTCTAATCCCGGTTTAGGCAGATTTTTTCTCTTTAGTTTTATTGATTATTGCATGCTAACAGCAATCCCATTTTTAAGTATTGTGTTTGTTATTTTCCGCAGTTTTAGTACCTTCTTATATGTTATTATTTATTTGGTTATCTATTGCACTAGCCAACAAAATTTTACTTTCTTTCTGTAACTGGCATGGGAACAGCTAATCTTTATGTTTGCGGCTGTGTTGATAACGAAAATGTTAATGAAAATGCAAGATTAGCGCTCTTTTGAAGTTACGCTAACTTTACGTTATTGCCTATAAAAGCTTATGCATGTATTTACCTTGTTATCCCTTGGAGGAAAGTCACTGAAAGGCGCAACCGCTTTGCCTGGCATTTGTAATTTTTTGCTGGTAATTTCCTACTTAGCGTCCAGCAGTAATCGGCTAACATTGATGCACTCCACTTTCCCTGGTATCTCATTTTCATGTTCGAAATTTGCTGGTGGAAGTGTTCCCAGTGCTCGTTGCTTACAGCACCACAGTTGTCAGGAAAAAAAAAGTCCAAGTGGGAATCTAAGAAATGTAACTTTAAGGTCATGTTATACCCCAGTCTAACGTATCAGTGCAGAAGATTTGCCACAAGATCTTTATAGTTTTCTGCCCTCTTATTTCGTAGAAAGTTTGTTGACACTTGATCAAAGGCATCCCAAGCTAACTTTTCATTACCTGTCAGGATGGTGTTGATATGCTCATTAGGATCTTTGTACATTTTCCGTATTTGGGGATCCACGAAAATCCCCCCCCCTTTTTTTTTCGTCTCACAAAGCCGTGGAAATTTCTGGCGCAAATAGTCAAATGGTACCCTAGTTGTATCCATGACCTTAATGAAGTTTTCATTGGGCCCAATATTACACGAAGCGCAAGGAGAATTACATTCTTGGATTCGACAAGTGTTTTTTACATAATATTGTGAGGTCTGGTTCAAATGATTAATCTTATAATGAAATGCTATGGCGCGGCTATCCCAGAAGCACTGTTGTAGCCCAAGTAGATATGCCTATGATTTTCAGATGCCCGGAAATCTGTCATTTAAACTTGTCATAGTTCAATCGCAATAACAAATGTTTCATGTTAACATATGTTTATTTCATGTAAGGTGCATGCCCAATTGGAATCGATGATAACACGTTGTTATGCAGTAGGGCACACTTGAGACTTATTTTGGAGGAGTCGATGAACAACCTCCACTCAACACTTTTATATTTTAATGCCCATAGCTGCCATTAGTCCCATAAGAGAGTAATGTAAGTATTGGCTTTAAACTTTTCTATTAAAGATTTTTACCTTTTTTTCTCAAGCGTGGATGCTTTGTAAAACACGGTACATAACACTCTTCTGCATGAAGACATAGGGGATAATGACGTCATCACTTTGACCTTAATTTTGCACATAGAAGATTGAAATTTTGCACACACATTGCGTGCACCTCTTAGTATATTTCAGTTGATTTCGAGATCTGTGCGTTAACACAAGGCGGTGCAGGGGGCCCGAACTTAGAAACAGGGCATTTTCAGAAAAAATCCCAATTTCCATCAATTTTTCCCGCATCGGGTACATGATAGGGGCATTTGAATGGTACCGTTTAAAGACTGTTCATTTTCTGAAGAGAATGAGATTCGAAGCATGATCCTAGGGTAAATATCGATGTTGCTGTAGTTGCTTGCCTGAAATTAACCTAAACAAAATCATAATTTAAAAGGGTTAAATGCACCCTCTTTAGCTTGGAAATGACAGCTAATTCGAACTTTTCATTGTCGTTTTCGTTATCAGTGTGGTCGGTATACTTGCGTAACATTTACTTCATTCCAGTTACATTTTCACTGTTGGCTAGTGTTATTAACATATATTTTTACATTTCCAATGCATTATCTAAAATGTTCAGTTCATTGTGTTTTGGTTTTGTTAAACTGCACGTACCTATCGACTATTTCATCACTTGGTCACTATTAGAAGCTTGTTTCATAATATGGATAGTTTGGTGTCGAACGGAAAAAAAAAAAAAATGTGTTAATGAACCTACAACTACAACTGAACTGTTAAGAGAGAAATCAGTTTTTAGCATCTAAAAATTCGTATCCTAATCCACAACTGTTTTGCTCCTTGCACTGTGAAAAATAAATTCAGAGAAAAATAGAGAATATATACTAATTGAAGTACTGGTCACCTAGATTACATGTGAGAAGTTAAGTTTCAGTCAAACTACTGAATTAAAGAATAGCAGTAATGATATTAGAGGTTGAAAAGTGTATTGCACATATTATACAGAATGTCTCTAAAGGCACTATCCATTTCAATAAAGGCAATGATTGAAAAATCAATGTTATTGTGATTTTTCACATATTTCATGACCGCTATCTAGGTGAAAACACATACTCCATCTTTCATCTGTGAAACGAAATGCGGACCTCAATATTTAAACCGTAAAAAGCCTGCTGCTTCAGTGATACGATTCCATAAATCAAGCAGACGTGATAAGGACTTTTTCGTAGAGCGAAATGTAGAATTTTCTACACTGTGTTGCGAGAGGCATTCAACTCCCCACAGAGGCGTCAAGTTGATGCGTTCGGTCTATCACTGGCAATTTGAACCTGCTGCACTGTTTATGTTGATACACGTAGTCGTCCATGACGTGCCTCATCACACACAATGCCGGTACGCTTAAATTTATTTACAAGCAGACGAATGTGTGCCTTTGTTGGGGTTGGTTTACGGAATTTCTGGGTAAATTCAGCTCTGGCGACTTAATATGACAATCCGCATACTCGTGCAGAGACAATGGCAACCTGTTCTTCCGTGCTAAACGTTTTGCACTAAGCTAACTGTGTATGCAAAGAAAAGAAAAAAATAGTAGTGTTTTCATGGAAACGGTTAGTGACTTTAGATACACCCTGTACTCTTAATAATATTGACACTATCATATCTTATTAAGGGTTTGATGGTTTTACTTATTGATGGATTGAACTGATGAATATTCGAATTTATTGAACTAATGGAGATTCGAATTTCCCAAATCCGCGCATCAATACTAAAAAGTGGAATGGATGCTGTGCGTGTATAGTACATTCGGTCAATATACCATCAATCATCAGTACTAGGTGAATAGTCAACATGGAATCAACCATTGACAACTCGTCTTTAACTCCCAATGGTGACACTGAAAGCTTGTCTGATCCTCAAAATCTTTTCCAGTGGATAAACATCTATAGGTATTAATAACTGCCAATCTTTCTCCCACTGACAACCTGTTCTCGAGATTGTGTACTGGCTTCACAACCATTCCGAGTAACTTATTAACAGTATTTTCAAGCAAACATATTTTTATAATCATCACTTTCCGTTGAACTTATATATCATACAGAACATTGGTTATATATATATATATATATATATATATATATATATATATATATATATACATTTAGCAATGCAGGTTTAATATGGCATTTAGCAATGCAGGATTAATATGGCATGACATGGAAAATAAACCCCTGAACCGGGATTTGAACCCAGAACCTCTAAATTGACACTTTATTGCGCTATCCAGGCTCCTAGCACAAACATTATGTTTTCCTTTATATATATTCTCTATCAAACAAGTTATGGAAATGAAGAAGCGTCACTCCATAAAGTAAAAATTCTCTTTAATTTGCTTACTTGTTATAGTAGCAGTACGAGAGGGCAGTGAGAACGATTTCCCGCTACCTCTAATGATTGTGAATATATATATATGACAAGAAAAATAAATGCCTGGACGGGATTTGAACCCGGACCTCTGGGTTGGTATCCCAGCGTGCTATCCATTACACCACCGGGCAAATCCAATACAAACATTCATTTTTCTTATATATATATATATATATATATATATATGCAACCTGGAATGTCCGAAGCATCCATGAAAAAGAAGAGGAACTAGACAGTATATTTAAAAATAGAAACATTGATATTGCAGTAACTACATAAACTAAGAAGAAACTTAAAGGAACGAAAGAAACACAAAATTATGTACAAATATATAGCGGTGTCGACAGGAAAACCCATGGACAAGCTGGAGTAATGATTTGGATTAATAAAACCATAAGAAATAAAATTCAACACTACACTTACTGGAATGAAAGAATATTAGAGCTTCGACTGAAAATAAATAGAGGTAATTTGACAGTTCTTGGTGTATATGCACCAGAGGAAGGCCGTGAAGAAGACAATGAAGAATTTTATAAAATATTACAAGAAATTTATAGCAAAATTAATAGAAATGATTACATTCTCATAATAGGAGATTTAAATGCCAGAGTGGGCAATGCTCAAGTCAACAATAATATTGGAACATTTGGCGAACCAACCAGCAATAGGAATGGGACAAGATTAACAGATTTTGCTATCTACAATGAACTGAAAATAACGAATACCTTTTACAATCATAGAAAACATACATAAATATACCTGGCATCGTCAGGACTCAAAATCAATCATTGATTATTTCATTGCAAATAATAAGATTTTTAAATTGTTTCTCGATGTCAGAGCCTACAGAGGATATGATATTGGTTCAGATCACTACCTAGTAGAAGCAAGAATAAGATTTCCACCAAGATGGTTAAAAAAGAAGAAAACAACAACAGAGCATAGAACAAAAGTACAAGGTAAAATTATTTTATGATGACAGCATTAAATGGTTATATTCGAGAAGAATTCAGCAATATATGGCTACAACTCCAGAAAGTAATGATGTCGAAGAAGAATGGAAAAACATTAAAATGATAATTCAAAATGCAGCTAATGAAACTTTAGGAAAAGTAAATATACAACAAAGAAGAAATAGAACTCTAAAAATCTGGGATGATCAAATAAAACAATTGATTGAAGAAAAAAAATGCAGCTTATAAAAAATATTTGAACACAAAGAAAGTAGAAAATGAAATAGAATTCAAACCGCTGTAGAGCTATTGTTAAGAGGGAAATAAGAAAGAGACATAGGAAAACATGGTTAAATTTTGTTACACATTTAGAATCAGATTTGCATAAGCTCCAACCTAATGCCTTCAAAATATTAAAACATTTGAATAAAGATATTAAAGAATCTACCAAAATTAATTGCGGAGTAACAAAAGAAGATTTTTTCAATTATTATAAAAGTCTTTGGACTGACAATAGCTATGAAGATACAATTTTCCGAAATAATAATGAGACAGATTCCATAATATCATTGGAAGAATTGAACAATAGTTTAAAGAAATTAAAAAATGGGAAGGCAACTGGCACAGATGGCTTGAATTCTGAATTGTACAAATATGCAGGCAAACAGTTCCATGAAAGACTGTTGTCCTTCTTTAATAATGTATTCAAAAATGCAGATATACCACAAGAATGGAAGACAAGCATTGTTATACCCCTGTTCAAGAAAGGAGACAAGAGAAAAATGGACAACTATAGGGGAATCAGTTTGTTAAACACATGCTACAAAATTTATGCAGACATTTTAAATGGAAAATTGAAAAGTTTCAGTGAAACATTCCTTATGGAATGTCAAAATGGATTTAGGAAAGGACGATCTTGTATTGATTCAGCATTTTCTGTTAAACTATTGCTTGAAAAAAGAAGAGAATTCAACTTAGAAACACATTTTGCTTTCATAGATTTTGAAAAAGCATTCGACACAGTCAAGAGATCAAAACTCTTAAATATATTGGAAGACAGAAATATACCAAATTTACTTCGGCAGAACATACAAAATATTTACAAAGACAACACCATAAAGATTAAATTAAATAACAGATTTTCTGAAGAAGGAATTATAAATCGTGGTGTGAGACAAGGCTGCCCCCTATCCCCAACACTGTTTGCAATTTATATCAATGAAGTAATATGTTGCTGGAACAAAACATATAAATTTGGAATAAGAATATCAGAAAATAGAAAATTAAACACCCTACTGTTTGCAGATGACCAAATAATAATAGCAAATTCCGAAGATAATCTACAGAAAGGTCTGTATGAACTTAACAAAATTACAGAAGAATATGGATTAAAGATATCTACAGAAAAAACAAAAATTATGGCATTTCAAGGTGTAGATCCTGTCAGAAGTAAAATTGTACTGGACAATAAAATTTTGGAGCAGGTGAATAATTTTACATATCTAGGATGCAATATCTCATATGAAGAAGAAAAGGATGTAAATGCAAAAATATCTAAATTTTTAAGAATTTTAGGGTTAATAAATTCTATCTTCAAGCCACAGTTAGTCCAAAAGCATTCAAGACTGAAATGAAAGGTAATATATAAATAAAACACTGGCTCTTCCAAACTCTTTTGTATGGTAGAGAAGGTATGGACGCTTGAAACAGAAGGATATAACAGAGACTTAGATGCTGCTGAAATGAGATATTCTTCGGAGGATTGCCAGGATACACAACTACGTTAGAATCACATAAAAAAATGAAGACATTTTAGAAGAATTACACATGGAATCTTTAGAAAACAAAATTTCTCTGATTATAAGTCAACAAGATGGATCCAACATGTTCATCGAATGGAAGATCACAGAATAACCCAAACTAATGTTAAGATATCAACCTGCAGGAAGAAGAAGACCAGGACCGTCCACTCAAAAGACTTCTGGATGGTGTTTCTCTTGAGGCCGAAACAGGTCAACAAATGGCCTAAATTCGTGAATGTACTATGATGATGATGATGATATATTCACCATTATTACTAGATGTAACGAGAACTCGGTCTTTACTGCCATCTAATATCTAGCTATAACAAGTAAGCAAATAAAAGAGAAAATAGAATATTTGTACTTTATAGCAATGACGCTTTATCTATGTTATAATTAAATTGTTAATTATTATACTCACTCTAATTATACCATACTCTAATTATTATATTGTTATAGCTAGCTACCAGATGGCAATGAAGACCGAGTTCTCGCTACATCTAGTAATAATGGATATTTAGGCCTATATATAAGAAAGATAAATGTTGTATTGGATTTGCCCGCCGATCGATGGTTTGTTTTGGTAACGGATAAGCACGCTGGGCGACGGTAACCAACCCAGAGGTCCGGCGTTTTTTCAATTCCCGTCCAGGCAATTTATTTTTCTTATCAGGTCATATAAAGTTTGCATTGCTCAATGTCAAAAAGGTACATTATAACACACACACACACACACACACACACACAACACACACACACATATAAAGGAAAAATAAATGTTTGTGCTAGGAGCCTGGATAGCGTAACTGGTAGCGCACTAAAGTAACACTTTAGAGGTTATGGGTTGTCAATGTCAAATCGTGGTTCAGGCCGTCCCGTTATTTGTCTTCGTTTAATACACACACCCACAAACAACATCGAACACGCTTTATTTTGGCCATTTAGTTTAATCCAATGACCCCAAAACAATAAAAATTCAACTCTTATTAATTACCATGTAATTCGTAGGGAAGGAAGCAATTTGTTTATATTTGAAAATGAACTATATGTCCAACGACTTGCGTCTATTTTCATCAAATACAAACAACAGTGTACGTCCTGCTCAGTTGAAAATTTCAAGAGGTTGAAAGGGCCGACCGTTTGGTTCAGATGTTTTTATTATTTAAGAGGTTGAGTTTCTTTTCTGTGGCCATATGTAAACTGAAATCACGCGATTTTGTTAATTCCATTCCGACGTAAAACATCATCAGAATTTTTTGCGACGTCGTTCCATAATAAAAAAATCCATCAATTTCAGCCGGACTCTTGAACCCTCAACTCGGAAAATGAAGACGAAGAATGGTTGTCGTGGACAGTATAGCCCAGGATCCAGTATATTTCACTATCGATATTATGAAATTAATACAATTATAACTCTACCAACCCCATACCTGTTTAAACGAAATCCACAAATATGTAATATGTACAACCTTGAAGAAACTTGGTCTTCATTAGATTCCAGTACTGAGGGGATTAGGGGCAGTGTTATCTAGTTCTTAGTGTCTCTATCGAGTGTTTACATGAACTCTTGACGAAGAAATTCTAATATTTGATTTCGAAAAAAAACCTTACTTTTGGTAAACTTTCACATTCACCTGATAATATTATTTTGTATGCTACCCCTATCCTCTGGGGTTGCGTAATCCACCCTTCTGCTATAATATTCATGTATGGATATAGTTTGTTATTATCGATAATAAAAATTTATCATCGTTACTGAATATAAAAACATTGCGTTCCGTATTCAGGAGCAAGTTAATTACGATACCGTTAAACGCTATTTATATGTGAAAAATATTCATGTAGGGTTGGAAATATTGTGGCAAAATAAACATTAGGCATATGATATGCCAGGAATTCGTGCAATTAAAAGCGGTGGGCGTGTTTATATTGATTTTAATACGTTCCAACGGCACCTGTGACAGTTTGTAATGTGCGCACCTGCATAATAAACTAAAGATTTATTCTATTTTAACTAATTACTAGGCTTGTTTGGTATTTGCAAATGTATAGAACTCGCCAATGACGTGTTTCATGGAGCTGTATTTAAGTACCGTACTTCAAAATTATTTATGTTTCTCTAATTACAACAAATAAAATTAATAGTTACATTATAATTTTAATTTTGTTTATTTTTCTTACAAAGAAACTGTCAACCATTGCTTGCCGGAATCTACCTTGAAATTTCTTCCAGAGAAGCGTTGTGATGTACAGAGGCCGTGTCCAAAAATTATCTGCCATGTTTAGCTGCAAGTCATTAAAATCCAGCGCCAAATCTCCCATTTAAACTGCAGGGATGTAATACAACTCCTGTATTGTCAGACTGAATAACCCTCGCTACCCGCCGTCCGCGCCGCGTCCCGCCTCACTTCACTCCGATCTTAACTCATGCAGATATGTATATCTGCTCCGTACGGTGGGTTGCCATTGCTAGATTCTGGCTTCGATTTCTGCACCTTGCATTTAAAAACGATGCATAGGCTTATTTTTTTGGACACGACCTTGGTAGGCCTACATCACAACTGTTCTCTGGGAGATATTTGAAGTTAGGTTTCGGCATACAACGATTGACAGTTCCGTTGTTAGTTTAATCTCTACCTTTGTTGATACTTTTACGTGTACCAGGCCTCCTGAGTCTTTGATGGGCACAATATTTCAGGAGAGAATTTAAAACTTTGGATCACAAAGATAGAAACTCGAATGAGTGATCAGCTGAGTACTAGGGCCACATCTGAGTCACCACGGACATTTAAGACAAGACATTCACTCATACGTTAATTCTATACAAGTTAACATGTTAGAGTGATTATGAGGACCAAATTGTTTTCGGGGACGATTTTGGCTTGTGATGTTATCCGATGTTTGTCTTACAGCGAAAATAAAGCCCGAAAAAAACCTCACGCGTCGGATCCAGGTTTGATTTACAGCCAAGACAAGTTCCTTGGGTGAGGTTATACTCCCCCCCGGGGGTTTATATTCGCCTGTAAGACAAAAATGTCATAACGTCACGGTCCAAATAATGCCTTAATACCATTCGGTTATCATAAGTAATGCCACGAGTGATTTCCAAATTATCGATAAATTCACGACTCACGAAGTGAGGAGTGAATTTATCTAGAGAATTTGGAAATCAAGAGTGGCATTTGTTAAGACTATTTAACGAAAAAAAAAAGCTGTTTACTCACAAATCATTATTTAACTATAGTTATTTTAAAATATTTATACATTTAATGTAAACGGCGATGTTTGAAAACAAATGAGAAGCGATAGGTACGCTTCATCTGCTTCTTTTGTTTATCACTGCAACCAGATCATACTATTTATTGCCAAAGGAACGCAATATTATAAGAATGCTCTCTAGTGGAGAAAAAATGAAACACATCAAACTGTATATTAATTCATTTCCGATGTCGTATGATGTAAATATGACAATTATATTTTTCTGGATTGTTACCTGGAAAAAAATACATTTAAGAAAGTGCAAACAGTGGTATCTTTTTTTGGTGGTATAATCATTTGCTACAAATGTTTTTATATTAACTCCCACATGCGGCATGTGTTGACATTCATGCACTATATATACAATCTGGTAGCCATATTTCTCACAGGCTCAGTCACTGCAAAAAATGGTCAGACCTGTTCAGAATATTAAAAAGGAGGAGCCTTCTTTAATATGATAATTATAACACTGATAAATATTTCGTGAAACACGACTCTGATTGGTTGTAAAACAGAAATCATTGAAACGTGATTGGCCATTGAGTCCCATTTGGGGCATGAGTTAAATAGTCATTAGAATTCTATCGTATTAACCTTGTTTAGTATAAATGTATTGTCTGAAATGTTATGCTATATTGGTTTAGTTTGAATAGTAAAAAAACTATAAAAGTAATAAACAATTAAAACAAATTACTCCGTGGCGCGACAGGCCTAGAACGCCCTTAGTATACCAGCCGGCTGCTGGCATCATATCCACATGTGTTAATTGGCTAACTTTTTTAGTGTACAAAGGACGAAGTTTCAGAGAATTTTTTTACATACCTTATACACTTGGTCCTTTTATGTATGGGTTAGATGTGTGTATGTACTTTAGACGACTTTATACGAGTATGTTTATGTATATATCCGCTGTGGTCTCGAGGTAGCGAGCTGCCTTGTCACGCAGCGGGCGAGGGTTCGATTCCCGCTCGGGTTAGGCTCCTGGGTAAGGCTTCTTTCGAGGTGTTTCCTCACCTGTAAGACAAATGTCAGGAAGCTTTGGGTACAACGGTCCCCCGGAAATCATCAGGCCATCATTATCATCATCCTTATCATTATCACCGTCATCTTTCACCTGTGTGGAAAGCAACGGGAAGCTACCACTCCTATACTTCCCTAGTCAAGCTGTAAAGCATAGCCATGAAAATGCTATGATTGCAGTGAAAGGCCTGCAGGCAGAATTATTATGGATGGATGGATATATATAAGTCCACCGCTGTGGTCTCGAGGTAGAGTGCTGCCTTGTCACGCAGCGGGTCCGGGTTCGATCCGCGGTCGGGACAGTTTTTCTGGGTGAGGTTTTTATCGGGGTTTTTCCTCACATGTAAGACAAATGTCAGGAAAACTTTAAGGCCCAAACGGTACCCGAAATCATTGGCCATCGTCTTCATCATCATCCAATCATATGGCCATCGTCTTCATCATCATCCTTATCATTATCATCATCACCATCATCCTTATCATTATCATCATCACCATCATCCTTATCATTATCATCACCATCATCCTTCACCGGTGTGGAAAGCAACGGGAAGCTACCACACCTACACAATTCCCTAGTAAAGCTGCAAGCATAACATGAAAATGCTATGATTGCAGTGAAGGACCTGCCTTCGAGCAGAATTACTATGGATGGATATATATATATATATATACCTATATATATTTATACTAAATCACGTTTTATGTATGTATGTATGTATGTATTTATGTATGTATGTATATATGTATGTATATATGTATGTATATATGTATGTATATATGTATGTATGTATGTATGTATGTATGTATGTGTGTGTGTGTGTGTGTGTGTGTTGTGTGTATGTGTGTGTGTGTGTATGTGTGTGTGTGTGTGTGTGTGTGTGAGTGTGTGCATGCATGTAAGCATGCATGCATGCGGGTCTGTAAGTACTGTAAACATACAGGGTGTCCCAAAATTATGCCGACAAACTTTGGGAGCTGACATATATCAATATTTTAAACACTTTTTGTGAAGGAAGGTTTTTTGCTGCGGTGCTTCGTTTAAGCACTACACGCGTTAATGTCATTACTGCCTCCCACCCAGTTGGTTTAGATACGTAAATTACATTTGTGTGCACCAAACCTCAGTTAATGTGACCCCTGAAATGCAGCATGGGGATTTTCGAAGGCCCAAACATGTGAATTTCAATTGTTAAATAACTGCTCACCTGTGAAACATGCTTCATATGTGAACATAACATGGGATGCAAATAGTACATTGTTTTCAATTTTGTCCAGATACCATTGACAAAATTGATGTCGCAGAGGATAGTCTTGAGGCCTCATTGCGTGGACTTTTCAAGGTGAGAAGGGTGCAACAATATTTCCTGCAGAATTCTTCCCACAGTGCTATGTGCAATTGTCGAGTGATGGCGCGTGTACTAGCTGCTTGATTGTTCTCAATGCACCGCAACACATTTTCCTCATTCTCAGGAGTCCGTCAGAACGTTGCCGTCCTTGACTTTTTGCTCGTCTATCCAAGGAGCCTCTTTCACATAGTCTACGTTCAATGCTGGCAAATGTAGTGTGATGAGGAACTCTTCGGTTTCGGAACTGTTCTTGGTAAACCTTACAGCCGCACGACCCGAACCAGCTTTTCCATACACCAACAGCATGAACGTCATCTCACTCCACGTGTACCTTTCCGTGTTGTAAATGAAGTATAATGCAGCAGGCATTCCAGCAAACTAACACACAATGTCAAGGAAACAAAACGATGAGCTCAGGAAGTAAACTTTTGTATGCTAAACGAATTGAAGCGTCTTTGTTTTGTTTCTTTCGTGCGTTTCCTTTAAAAGATACATACTGTACACAAATGTAATTTACCTATCTAAACAAAATGGGTGGAAGGCAGTAATGACATTAACTCATCCAGCGCTTAAATGAAGCACCGCAGCAAAAAACCTACTTTAAAAAAAGTGTTTAAAATAATGTTATCTTTCAGCTCCCAAAGTTTGTATAGCCTGCTGTACGGCGCATAAATCGCATCTCAATTTGCTGTTATTCGGCTTTCATCTCTTCTTCGTACAGTCCATGCTTCGCTACCATATCTTAATTCTGGTCTTGCGAGAACCTTATAAAGCCGTAATCTTGTTTTTTTTGTACCAAATATGGTTTCATTATACTATTAATTATCCCCTTTTTTGTGAAATTTGTGATTCGTTGATATATCAGCTTCATTCTGAAATGTTAAATTATAACCCAAATAATTGAATTAATATAGCTACCCAAATCCCTCTCGGGGCATGGAGAGCCATATAGTTTATAATAATATGAACAGAATCATAGTTTATTAAATGGTATTGTGAAGTGAGATTTAAAATGCCCAAGCCGTAGATCGACCAACTACGATTGCGGGACTGCTAGAGCCGTATAATTTATAATACTACTGCGAATGTCGTACCAGATGTCAATGATGGCCATATTAGTGGAAATGAGTCGAATTTCTTGAAATTTACTTCATGAATATTTTCAAAACATTTCCAAATTAGCTTATTTATTTCACAATATTTCACTTTATACGCATAAATAATTCCTGCTAAAAGAGTTTATTACAAATGCAGTTATTATATATTTTAGTTCTTAATACTCGATGACGTGTACCGATAACAAATTTACTTCTTCTATCTTTTCTTCGTTTTTTTTATTCATTACTAGTCTATATTCAAAAGCAAGCCAACAATAATAAAATATAATTTAAAGATATCATTAGAGAAAACTAAGTCTATGGCACTTATTGGAACTTCACATAAAAGGACAAAAATTGTAATTGGAGCAAACATCATTGAACAAGTAACTTGTTTTAATTACCTGGATAGCAACGTTTGGATATGGAGAAGAAATTAGGGAAATTTCAACAGATATGTGGTTCAATAAGATGTTTAAAAAATAAGATCACAAAGGAAACTCAATTGAAATTTTACAAAACAGTACCATTCCAACGTTAACATACGGGTCTGAGACTTGGTCTTTAACGATCTCTGATAAACATAAAATTGAGACAATAGAAATTAGCTTTCTGAGATCCATTGCAGAGTATCTTGAGATCAAAAGAGAAGTAAAGATATCGTAGATGAATTACAAATATATAATATAAACGAGTGGATATATAGAAATAAATGTAAAATGTTTAACATGTACAAAGAATGCCAAATAATATATAACAAAACATATGCTTTATTATAAACCTCGAGGCCGAAGAAATGTAGGAAGACCGAAATGATGTTGGAAGCCGACCTGTAGCATACAGTGGAGGAAATTGGTATAAAGCCACTAACTTTTAGTAGTAAAACAACCTGAAATATTTATGCAAATACCGTTGGTATGTGTGTCATAGATTACATATAATTATCTTGGACATCATTTCATACAGGTCTCCTCATTTTGTATTTATTATATATGTAAATAATACGCAAAATCTAAGAAAACGTCCTAGGGGTGGAAATCGGTATAAAGGCAGGTCAACTTCTGGCTCTTACAAGAGACATAAATATAAACAAAACACTTCAATTACATGGAGATGACGTGTCTGTGAGCATCGTTCATCAGTTACAAGTCAGCAGTACGTACAATGACAGGTGGAAAGCCTCTATCAAATGAAGATAAATCAAGAGTTAGTGCCTTCAAGGAGGTGGACCGTTCCAATAGACAAATACCTACGAAATTGGGGCTTCAAGATGTGTCATTGATAATTTTGTCAAACTGGGCTCACAATATGGAAAAAACGGGAAATATGGACGGACAAGAAAATTGTCTGAGCGCACTAAACGTCTCATTTTACGTAAAGCAAAAGGTAAGAGTATGTTTTCTTCTCAAATCCAGGCTGATTTGAAGTTGCCAGTAACAACCAGACGAGTAAGACAAATTCTGTCAGAAGACAAGAACCTAAAATTAAAAAAAAAATAAATAAAAAAAAAACACCTCTGAACGATGCACATAAGAAAGTTAGAATGACTTTTGCTGAAGAACACATGTCCTGGACCTCAGAATGGAATAAAGTAACGTTCAGTGATGAGAAGAAGTTTAATCTGGACGGGCCTGATGGCCTTCAGTATTACTGGAACGACCTCCGTACTGAAAGAGCAAGTTAGAATAAGTAGAAACTTCGGTGGTGGAGGCGTTATGATTTGGGCATCATTCTGCTTTAAAGGAAGATCAAAAATAGCATAGATACGCATCAAGACGAATTCTGAGTCCTACACAGAGGAACTTCTGGAGTCCTAATTGATACGAATGTATGAGGAATTTGGCGAAGATCTAATTTTTCAGCAAAATAATGCTTCCATTCACATGTCTGCCAAATCAAAGGAGTGGTTCAGGAAGAAAGAAATACCACTTTTGACGTGGCCAGTCAGAAGTCCTGATTTAAACCCGATTGAGAACTTATGGGGGATCCTGGCAAGGCGTGTATATCGCAATGGACGGCAGTTTGGGACAGTGACTGAGCAGGAAAATGTTATTCAGGAAGTGTGGGCTTCAATCTCAGTGGAAGAAATAAACACCCTCATCATGTCAATGCCAAAGAGAATCTTCCAAGTAATTAACAACAATGGAGGTTCAACTAAATTTTAGAGCTTTGTTGTAAAACTCTGCTCTCAGTCTTTTTGGTTTAATCTGTGAAATACACAAAGTGCCTTTGTACTAATTTCCACCCATTATGTGAGAGTGGTTTCAGGTTTCATGTACTTTTTTGGACGGAAATGGATAATTAATTCTGACATTATTTGTGTGTTTTATACTCAATCACCACCTAAGTTAATGTAGAAAAATGCCAAAGAAAGAGTAAATAAACTTGTGTTAACACTTTTAACAAGTGCCTTTTTACCAATTTCCTCCACTGTATTGTGCAGCGGGGAGCGGAACGGGCCAAACAGGCCATGACTTGAAGAAGATGACGCCACAATAAGAGCAGAATCATAGTTCCATTAAAAACTATTGCCAAGTGAGAGTTGAAATCTCTTACCTATATCTACTAGATGGCTGAATTCAAATACCTAGCAACAATAATCACAAATGAAATGCACAAAGAAATTAAACATAGACTCCGTTCTGGGAATGCATTGCAGGGACTCTTGACGTCTCAACTCCTTTCAAAAAACGTTAAACTGAAAATGTATAAAACTGTTATTCAACCAGTTATATTATATGGATGCGAAATATGGACTCTTACTATAAGGGAGGAAAGGAAATTAGTAGTATTTCAGAAGAAAATTCTTATGAAAATGTTTGGTCAAAAGAGAGATGAATAGCCAGGTGAATGGAGGAAACTACATAACGGTGAACTACATGGTCTTTATAGGAAGCCAGTTATAATAAGAACGGTTATGTCTAGTAGACTGCGATGGACAGGACATGTGGTACGAATGGGGAATAAAATACGTGCATGGAAGCTTCTTGTAGGAAAACCAGAAGGAAAACGCCCAGTTGGTAGACCAAGATTGAGGTGGGAGAATAACATTAACTAAGATTTGAGGGAAGTATGTTATACAGGGAATGATTGGAAAACATTAGCTCATGATAGGGATGTATGGAGAGCTAATGTCCGCGCTCACGTAAATCTTCGGATTCGATAGTGCCAGTGAGTTAGTTAGATAAATCTACAAGATATCTCTAGGACGAGAGCGAACGCAGATCTTACAAACCAGACAGCGAAAATCAACAGAAAATAAAAAAATAGGCCTAGTATTCTGCAGCTGCGACCAGCATCAATGTTAAGCAATCAAGCGAGCCATGAGTCAGCCGTCAGTATTTTTAATGTCGCTGTTACAGCTCATGTCATTACCTACAGAAATCCTGCTTATTTGCATTTTATTATTTTAAGACCTATGAACTTTTACATGTCATAACTGTATGACAGGAGACAGACGGCTTGTTTTTCACTTCTGAAGGAAGGGTATTTATGAATTTGAAATATGCATAGACGAGTTTGAACTCGCTAACGTCGGATCCAGATGTAATCATGATAACCACTAATTTACTATACCGTTCATACATATACGACCATTGTATTAAAGCGACTATAAAATAACAAGAAATAAAGAAAAATGACTCATTGCTGAATAGTAGCCTACCTATAATAGATCCAAAGTAGATTTGTGAGATCGCGCCATTTTTTCGAATAGATTTATGACTCGCAGTGCATATTGCATTGTGTAAATATGATTTGAATTATTTCTGGTTTTGTTCCCCAGTTCCCACGAGATACTGAATAAAAACAACAGTATTTACCAACGTTTATGTGATATAAATTTTAAACATCAATGAAAATCAAATATAAATTCAGTATCATATATTACAGGCAGACAATAATGCATGCACCAGTTTTATAATTCTTACACAATGAACGCAAAGCACACACAAAAGCTTGCGTCAAACTTCAATGGGCTTCATTCACAATTATTTTCGTCAAAATAAATATAGGCTACACATTGCCTCCAAACAGATAGAGATGAACATTTTTGTATCTGAGTGAGGATTTGAACCAAAGTTCTGCAACTCTATACACAACACTCACCATTTAGCACTCTTCCCGGACCAACCTAAGCTGAATTCTCTTTAATCCTCGAATTATGCGTAAATAGTGAAACTGAGTTCACAAGATTTAATGTAAATAATAATAATAATAATAATAATAACGACAATAATAATAATAATAAATAATAATAATAATAAATAATAATAACAATATAGATCATCGGTTGATTAATGTCTTTGACGTCGTCCGATTCCTAATAGCCAATTTTGTCGGTCCATCCAATCTCCTGGTTGTAGATGTTTCTCCTTCATATATAAACATATTCCCTGACTCCAGGAGGTTTTAGGTCTTCCTCTGCTTCGTCTTCCCTCAGGTTTCCATTCCAAAACAGATTTTGGTAGTCGATCCTCTTCCATTCGCTGGACATGTCCGTCCCATCTTAATTGCTGAGTTTTAATATAATCTAAAATAGTGTCTTCAATCTTCATTTTCTCCCTTATAACTGAGTTCCTAATTTTTTCTCTTCTTGAAATTCTTGCGGCCCTTCGTATAAAATCCATTTCCGTTGCCAAAAGTTACGTATTTGTTTTTGTTGTTAATGGCCAAAGTTCTGCTCCATAAGTAATGATGCTTTTAACAATTGTATGATAGTCCACCGCTGTGGTTGTCACGCAGCGGGCCCGGGTTCGATCCCCGGTCGGGACAGTTTTTCTGGGTGAGGTTTTTATCGGGGTTTTTCCTCACCTGTAAGACAAATGGCAGGAAAACTTTAAGGCCCAAACGGTCCCCGAAATCATATGGCCATCGCAATCATCATCATTCATATTCATCTTAGGTTAGAGCTTAGGATTAGGGACTCTCCTGGCGTACCATCATCATCATCATCACCCATCATATCATCGGGGCAACGTAACCCCGCCTTCCAGGCGCCCCAACCTCAGAAGTGGGTTACAAGTACGCCATGCCAGGAGAGAAACCAGGAATCTCGAAAGACAAACCTGGGGCATTTGGGGGAAAAAAAAAAACAAATGTATGATATATATTCATTTTATTTTTATTACTTATATTTTTATCCCACAATATTCCATTGAGGCAATCAATTCCAATTGTTCCTTTATTATTTCTATTTCTTATTTCCTCTTTATAACTCATAATATAATAATAATAATAATAATAATAATAATAATAATAATAATTGTACTTAAACTAACAGAGTTAAGGTCATAAGGTTTGCCTGCGTGAAACTATTATGATTGTGTTTTAATAATAATAGTAATAATAATAAATAATAATAATAATAATAATAATAATAATAATAATAATAATACTTTATTTATTCTGGCAGAGTTAAGGTCATAAGGCCCTCTCTTCAACTCAACCAGCACAAATACAAATAAATATTTGACAAATATAGATATACACTATACTAATTATAAACAGTTAAAGATACAATAAATGTAGCAATGTAAATGTCATGTACAAACATTTTATAGGGTAATAACAATAATGATACGATAATAATAATAATAATAATAATAATAATAATAATAATAATAATATAAATATGATACATTATACGGGAAACACCAATTAATATATATATATATATATATATAATATCTTACACTGGATAATAATGAAGTGGAGTTTAGAGCAAATATAAATTTAGATTTCTTTTAAAAGATGCCAATGTCCGGCAGCCCCTTATTTCTTGTGGTAGGGAATTCCAGTTGCGAGAAGTGGAGATGGTATATGACATGGAGTGATGTGATGTCCTATGTTGCGGTATATTAAGTAAGAGACTATGTTGTGATCTTGTGTTTAAGTTATGGTTTGAGGATAGATACTGGAAACGGGATGATAAATAATTGGGAATCGAGGTATGTAGGATCTTAAATAGGAGAATTAGACAGTGCGATTTTCTTCTCTCTTTTAGATGTAGCCATGACAATTCGTGGAATAATGGAGAAATGTGATCGTATTTTCGAACATTAAATATGAATCTGATGCACATATTATGGACACGCTGCAGTTTGTCCGACAATCCGTCACTTATGTCAGTTAGTAGAACGTCACAGTAGTCAAAATGCGGCATCACTAAAGTTTGGATTAAAATTCTTTTAAGAGTTGTAGGAAGAAAATGTTTTAAGTCGCTTTAGGGAATGCATTATGGAGAAGATCCTTTTAGATGTTTGTTTTACTTGCACATGCCAATTTAAATTAGAATCTAAGTAAAATCCCAAGTTTTTAACGACGTCGGTATAAGGAATTTGTTCATTATCTAATATGACAGCCGGCATATTGCCATTGTTTATGAGGTGTAATAGCCTTGGATGTCCGATAATTATTGCTTGCGTTTTGTTTACATTTAGTTTCAGCCCATATTGTCTGGACCATAAAGATATATGCCTGAGGTCAGTGTTTACTTTGTCAATATATTCATTAATTTCGTCAGGCCTAAAGTGTGTGTAAATCTGTAGGTCGTCGGCGTAAAGATGATGCTTGCAGTTTTGTAGTTTCTTGGTCACGTCATTAATATAAATCGAGAAGAGAAGAGGAGCGAGGACGCCGCCTTGAGGTACCCCTTTCCTCACCAAGCGCCAGGAAGAAATGCGATTATTAACAGAAAATGATTGCTGACGATTAGTGCGGTAATAAATAATAATAATAATAATATAAAATAATAATAATAATAATAATAATAATAATAATAATAATAATAATATAATAATAATGCTTTATTTAAGCTTTTAAGCTGGCAGAGTTAAGGCCATCAGACCTTCTCTTTCACTCAATCAGCGAAAAAGAAGGCCATACAGAAATTACATACTTAGTATAATTTTAATAATATATATATATATATATATATATATATATATATATATATATATATATCCCCAGTCGGGACAGTTTTTCTGGGTGAGGTTTTTATCGGGGTTTTTCCTCACCTCTAAGATAATGTCAGGAAAACTTGAAGGCCCAAATGGTCCCCGAAATCATATGACCATCATCATCATCATCATCCTTATTATCATCATCATCATAATCATCAATCTTCACCGGTGCGGAAAGCAATGGGAAGCTACCACACCTACAATTCCCTAGTAAAGCTGCAAAGCATAGCATGAAAATGCTATGATTGCAGTGAAGGACCTCCCCTCGGGCAGATTTACTATGGATGGATATATGTATATATATATATATATATGACATGATAAGAAAAATAAATGCCTGGACGGGATTCGAACCCGGAACTCTGGGTAGGTACCCCAGCATGTTATCCATTACACCATCAGACGAATTCAATTCAAACACTTATTTTTCTTTTATATATATATATATATATATATATATATATAATTCTCCATTATTACTAGATGTCGCGAGTACCGGTCTTCACTGCCATCCAGTAGCTGACTATAACAAGTAAGCAAATTAAAGAGAACATTTTTACTTTATACCAGTGACGCTATATATATATATATATATATATATATATATATATATGAAAAGAAAAATTATTGTTTGAGTCGGGATTTGAACCCGAGTCTCTAAACTCTGTACGTTTAGTACTCTTACCAACTGAGCTACCCAAGTATTCCAACACAAACATACATGTTTCTTATATATGTAGTATTCTCAATTCACACAAGAGGTAGCGGGAAGAAGTTCCAACTACCATCTAGCGGCCACCATAACAGGTAAGCGAATTTTTTTTTAAGAGAATAGTTACTTTTTAGCAGTAACGCTTGTATATTTAGATGTTACGGTGTCCGCTAGATGGTAGTTGGAACGTCTTCCCGCTGCCTGAATTGAGAATACTACATATATAAGAAAAATGTATGTTTGTGTTGGAATACTTGGGTAACTCAGTTGGTTAGAGCGCTAAACGTATAGAGTTTAGAGACTCGGGTTCAAATCCCGACTCAAGCATTCATTTTTCTTTTCATATCATATTTCCCTTCATTTCCAATTGTCAAAAATATAGTTATAACATATATGTATATGTATACATTGTCTAATATTAGCTAAAGGAAAGCTTCCTATCTGAATATTTATAGGTATATGCAAAATGTTGAATATAGTTGTTATGCGGCTAATTTTTTCATTGTGTGGAACTTAAAATATCAGTTAATTTGTATTTAAATAATGATAATGATTGATAGTCCCTGACATGACTGGGAAGTGAGTTCCATGCTCTAGTCATAGATTCAGAGCATCGACATATCATGTGCTGTGGTATAGACAGTAAAGATGTATCTTGTGATCTTGTTCCTAAATTATGATAACGATCCGATACATTTTGAAAACGCGTTGCTAAATTACTTACTGTTACTTGGTGAATTGCGAAGTTCATATGTAATTCAATCAATCAAAATCCCCATCATTCCTGCGTGTAACATAGGACTCTCAGAAAACTTCTCCACCTGACTCTGTTCTTGGCCTTGATCTCATTCCAAGTATTCCTCATCTGTTTAGCTTCTGTCAGAACAGTTCGTTTCCATATTAATTTGGGTCTGCCAATTCACATATTACCCTGTAGGTTCCATTATATGTAATTAATTCTTCATAATTAATCTCTCTTTGCTGCAGCTAACAAAAACTAGAGGGGAAAATGTGCACCTGAGTTGGAATGTTACTCAGGATCTCCAGCTCCGTAGTCTGACGCTCTACACGCTCCTGTCCTTAATCTCTGAACCCATCACAATTATGCGAAAAGTATTTTAATTTTTATGCAGGCGTTTCAATTGAGTGTAATCACTATTTTACATGCCTTGGTTTCGTTTTCCCATTTATTAGAAACGGTTAAAAAAAGATATTTCACGACGTAGGAACTAGTTTTAACATATTTCATGTTATAATATTATAATGATATTGTCAAAAGAAAAAGTAATGTCTGAACCAGAAATCGAACCGTGGACCTCTAGTTCTCCAGACTAGTGTGCAGCCCAATACACCATTCCAGACCTGGTACAACCATTAACAATTCTTTCCACATATACAAATCTACAATTCTCGTTTCGTCCGCTGTCAGGTAGATGCCAGGTCTGGAATGGTGTAGTGGGCTGCACACTAGTCTGGAGAACTAGAGTTCCACGGTTCGATTCCTGGTTCAGACATTAACTTTTCTTTTCACAATATCATTATAATATTATAATATGATCAATTATTGGAACTGTGTTAAAATAACAGTATTGGATAATGTTAAATGATATTTCATGTTGTCTTAGATTAGATTATAAAATGTTTTAAAATAACATATTAAATAATTAAATTAATGTTTTTATTACCTCACCTCATATCCTTTTTCTTCTATACTGCAGTTTCGGAGCTTATCTCCATCGTCAGTAGCCTCTGGTCGACCGGTGTTATGTCGTTTCTTAAGAAGGAAACCGCCAAGAAACGACATAACACCGGTCGACCAGAGGCTACTGACGATGGAGATAAGCTCCGAAACTGCAGTATAGAAGAAAAAGGATATGAGGTGAGGTAATAAAGACATTAATTTAATTATTAAATTAAACCTCATAGTGTTCTTTCCCTGTGAAAGTTAAATAAACATATTAAATATTTTTATATCGTGAAGTCTTGAAAATTACTCCTATTATTCATATTCTTTTGATTAGGGTCGTGACCTCTTTATCGTCATACAGAAGATATTTCATTAGAAGATGTCGTCAGACCTTCTTTCCATCGTTTTCGGTCTGCCGACATCTCTTCTGGCTCTTACATATAAGTATCGTGTATCCACATGTTTAAGTTTATTCTGATATGTTTGTATGTGAAGGTTAAGGAGAATATAATGCAATGGACAATTTTATTCCATCGTATGTTTCATTTCATTAATGCAGAGGTTGATATAATATCGAACAAATGGTGGAACATTGTATTACCAAGTAATATTCACAAAAGAGAACGCAATTATCATCAGCATATCAATATACCATGACAAAGTAAATTAGATATTTTACTATTAAACAAGCAAGGGTACTCAATACATAACATAAATAATTTCATATCAATCATCCAATTTCAATTACGTATATTACAAGAATTGAAAATTAATTTTGGATGAGATCGAAGCGTAGCTGAGGCAGAAATATCTAAATGAATTCGTAGAACTCCCAATACGACGTATGGTAAACAATTATGGCAACTCCTGTGGTCTGAAGGTTACATTTTTACCTGAGATCGGGTTGAATTTGAAGGTTGAGATTTATCAAGTATTTACTCGACTGCAAGTCGAATGGAGAAAATTCAGACCAGATCGTTTCTGAAAAGTGTTTTATAATTATCAAGAATCATAATTAGAATTGAAATTTTGAATGCTGAGTCTAAGGGTTTAAAAATCCAGATGATATTATATTCGGTGTGAACTATATTATATATATATATATACTAATTAAGAATACAGGTCAGTGGTGTAAATAATTATTAGACCAATTAATTGTGAAAATATGGAATGAAGAGGCAAGCCAGAGGATTGGAATCTAAGTATTATATGCCCAATACTTAAGAAAAGTGATATGATGATATGGTCTAATTATTTATAGGGAATTGATTTGTTATATACGGTTTATAAAATCTTTCCTAATATTTTAAGTGACTTTCCCTTTTGTAGAAAACATTGTTAGCGATTATCATGTCCACACATGATTCCGGCAGGGCAGGACCACAATAGATGCAATGTATAATATTTGCCAAATACTTCAGAATGAATTTGGCATTGAAACACATAATATTTTTATTGATATCAAAACAGCATGCGACAGTATAGATAGAACTCAACTATATATTTGGTAATGCAAGTATTCCAGATCCCTACCAATGTTATTAATCTGATTAATAATAATGCATATATAATATAATATATAGTATCACCGACATTATTTAAAATATACATAGATATTGTTTTACAGGAATGGTCAAAGAAATGTAAACCAATGGGATTAAAATTAAATGAGAACAAAAACATACATAACTTATTATTTGCAGATGATCAAGTGGTAGTCATTTCAGGATGTAACGATGCAAAATATATGGGTAGGAAACTAGAGGAATAATACTCAAAATGGGGTTTAACAATTAATTATAATAAAACAGAATATATGAGAACATATATTTCCGAGTAATTGAGTAATTAGAAATAAATGGATCAAAGATTAAAACAGTAGAATATTATAAGTATTTGGGATCAATCATTCAAAAAGAGGATCATCTGAATTATACATCAAAAGCAGAATGTTAGAGACAAAGAAAGTTATTGGTATTTAAGTTATATTTTATGGAGTAAGCATATAATCAAGAGGACTAAATTATTAATATATAAAACAATTGTGAAGAGTATTTTATTATATGGTGCAGAAACATGGACGTTGAAGCAAAAACACAGACATAGATTATTAGTCAGAGAAATGGACTTTTTAAGGAGATCGCCAAGAATATCAAAATTAGATAAAACAAAAAATAATGCGATAAGGCTAATAATGAATGTAGAAAAGGATATTGTAAAAGAGATTGAAGAAATTTAACTAAGATGCTACGGACATATAATGAGAAGAAGGGATACAGAAACAAGTAGAAAGAAGTATTCAAATGGATACTTCCTGGAAAAGGGAAGCGTGGTAACCAAAGTCAACATGGATAAAGGGAATTCAAGACAATATGACAGAAGCAGACACTCAAGACCGGGAAGTGTGGAAGAAAAACATTGTATATTTTAGTTGAGGATATCTGGTAAATAACAGAAACAATCCTGAAATGAATCAATTGTATATATATTATATATATATATATATATATATATATATATACACACTCACTTTCTTCAATCTCTTTTACAATATCCTTTATATATATAAAGAGGGGGCAGAAGAGAGAGCTACCATAATAGAGGCAAATTAAAACTAAATACAAACTAATGTGTTAGAAAGTTGACATCTTTCATATTTATATTTTTAGCCCTGATTGTGCAGGCTAAGATGCATTATCTAATGGACTGTGGATTTAATATAGAAATGAAATAGCTGGCAGTGATAGCAGTTATGGCTGCTAGCGGTTCACAGTGATCAAACGGCCAGTAATTACTGAATCTTCCGCATGGCCTGTTCTTACGCACAAACAAATCGCACAGGGGCGGGGGTTAATTCCGCGGAAACCGCAGCAGAATTTCATAATCGGGCGGAATAGAAATAATCTCAGTGGGAGCCCAAATTAAGAGAGTTCCTAACAAAGTTACAAAAACATAATTTTACATTATTCAGTTATTGTAGCTTCCCCCAACACGTGCGCTTCCGCTGGTTGGAGTGTATCGAAATCACAATAATATTAACTGACCACCGCCGTGATCTGGTGTTAATGCACAAATTCATTGCCGACTGAGTTGAATTTCCTCTTTACTATTTTTCAGCGTTTTTTCTCAACTGTAGGGAACATGATAGATAAACTCGAGTCACAGTCTCTGTGAAAAATCATACTTAACAGACATTCATATCCTCTGAATATTAAGTGAGAGCTGATATCAATTGTACCTGCATTTGACTCCTGAATTGAATTAAGTCACTTATGTTTATTGCTCAAAATCTGTTGTCCATATAAATAAAGATTCGGCTCTAATCCGTCACAGCGGAACATTAACCTGCCTCGTTTGTGGATGATTTGCGAACTAATGCCGTGTCATCCCGCATACACTCACTTCACGTCAGTCTGTTGCGTCAAGGAGTGCAGCTATTACCTTAAATAAGCTGGGTAAGTGCTTCATTTGCTATTTATTCCTGACTATACATGGTTATTATCTACGTTCGTGCGACGCAGCAACTGTGCTGCTATGACTAGGTAAACGTTCCGCTGTGTCGTATAATACTTGGGCTATTATGTTATTCCTAGAACTTAATAAACACTAAACTTTTAGGAAGCAGTGAATTTGGATGTTTAATTAGCAAAAAAGACAAACTATAGATAAACTATAGAACTAGTTCAGCATTGTGCTATCACATTTGAATCTGCACAGTGTGGGTTAAAATTGTCCAACCCATATAAAGGGTTTATGAATCCAGCTCCTGCGATAGCCTAAATGGTGAAGTATGAATTTAAATCCTTTATAAATCACAAGAAAATAGATACTACAATCTTTACTAACAACACTGGTTACAAAAATTATTTTTTAAACAGAACTTTTTATGCCGAGTTTAAAAGTATTTTTTATCCCATCCCGCAATTTATCACATAAGTTTAAGGGAATCCGTAATGTCTTATACCGTTGTGGTGTTATGTTTGTAGAGTGCAATATTTCTTAAGATACTGATATTTGCCTCAATACTTCTGAGGATATCTAACAAATTTGTAATTTCTCTTAATAATTATTATATTGTTGATTCACATGTAGAATTTATGTTGGAAAATGGAACAAAACTCTAAATATAAAAATGGAATTACGAATTTAGAAAATCTGTGGTAAGTTACTTTCCAATATTTTCTAAATAAGTTGAAAATGTCTCGAACTCTTGCTTCGAATATATTCTGATGAAACGTGTACTTTATATGCAGAATTTTAATAGCGATGTAGGACACTCTTTCTCAACCATAACATTTTTCTACAATAGCTTATCTTTTCCATGTCCAGACACGTACTCAAATATATTAATCACAACAAATCTTATATTAAAAATCTCTCACAACCTATTAAGATTTAAACCAAAAAGGGCAAATGTAAGTCCCTATAACGGAAGATCAAGGCATGCCTTACATCTCATCTCAGACAGTGATCAAGTAATTTCTTACAATTACAACATAAATACTAATAGGCCTATATATATATATATATATATATATTGCCAAGTATGGATTAAGTAATTTCTTATAATTACTACTTAATACTAATATATCATATACAGGGTGAGCCAGGAGGAACGATGCATGCTTTGAGAGGTAATAGTACAGGTGATTCTGAACAAAAAAACCTTATGTATATATATATATATATATATATACATAATGGTCTTTTCTCAACCGTTTCAGGGTAAGTTAATGAAAACAATGAGGGACCGGAAAAGTGCAGGTGACAGTAAATCAAGATACTGTTATCTTAAGTTCTGTTTAATTGGGTACATTTCCTCACAAAATAGCTATGTTCAAACACTCCACCGCCAACTTCCTATGCATTTTGCTGCTCTTTAGACAGCTGTTTTGTTGCTGATCTGAGCTCATTCGTACATTCATTTACTTAAGCTCAGGCATGTAAAATGCGAGTGAGAAGTTCCACTCTATGCATGTGGACTTCACTCTTATGCCAACCCACAGACAGTAATCTAATTGGGTAAGATCGGATTATCTCGGTAGCCAAGCAATGTTTCCACCGCGACCGATCCAACGCACAGGATACATTTTACTGGCCGTACGGAATGTGCAGGAGCTCCGTCATGCTGAAAGTACATTACGAGCTCGTGTTACCAAAGGGATATCCCCCAAGTATTCAAGCAACACTGTAGTACCGTACACTATGACAAGCATTGTCGGAATGAGACTTGAGATAAACAACTGTCCATGTGCAAGTGAACGCGTATTGAAATGGTTAGTAAAGACGACGCTGCTTAACATTAGATTGTATCTCAGCTGTTTACAAGATCAGGAAAATTCATTAAATTTGGCGGTGGAGTGTTTGAACACATGTTGTGAGGAAACATACACAACTAAACAGAAATTAAGATAACAGTATCTTGATTTCCTGTAACCTGCACTTCTCCGGTTCCTCATTTTTTCATTAAATTGCCCTGAAACGGTTGAGAAAACGCCATATGTATATTACAAGTTTTTTTGTTCAGAATCACCAGTACTATCATCCCTCAAAGCACGTACCTTTCCTCCTGAATCACTCTGTATATACATAGTAATTATAAGAAATAACTTGATCCGGAGTGCCCTAAATCGCTATTAAAATTAATATATATTTATTAGTGTATTGCGATAAAAGTGTGATAAACGTTTGATACGGATCAAGGAAAAGTTTAAAAAACGAGGCGCTTGCACCGAGTTTTTTTTTTTTTTTAATTTACGAGATTCCGTTTTGTGTTCACCACATGTGTATTGCATACTATTTTTTGCACTATGTGTATTTATTTTAGTAATGAAGATGTTAGCTAAATCAATAATAAATATAATTGAGGATAAATGTTAGATTTCAGAGGGTGAATCGGCTATGTGTTGCTATGGAGAAATAATAAGTATTGTTTGTTGGTCATGTCGCCATCTTATATTTGTTAAAACTGTAAAAAAAATTTGATTTGAGATTCATTACTGATTATGGAGAAAGTTTTAGACGATGCGTGCAGTGATGATGAAATAGAAGAGGCGTGGAAAGCTGAATGTGATGAATTAATACCGGAATTAATATAAATTGCAGTATCACTATCAACATTTCAGAATAAATGTTTTTACTTGCTTTTTGCTTTTTGTAATTTTTGAGGTATTGAGATTTCTTTTGTTTTCATAGCAACCAAGGTTGTATGCGGGAATGTCAAATTATGATGCACATCAACAATAGGTATACAATATTAGTTACATAGTGCAAAAAATTAATATATAATCACTTAATTACATATATAATATATAATTAAAGTTAATATATATATATATATATATATATATATATATATATTTAGTGATTTATTAGTATTTAAGTAGTAAAATCATAAGAAATGACTTGATTCAGAGTGCCCTACATCGTTATTAAAATCCTGCTTATAAATACATGTTTTCCAGGAATCTATCCAAAGCAAAAGGTCGTAGCATTTTCAACTTATTTAGACCATATTGGAATGTAACTTACCACTGACTTTCTAAATCCCTAATTCCATTTTTATATTTGCATTTTTGTTCCATTTTCCAATATATATATATATATATATATATATATATATATATATATATATATATATAAAAAAATGAATGTTGGTACTAGATTTGCTTGGTAGCGTAACTGGTAGCACACTGGAGTATCAATACGGAGGTCCGGGTTCATATCCCAGCCAAGCATTTATTTTTCTTATCACACACACACACACACATATATATATATATATATATATACTTGTTATAGTCGCCACGAGATTGCAGTTGGAATGATATCCCTCTACCTCTCGTGTAAATTGAGAATACTATATATATATATATAATATATATATATATATATATATAAGAAAAATAAATGTTTGTGTTAGGATTCTTGAGTGGCTCAGATGGTTAGAGTGCTAAACGTACAGAGTTTAGAGACTCGGTTTAAATCCCGACTCAGGCATTTATTTTTCTTTTCATGTCATATTTGCCTTCATTGCCAAATAAAATCTAAACATACAAGCGTTACTGCTATAAAGTAAATATTGTCTTTAAATATGCTTACTTGTTATAGTGGACACAAGATTGCAGTGGGAACAATATCCCGCTACCTCTCGTGTAAATTGAGAATATTACATATATAAAAACAATAAATGTTTGTGTTAGGATTCCTGAGTGTCTCATATGGTTAGAGCGCTAAACGTACAGAGTTTAGAGACTCGGGTTCGAATGCCGACTCAGGCATTTATTTTTCTTTTCATGTCATATTTGCCTTAATTGTCAAATGTCAAAAATATAGTTACAACATCTAAACATACAAGCGTTACTGCTATAAAGTAAACATTCTCTTTAAATATGCTTACTGGCCACAAGATTGCATTTGGAACGATATCCTGCTACCTCCCGTGTAAATTGAGAATGCTACATATATAAGAAAAATAAATGTTTGTATTTGGATTCTTGAGTCTCTCATATGGTTAGAGCGCTAAACGTACAGAGTTTAGAGACTCGGGCTCAAATGCCGACTCAGGCATTTATTTTTCTTTTCATGTCATATTTGCCTTAATTGCCAAATGTCAAAAATATAGTTACAACATCTAAACATACAAGCGTTACTGCTATAAAGTAAACATTCTCTTTAAATATGCTTACTGGCCACAAGATTGCATTTGGAACGATATCCTGCTACCTCCCGTGTAAATTGAGAATGCTACATATATAAGAAAAATAAATGTTTGTATTTGGATTCTTGAGTCTCTCATATGGTTAGAGCGCTAAACGTACAGAGTTTAGAGACTCGGGCTCAAATGCCGACTCAGGCATTTATTTTTCTTTTCATGTCATATTTGCCTTAATTGCCAAATGTCAAAAATATAGTTACAACATCTAAACATACAAGCGTTACTGCTATAAAGTAAACATTCTCTTTAATATGCTTACTGGCCACAAGATTGCATTTGGAACGATATCCTGCTACCTCCCGTGTAAATTGAAAATGCTACATATATAAGAAAAATAAATGTTTGTATTTGGATTCTTGAGTCTCTCATATGGTTAGAGCGCTAAACGTACAGAGTTTAGAGACTCGGGCTCAAATGCCGACTCAGGCATTTATTTTTCTTTTCGTGTCATATATATATATATATATATATATATATGCAAATGAGAGTATCCAGAGTGAATTTATTATTTAGAGTTACATAGGTAATTCCTAAATATTAAATATATATTTCGTTTGAACTTACTTAAAATGCTGTAGTGTCTGTATAATGATCTTCCGACATATTTTACGTTGTTCAATCTCTCTTCATGCTTTGTAGTAGTTGGTCAACAGAATGTGATACTATTTGCCCTTGGTTACCTCTTTTTCATCGTAGGAATCTGCTAATGAAAATCCTTACCGCGTTAAAACTCACGCCCCAAGATTTTCTAGGATGAAATCTAGGTGGGAGGCCAGGATTTAAAAATAAATGTACATATTATATCTTGAAAAAAAAAATATAATTAGGAAAGTCTAATATTTAGAAGTAAGCATAATATATAGGGCCTATTATACAAAACGTAACCATCACGAAAAATCTACAGTTGAAAGGTAATTTTGTTATATATTTGAATTCCCAATTAGAACGAACATGTAAGAAGATAATTTATTCACAGAATCACAGTCAGACTTCATCAGAGATAGAAGCTGAAAGCTTGAATATCGATGGTTACACGTGATTGTTAAACCCTTGAAGAAATGATGCTAACGCAAGGAAAGTATTAAATATATACATTTCTGTAATGCACTCTCTTCTTATTATCTTAAAAAGTGATGATAAAAATATAAGTGGACTTGTGGTCATTGGTAAAAATCTTCGGGATTTTGTGAAGCATGCCCTATGGATTAACATTGCAAAAACAAACTCGAACCTATTGTTGAAGGGTTTACAATGTTTTGTTTTCATCGATACTGTGCAAAAATCGCTGCAGATCTGCTTTTTTATTTGTAGTTTTCCGGAGTCGTCATGTCAAATGCTTTGTTGAAATTTCATTACCAGGATCTATTTCATAATTTATTCATTAAATTTAATTCCAGTTGTATTTGACAAGATACTCAAAATAGTAGACATACACACTCCAGTTGGTGCACGGTGCATACAAATGTCCTGGATACAATATTATCGACAATATTTAAGCATTTGAAAATAAAATAACTTCTATTAAAGAATAAACATAATTGAATCCGGTAAAAAACTTAAATATGCTGTAGCAAGAACAATTTATTATTCGCATATTTCAGTTATATTTTTAATCATTTGTGTATGGTAATCTAATTAATCTAATATATAAAAATTAATGTTTGTTTGTTTGTTCGTACTTTATGCACGGCCATACCGTTGATCTGATTGTGATGGGGCTTTTTGCAAAATGTTCAGGAGATTCCCGGGATGAATAGGCTATAAGAGCATTGTGATAATCAACTCCTACACCCTTAAAGATCGTCCTTTGTAGTGGAAAACGTGAAAAAAGGTAGTTCTTTGAACGCTTAAATGGCTTACGCTGCCTAAACCATAACAAATACATAAAATTAACGTACACAGAATTTAATACCTCAAAACGCCCTACAAAAAAGTCTGCGACAGCATATGTTTATCTCTTACGGATAACTCACAATAACCAGTTTTGTCTTTCATTGATGCCAAGACGATCGAGACAAGTACGTAGATTCCTGTGAAAGCATAGCAGCGCATGGCGGGGTATTCTTTTATGGATAACTCACAATAACGAATTTTGTCTTTTAGCTCATTTATGCCAAGAAGATCGAGATAAGTAGATTCCCGGGCAACACCGGGTAATCAGCACGGGGAATCTTAAAATAATTACGATATACATTATTTTTCATTTTACTTAGCTAACTAATCATAAGTACATTAAGTTTTGTCTTTCTGCTCATTTATGCCAAGAAGATCGGGATGAATCGATTCCCGGACAACGCCGGGTAAACAGCACGGGGTATATAAAAATAATTACGATGTAAATTTTTCCTCTTACTTATTTAACTAAACATAAAACACATTAATTTTCGTATTTCAGCTCATTTATGTCAAGAAGATAGGGATAAATAGATTCCCGGGTGACGCCGGGTAATCAGCACGGGGTATCTAAAAATAAAATTTATATTAATTTTCCTTTTACGTATTCAACCAAACATAAAAGCACATCAGTTTTCATTTATTTAGGCGTAGCAGCGCACGCCGAGTATTAGCTAATAATAAATAAATGTTACTCAAGTTATTTACAACACATTCTGTTCAGTTCGAATTATTTCTGATTCTGTTTGTAAAAAAAATACTCTACACATTAACCAAAAGAGAGAAAGTATTAACTTCGTTAATGTATTATAGGTTGTAAAAAATTATCAGTTCTACTATATGAATCAGAAACTTGGACCATGTCGCGGAATGATATTAACAAATTACAGGCTAGAGAAATGAGGTTTTTGAGGTTAGTTTAGTGTTGTGGTAGGTTAGGTAAATTAAAAAATAAGGATATAAGAAAATAATTAAATGAAATACAGTCGTATTCCTAGAGGAATTCTTGATTATAAACCTGAAGGAAGGAGAGATTTGGGAAGACCACGCAAACGTTGAGTGGAGAATATGTGAAGTCGGGACAGGCTTAGGAGTCTAATCGCTGATTGGAGAAGAAGATTGTAAAACATGCATTTTAAATTTCGGTTTCGGTATATTCTATTTAACAATCAAGTATCTTCTCTTCAAAACCAGTAATAGATATTTTCAAGAAAACTTTTGTATTTTTTTAAGAAAAACTGATGTTATATCAGTTGGTTGAACGATGCTAGGATATGAAAAGTGTTTTTGTGTATAATCTAGCAGAACATAAAAGTTTTGCATTTTGTGAAGGGAATAAGAGATCCGTAGATATGAGAAATTCATGCGTCTTACCTCCTGCAGGCCGTTTGCTCCTAAATCTGAAGACATGATGGCTGTGGGGACATGAATAATACAGAGATACAGGCAAAGCGGTCCCCGGGGTCAAACAATATCCTTCTCCCCACTAGAAAAACTATCCACAAATCTGGAACAAGAAAAAAAAAACCATAGCAACCTGCATTGTCGCTTGTTTCCAAATTCATATTAATTCAACTATTCAAAGTTTTCTAACTTCATTGGTTTTGCGGTTGTCAAAGTTAACAAGGATTGAAAGGAAGTTTTGCGGATGAGTTGAGGCATTTAGGGCCGAAGCGAGCTGAGGTTCTGAATTTAGAAAATACTTTATAAAATAGGCTGCTATGAATTCTACTAGCTCATTTAATATTCATATTGTGTAGAATTTCATTATTATATATTAATAAATAAATCAAGATGTCGGAATCAGAGGACTCTGACTAATTAATTAACTCACTGGCACTATCGAACCCTTAGGTTCTTGGCAGTGCGGACATAAGCTCTCCACACATCCATATCCTGAGCAATGTTTTCCAATCATCCCCTGTATAATCTACTTCTCTCAATTCATTGTTATGTTAATCTCGCATCTCATTCTGGGTCTACCTACAGGGCGCTTTCCCTCTGTTTTCCTGTAAGAAGCTTTCATGCTCCTCTTCCATTCTTCATTCAAGCCACATGTCCTTCCCATCCCAGCCTTCGAGGCTTAACTGTTATTATTATATCTTGTTTCAGAATCGGAGGGCTCTATTTACATTTTTTTTATTTTTCTTATTTTTTCATATCAATGGTTAAGTCATTTCTGTAATTAAGACTCGTGTTTACTACTCTGAATATTGTGCTTGTCGATCTTACTATACATTCATTATCCTATATTTGCTTCTAAACTTTAAATCACTTTCCTGAAAAAATAAAAAAATAGTCATATAGAACCCTATGGTTCTAATCTCACGAAATATTACAATCTACTTTTATTCACTACGAATACAAAAATACATTCCCTCATAGTTATTTAGATGGAAAAACCCCCCCAAGTTTTCAAAAGCAGAGTAATATTTAATGCAATTTATGTATTACGGGAAACGGTATGTTTAGAGGAAGAGTAATGTGAGCTTTGGAGGAAAAAAAAAGTTATTATTCTGCAATTTTGAGGCTAGCTGCTTATGTGAACTTATAGTAAAAATGAGCTGTGAATGTGATTTTCACGGTTCAATCAAAAAAAAAACTTTAAAAGCCGTCCCTCATGTAACTATTAATATATTTACAGAAAAGCCAAGGGAAGTTTTATTTATATAGTTATATAGAAATTCAAGGACTAGTGTGTTTTACGTTGTGTTGCTCCTGTATTTTATGTCATTGATAGCGTGTTTTGTTAGAATATGAAGTGTAGGTTTTGTTGCCTTTAGTAACTACGAAGTAAAGAGTCACTGATTGTTATAACAGTAGATATAAATAATAGTTTAAAAAAACTAAAACAACACACTTTATTAGAAAACCGAACTAAAAAATGAAAAATAATTTTAATTTCCAACACGCTTGGGATAAACTTGAACTGGTCAACAAAAAATAATCTCCAACACATCTAGAATAAAACTAGAGTTATCTACAAAAACAATAATTTTACCATCAAAAGCGTGGGGTGCTCTATATCAATTAATATATTTGATAATAAACTGATATCGGAACAGGCAACTCTTGCCTAAACCAGGAAGTGAAGAAGATAAACAGATATTGGTAAAAGTAAAGTCTCTAAGAAGAAAACGTAAAAACCATAAAAAGCACCCCACGCTTTTGATGGTAATTTTTTTTGTAGATAACTCTAGTTTTATTCTAGATGTGTTGGGGATGATTTCTTTTGTTGACCACTTTAATTTTATCCCAAGCGTGTTGGAAATTAAAATAATGTTTCGATTTTTTAGTTCGGTTTTTTAATAAAGCGCGTTGTTTTAGTTTTTTAAAACTATTATTTATTTTTTTAATTTTTAGTTTAATTGATTGTCATAAACCGGAATCCCATGAAAATGTAATTGCTTAATACTCTTCTAAAAAATTCCGCCGGGCCGGATTTAAACCAGCGACTTATTAATTACTGAAATTATATACCACTGCAGTCCACCGCTCTACCAACTGAGCTCTTACAACGATTGACTGAAAAGTCGGTAAGTCCGCAACCTATTATACCGGTTTTTATTATTTTTTTTTTCCTGATTATTCTGGGTAGGATTTTAGAAAACAAATATGAAATTATTGTATTGCCCTTGGTCCTTTACAAGTATACAAAGTTTCAAGTCGATCCAATGTTTTTAAGTTGGTGAAAATCGTGTTCAAAGATTCCGTTACATAGATACAGGTCCAGCTAATACTATATAAATAATAGTTTTAAAAAACTAAAAGAACACACTTTATTAGAAAACTAAAAAATGAAAAATAATTTTAATTTCCAATACGCTTGGGATAAACTTGAACTGGTCAACAAAAAAATAATCTCCAACACATCTAGAATAAAACTAGAGTTATCTACAAAAACAATATATTTTACCATCAAAAGCGTGGGGGTGTTCTATATCAATTAATATATTTGATAATAAACAGATATTGGTAAAAGTAAGCTCTCTAAGAATAAAATGTAAAAATCATAAAAAGCACCCCACGCTTTTGATGGTAAAATTATTTTCCTTTTGTTGATAACTCTAATTTTATTCTATATGTGTTGGAGATGATTTTTTTTGTTGACCACTTTATTTTATCCCAAGCGTATTGGAAATTAAAATTATTTTTCATTTTTTAGTTTTCTAATAAAGCGTGTTCTTTTAGTTTTTTAAAACTATTATTTATTTTTTATTTTTTAGTTTTAATATTTTACAGAATAAGATACAAATGTAAATATCTTTAAATTCGATACTATTGTAGTATGAGCTAAAAGTA
The DNA here is from genome assembly GCA_030220185.1 of Diploptera punctata. Lineage (NCBI taxonomy): Eukaryota > Metazoa > Arthropoda > Insecta > Blattodea > Blaberidae > Diploptera > Diploptera punctata. The sequence goes on from JASPKZ010007483.1 coordinate 511,380, forward strand.
ATACTCTTCTATTAAAAAAAAACCCTCGCAGCTGGATTTGAACCAGCGACGTATGGATTACTGAAATTATATACCACTAAGAGTTCACTGCTCTACCAACTGAGCTCTTACAACGATTGACTAAAAACTCGATAAGTCCGCAAACTATTATACCAGTTTTCATTTTTTTTTTATTTTCGGATGATTCTGGCCAGGATTTTAGAAACAAAATATGAAATTATTGTATTGTCACCGGTCCTCTACACGTATACAAAATTTCAAGTCGATCCAATGTTTCTAAGTGGGTGAAAATCGCGTTGAAGGATTCCGTGACATTGATACAAAAACACTTTGTTTTTATTTTCTGATGATTATGGCCAGGATTTCAGAAAATAAATATGAAATTATTGTATTGTCACGGGTCCTCTACAAGTATACAAAGTTTCAAGTCGATCCAATGTTTCTAAGTGGGTGAAAATCGCGTTGAAAGATTCCGTTACATTGATACAAAAACATTTTTTTTTATTTTCTGATGATTATGGCCAGGATTTTAGAAAATAAATATGAAATTATTGTATTGTCACGGGTCCTCTACAAGTATTACAAAGTTTTCAAGTCGATCCAATGATTTTAAGTGGGTGAAAATCGCGTCGAAAGATTCCGTTACTTAGATAGATAGATACATAGTCAAGCTACATATAAAGCGTGTATAAAACGTGTAAAAAATATGCTCAGAATGAACTAACCCGTACGTATTATTGAAGTTTCTGGGATTACTTCAGATAAAAAAGGAATAAAGGTTAATGTATCCATTCATTAATTATGATCAGTCAGACAATGAAATGTAACTTGTAACAATAGAATAAATTAATATTGATTCAATTACTTTTGCCAGTTGACACAATGAAATGAAAATTGCAATATCAATGTTAAAAATTATTTTATGTAACATGAAGCAATTTATTTTAATTAGAATTCTAATGAAATAACTACCCATGATATGAACTTGTTAATTTCTATTGAGTCCCCTTGCTTGTTTAATAATTTATCAAGTTGGCTACGTTTTATTCAAATATTGATGGAACTTTCCCCCGTTTTGTGAATACTGCAATACATGACACTGTAATGTTCCATTTTTCGACCATTTTATAAGACCATACAGTTCTAAGAGGGACATATTTTGAAATAAAATGCATACAATTTGGTCGTTATATTTGAGTCCACTGAAATGTAGTATATATGGTTCTACCATTTTTCTTAATTCTAGATATTATTATGAAAGTACAATAGGAAGTAACATTATGAGGCTCTACTTAATAAATAAGTTGAGTGTGCTGTCATCTTGCTTCATAATTGTTGTTTCTTGTAAGCATTTTTTTGAAGATAGAGCAAAAATGCTCAAAACATTTCCCTACAAGAAACAACCAATATGAGGTAAGATGACAGCAGAATTAACTTATTTGTTATGTAGTTTTATATTTGCCAGATATATCTGGAGAGTTTAAAAAGTATATTAGTAAAAAGGTTACAGTCCGACTCTTAGATGATCGGGTATATAAACAAGTAACCAAATATACGTAATTCCGGTGTATTTCCATCCATAGTAATTCTACCCGAGGGCAGGTCTTTCAACTGCAATCATAGCATTTTCATGCTATGTTTTGCAGCTTTATAGGGAATTGTAGGTGTGGTAGCTTCCCGTTGCTTTCCACACCGGTGAAGGATGATGATAATGATAAGGAGGATGATGATGATGATGATGATGATGGCCATATAATTTCGGGGACCGTGTGGGCCTGACATTTGTCTTACAGGTGAGGAAAATCCGGTGTGTTTAATGTACAACATATATTTATATTGCCATTTTCCATTTTGCTATTGTTCCTTCTTCAAACATAATTCTCACAGTGACTGTCAAGTGCCAGTATTCCATGTTTTCTTTGACGTTTCCTCTTCTTCACTAGATGCTCCTCCATTCGTTCCGTGTTTATACTACTGAAATCGCATTATTTGTATATAATAATCATTTCCTGTCTGATTGTTGTATTTTTATTATGTTGATTCTGGATATTTTTGCTGATTTATGTTATAAATGTATTTCCCAGGCAACTGACTTTGATATTTTTTAAAATAAATACATAAAATTAATATTGTCGTTAGATAGTAAATGTAAAACGAGATAAAGATCCATATTCTGTGCATCACTGTCTGTTAATTCTATCGACACCATACTTCTATGAACTTTTTGAATCCACTGTTCTTTCGGTCTCCCCTTTCTTCTGTTCCCTCAGTTTCGAAATGTAATATCATCTTAAGTATCCTGTCATCTGACATCCTCTTTACATGGCGTAACCAATATAAAATATAAAATTAAATAAATACAACAAAAATCGACCGCGGATGACTAGTGGTTATGCTCCTAGTGCGGTGGACTAGTGGTTATTGCCTCTGGTCCCGAGGATCGCGGGTTCAAACCCGGCCGGGGTCGATGGATTTTTTTAGGATGGAAAAATCCAAGGAGCAAGTCCTCCGGGAGGTACTTTAAGTTCTGGGTCCCGAGTCTGAAGATTTTCAGGCTCGTAAAAGATCCTTAAGCCTGAATGAAAGGCCTCTAAGCAAAATTTACCGAAATTTTCCTTCCTAGTACTACCTTGGTTTCCTAGATGTCAGTATGAGGCGGAACGCTGACCACGGACTACTCAAATTACATCTATACGAAAACAAGTGTAACTAAATTAGTATGGTTGAAATTCTTCCCTGTAGGGGGAGAGCGCCCAAATCTCTGTTAAGGTAAACATGGGCTTATAAAACATACAACAAATATGATGGACATACATACAATTACTCGCCTACAATAACTACTTCAGGAGATGATTAATTCATTAATTTGTTAGTTTTCTTTTATAATATGTGGAGCCCATCGTATCACATATCAATATTAGTCATGAGAGACTAAATGTTCCTAGTATCAAAATATTCAACCAAATCATTGATCTTGTGAAAGTTTGTCGATAGAATTTTATTTCACCGTGTCTCCAAAATAAACTTAATTAATTAATATAAAATAAATAGCACAACTAATTCAATAAGTTCATTAAGTAGATAAATTTAGTAAATAAAACATTAGTCTATAGAAGTAATACGGACTTTTGAAACAATGAAAGCGCTGAGTTATACAAACGAAGCAGGGGAGAGTGAGGGTTAGATGCCGCCGGGGAGATGACTGCGAGAGCAAAGTCTTGTAATGTAAAGTACGAGGCAGGCACCTTGTAACACGTGACTTTACTCTCTCTAGTGTTACATACACATTTCATTCTAACGGAATTAAAACCAGCGCTGATATAACCATACAGACACACCCCAATCAATTATATTAACGTCACATCCTAATCTAGCATTAAATCTAAGTATCCCATTATTATGCTACTACCAGAAATCGACATTCGTAAAATTCATGTAAAGACTCCTGCAGTTGATACATTATTGCCAGATCTTTAATAATGTCCAATTTTGTACATTACTTAGTCGCATTCTGTACTCTGACGTATTGCTGTTAGTGATAGCTATACGAGTAGTTGTTTATGTTACAACAGTCTGCTTGCACTGACTTCGTTCCCTTTGCAAGGTCAACTCAATCGGAGTTTTACTGTATTCCGGTGAAAAATTGAACCTGATTTGCATTTACAGTTTCTTAGAAAAACAAAAACATTCTATAGTAATGTACTCGTGAATTATTTTGTAATGATAGCGACTATTGGCCTGATTTTAAAAAGTACAAAGGGAGTTTGAAATGGATCAGTGTTCTTCTTTGTTACATTTAGACCTCGTAATCACAGTTCTTATAGTTGGGTCTGGTGTCATAGAGATGCGCTACTTGTTTAAAAAACCTTCGCTTATGATGATGGTGATAATTATAACAATAATAGTAACAATAATAATAATAATAATAATAATAATAATAATAACAATTTCATCACTAGACAGTTTCGAATGCAATATTAGCAATGCATTGCAGGACTGTTATATTTTGGTCTGGCGTCACTGAGATGTGTGACTCGTTAAAGTACCTTCATATGATGGTGATGATAAAACAACAATAGTAATCATAATATTAATTTTCATTTATCTACATATTTTTAATGTTTACACATCTTCCTGTCCCTAAAGTTTTATTTTCCTTCTTCACTCGTCCCAATCCATCCACTTCATGTCCTCCAGGCCTCTTGTTCTCATTCCAGTTCTTATTTATTGCATACACGAATTTCGAGGTATTTTTTACTTTCTACTTCCAAGTGAGCACAATTCCAATGTTTTCTGGGTAACCTTTGTTCTTGCATTCGTCGTACTTCCCATACCAATTTAATTGTTTATACGTATCTATGTAAGATACGTACATTATATCAATCTTCTATTGATATTTAATACTAATTTTTTCTCGTAAGATTTTTTTGTTGCAATTTTGTGCATCTTGCTGCTCTTAGTTCAGCTCAGCAATAATAATAATAATAATAATAATAATAATAATAATAATAATGATAATAACAATAATACATTTTGATTAATTGAAAATTACAAAAAAAATTAAGATTTTTCGTACCCTTTAACATACCACAAATATCTGAAATATGTGTCTTTTGTGCTTTAAAAAAAACGAAAAATGCCATTACATTTGACTGCAATCGAATCTTTGAAGCATAAATAAAGAATAGAACTTGCTACTCCAAGACCATCAATTGTAGTAATGTCGATTTTGTTGCTTATACTCGTAGTCATCTTTGAGGCAGTGAGTTGGTTTGAAGTATTTAGCAAGACTTGAAGCAAAGATTAGGCATACTGAAAAAAAAAATAGAGTGGATACGTTTTGTAGGCATCTTGTACAGTGGTGAAGGTAATCTTGCAAGTACGTGACAATGACAGCAGGCGGCGGATCATTTCGCTCCCAGAAGTCAATTTCCGGTCTTCTCCTTGCGCTGAATTCGTTATTATTTATAAATTTGTTTCTCTGACACCCGTCAAGGCAGAGTGATCCCCAGAGGTGCTAATCGTGTGTCAGATCACTTGACGTGACATCCAATTCCATTCTTTGTTTCATACAAAAAAAAATAATAATAGAAAAGTTATCGAGATAAGAGTTTTTCTCGCCTCGGGAATTAGAATCAAGATATCTTATACACTACAAACAGCTATCACATCTATCTAATAACCCAGATCCTCACCCTTCTTTTTTTTTCAGATGTAACTAAAATTCCGTAAAATCACTTTTTCCATAAGTGATGCACATGTGTCTCATTACAACCATTTTATTTTACGTATATTATACAAATTATGAGAACTGTGTGACTTACTGCATTCTCCTCTTATTTTCGTCCAAGGAATCAGAATGATTGAGAAAGGAGATCAAAAGTTACGGTTAATTTTAGTAGAAGCTTTCATATACAGGAGCATTATCTATCTATCGATCTTACTTGAATAAACAATTTTGACGCGGGGAAAATGCCTGTATGGTTCTTAGTATACGCAACTTAATATGTTAGCGAAATTGCAAAACAGATAATTGTGCGAAAGTCATAATATATAGATATAGATAAATAGATAGATAGATAGATAGATAGATAGATAGAGAGAGAGAGAGAGAGAGAGAGAGAGAGAGAGAGAGAGAGTATATGTCCACCGCTGTAGTCTCGAGGTAGCGTGCTGCCTTGTCACGCAGTAGGCCCGGGTTCGATTCTCGGTCGGGACAGGCTCCGGGTGAGGTTTTCTCGGTTTTTTCCTCACCTGTAAGACAAATGTCAGGTAGCTTAGGGCCCAACGGTCCCCGAAAATCATCCGGCCATCGTCATCATCATCAATGTCATTATCATCCTTCACCGGTGTGGAAAGCAACGGGAAGCTACCACACTTATAATTCCCTAGTAAAGTACAAAGCATAGGATGAAAATGCTATGATTGCAGTGAAAGACCTGCCCTCGGGCAGAATTACTATGGATCGGTGGATATGTGGTATGTCAAAGAACATTAATTAGAATAAAATTAGTATATTTAGTAAAATATTGAAATAAAATGCTACTTAATTCATTGATTTGGTGTTTACTACTTACTCCAAAGTGCGACAGGTCTAGAAGATCCTTGGCTTACTAGCCAATTGCTGGCCTCACATCAACATGTGTTAATCACAGAGGTAGACGATCATCCAGCCAGTGTAGGGGTGACATATGGTCAGCATGTGAGGTCCCTTGGCTCGAAGCTATTTTTATATTGTTCGTCGATCATTCAGCCAGTATAGGGGTGGCATGTGGTCAGCATATCGGGTTCCCCAGCCGTTGTAGCTGGTTTTCTCAATCCGAAGCCGGTATTTATTGATTTCTTATGATGATGGGTGGGATTTACTTAATAAAAATCCATGATGTATTTAATAAATAAAACCATCAAAGTTTTATATTATTTTCATAAATATTTATTTTATTTAACATTCATGACAGCTTTTCATAGTATACACATAAGTAGAAAATGTATTTGCATTTATGACATTCGTCTGAAGAAGATACAGTGTATTGAAACAGCTGTTATCAATGTTAAATAAAATAAATAAATATTTATGAAAAATCATATAAAACTTTGATAGTTTCATTTATAAAATACTATTTGCCTAGGCATAAGTTATTGCGTGTAAAATCTTTGTATTTAATCTATAAACTAACTCCATGGAGTGACAGGCCTAGAAGGCCTTTGGTCTAGCAGCCGGCTGCTGGCCTCACATCCGCACGTGTTTATCACAGAGGTAGACAATCATCCAGCCAGTGTAGATGTGACATGTGGTCAGCATGTGAGGTCCCCCAGCTGATTTTCTCAACCTGGAACCGCTATTTGTTGTAGCTACCCAAATGCCTCACGATGCTGGGTGGGCACCGGTCCCATACTGGCCGAAATTTCTTTCTTGAGATAATTTCTTCCCTCCATAGAGACTCGAACCAGCGCAAGTCCCGCAGCTCGAGTCCATGTTTATAATGCTATACATATTTAAGTGACTTTTAGTAGTTTTGATTTTGTATAATTTGTAAAACATTGACACAGATTGTTTTTATTCATTAAATTCATAGTCGCTTTAACTAAAATATTTAGATTATGGATACTGTTGTGTCTGAGCATTCACGTTCGACGGTTCTTTGTCGGCCTAGTGAACTCTCAGTGCCACGACATCCAGTGTTAGTGGTGTCGTCTAGAAAAAAGTAAAAAGTAAAGTAATACCACTATAGGCCTCACGAGGCCCTTGGGGCAATAGGAGGTTAAGGCTCCCAATTTTTCTGGACAATCGGCACTTGATATCAGCCCTGCGTGACGGCCGCCTTTACCCCCAGAACAAGCGTCTGGTACTCATTTCCGTTAGATCCCAGGGCTATAGAGCCGTCAGAAGGTTTGGGTCGGTTTAAAAATCCTGACCCCACCGGGACTTGAACCCTCGATCCTTCAGGCTTGTAACGCAGTGCTTAACCACTACGATACGGCGAGCCCCCGCTGTCTAGATATATTCTGAATAATTTATTAAACTTTATCGAATGCACTACTCATATTACTCTGTTATAATAGTATAACATTTGTTATTGTTATTTTTAATACTTTATAATAATATGTATTATTATCATCGTATTATTATTATTATTATTATTATTAGTATTATTATTATTATTATTATCATCATTATTATTATTTATTTATTTATTTAGCAGGTTTTACAATATTTCACATCATCTTCCTGCGCCCAATTAAACTAATGTCATTCTCCTCCACATCTTTATGTCATTCCAATTTCCATCGTCCAATCGTTTTTTTTTTCTCTTTCTGCTCAAAACACCATCAATCCACGTTATTTTGGCCGTCCTCTTTTTGTTCTACCAAGTGCACCCTTTCTAGTATCGCCTTATTTTCTCCTGTCATTTTTTATATGACTGTACCATTTTAAATATTTGTTTTTTTGTGATTACTTATTATTATTATTACCCATGTATTGTAAGTAATATTGGTAGTATTATATTTAACGCCACTCTTTAACAGCTCAGGTCAACAGCGATGCATTTCAAATACGAGCGTAAAAGACCCGATAAAGTTAACTCAGAGGCCTCTTATATCTGACTTGAGATATTTTACTTTCCATAAATCTAAGACACGAAACATGGCTTTACTCCCTTGCGATGGAAGTGCCATACTCAGCATTTTTTATGCCTTTGGAAGTCCATCGGCCCCGGCCGGTTTTGAACCTGGATTCAGAGGCGATCACTGAAGCCATTAGACTTCCCGGACGAACGTTTGCCATAGTGGATTTAGGCGTGGGAGCTCACGTAGAAAGTAAATGAAATGAGATGGCGGGAAGTAGATCCTCGCGTAGGGAAAGGATTGGATGTGTTAAGCCCACAAATAGACATTTTGTCAGGGTGTCCATTCGCCCCATCTCTATCGGAAATGAAAGCAATATGGGTAGGAGATTGCTCTGACAGATTAAGTGATGAAGTCCCACCCTTAGGGCGAATCCACTTCCAGAATTTTCATACTTGATCGCACTCCGGCCGTGAAAAACACCAACCAACACACTTCCTAGTGCCAGGGTACAACATGGTATTCAAATTAAATTTAACTTCATTCATTCATTCATTAAAATTAAACATAACTAACTCACTGACACTTTTGAAACTGTAGGTTCATGGTTATGTAGTCTTCTCCATTCACCTGTCTGTTCATCTCTCTATGGCCCAAAAATGTTCCTAAGAACTTTATTCTAAAACTCGTAATATTGTTTCCTCCCTTAAAGTAAGAGTCCATGTTTCGCATCCATATAATATAACTGGTAGAATAATAGTTTTATATATTTTCAGATGAACGTTTTTTGAAAGGAGTTGGGACATCAAGAGTCTGTAATGCATAATAACACGCATTTCCATAATTGAGCCTATGTTTAATTTCATTGTGCATCTCATTCATATTAGTGATTATTGTTCCTAGACATATTTGAATTCAGTCACCTCCTCAAAACTTCCCCCCTCTGTCGTTAGCCGTCCATTTCCATTATATAATGTGTTTGTATGTCTGACCATATATTTAGTTGTATTGATATTTGGTTAATGTTATTCTGCCACCTCATTCTTGGTCTACCATATATGCGTTTTCCCTCTGGTTTTCTTGCAAGAAGCTTCGATATCCCCCTTTCATTCGTGCCTCATGTCCTGCCTATAGCAGTCTACGAGATTTAACTGTTCTTATATCGGTTTCCTATAAAGGTGATATTGCTCACTGTTATGTAGTCTTCTCCATTCGCCTGTCTGTTTATCACTTTTCGATCCAAAAATTGTCCTGAGAATTTTATTCTCAAATTCTTTCCTGGCCATATAACTTCCTGTATGGAGACTGTATCCAAGGGTGATTTATCTAATTCCTGCGTTAATATTGTTAGTGCCTCACTAATACACAATGTCCCAACATTCTATGTTCCTAGGAACACGTCCCTGTGTTTAAGCCTTTGGCATGTATTCACTGAAGTAGCCCTCGCCCGGAGAAGCGAATGAGGGATTATTTTACCTCCGGAAAATGTTACCCTAGTGGAACCCTTTTCTGCGTTTCTTGACGGTTTTATTTTATGGTGACAGTTCGTGACTCTTTCGACCAATTTACTTTTTCCGTCTGGCTTATCGCCTTCGTTCTGCGCCGGGTATAGTTCTCGAGGTCATCATGCTCGCAAGCTAATCCACTACAAGGTAAAGATACCATGGAGGGATTTACATTAAACATACATTGATATATCTTTACATTTATTCTGACATATTAAAGGTAGAATTGGACATTGCTGTTATTTTCCTGAGTTTTTCCTAACATCAGTTCCCTACTACTAGTGAACTATCTTCATTAAATCCCTATCTAAAGCCGATTTTAAATTATATGAGTTCGGTTATTCGAATAATTTTATCCAACAGTGTATGTTCCGTAAGCCAGTGAAACCAGATCATAATATCGACTTGCTGAGGAATTCCCTAAGTTTGCGCAGTTTCTGGAGACGTATTTTTTATTTATTAAATTATTTACTTAGGCTAACAGGCAGGTGAATCTTGTGACGTCCAAGCTTTGAGCCTCCATCTTCGAAGTCATCTTGATGGGAAAAACTGATGGTATATATTTGAAGATGAACAGAAACTACATGGCCCTGTTGTCAGCAGGTTGTTGTGTCGCTGCTGCAATGAATTCTTGTTGAAAAGTTTGTAGAGCTTCCTCCCCCTCAAGTAGTCTTAATACCACAAGCTGCTCGAGAGCACCCCGGAGACGCTTGTTTCAAAAATCAACTCCATCGTCCCTCCACCTTACAGTTTTCCTATATCACTAGCTATACTTACTAAATATTTCCTAACCGTTATTCGTATTCCAGCTATTTCCCAAGAAGATAGCCTCGAAGACGTAATTTAGACATACAAAAACCTGATTGTTTGGCCGAGAAGACTGTCTTGCTACGTGTTAATTATAGTCTTCTTCTTCTTCGTCACGATTTAGGCTTATTTACTAGCCTGTTCCGGCTCCAAATTGATGTTGTTTCCATATTTTCTTTGGTTTTTCCAAGATTTTCTTCCTTGTATGCTGCCTTTGGTATTCTGTTCTCATTCATCATTGCTAAGTGTTATTTCTAGTTTGTCTGTATTTTACTATTGTTGTGTTTAATTCCTGTACTTTTAGTTGTCTTCTTTCTGTGTCAATGGATTTTTGGATGAATAAATCCAAGGGACAAATCCTCTAGGGGGACTATAAGCCATGGGTCCCAAGTCTCGTAAAAGAACCTCAAGCCTAAATTATTGCGCCTCAGAAAAAATCAATCGGCGTTCACCATCATAATAATACCATACATACATACATACATACATACATACATACGTACATACGTACATACATATATTATGTTCTGCCCAAGAGCAGGTAAACTCAGCATTCTCCATTATTTCCGTAACTCAGCTTTCCTTTTTGTATCCGCATACAAACATTTTTTTAATACTGTCTATCATCTGATATATTTTTGTGCCTCTAACTTTCTTTCCGTTGACCTTCCTTCTAGTGCATCCTTCAGCAGGCAGTTTTTTCTTAGCCAGTTGCCAATCCAATTTACTTTCCTCTTCTTTATGAGTTCAGCATTGTTCTTCCTTCACCCACTCTGTCTAGCACATCTTTATTTTTTATTTTGTCTGTCCATTTTATAGTTCCATCCTTATCCATATCCACATCTCAAAAGCTTCCAGTCGCTTTTCCTCATTCCGTCGAAATGTCCAAGTCTACCTCATTTTCCTTAAGAAGTATCTTCGAGACGATGTGCTGACCATGTAGGCTTACCACACGCTGAAATCTGTCTATAAATAGGCCTAACTAATTTAGCTTGGTAATAAACTCCCATTAGGAAGCAACCATATGCATAAGCGTGACGTATGGAATTAATCAATCAGTCCAATCAATCAATGAAAAAAATTAATCAGCAGAAATTATTTTATATGTGACAAGCTATTCAACAATATACAATAGGTAATAACTTACGTTTAGGCAGTACGACACATTTAAATAAGTTAGCATAATTAACTAACTCACTGGCTCTATCGAACCCGTTGGTTCATGGCCGCGCGGTCACAAGCTCTCCATATATCCCTATCCTGAGCTAATGTTTTCCAATCATCCCCGTATAATGTACTTCCCTCATATCTTGGATAATGTTATTCTCCCACCTCATTCCTGGTCTACCAACTGGGCGTTTTCCCCTGGTTTTCATAACAGATGTTTCCATGCGCCTCTTTCATCCCCATGTGGGCAATATGTCATGCCCATTGCAGCCTACGAGACTTAACTGTTCTTACTATATCTGGCTTTCTATACATATCATGTAGCTCACTATTATTTAGGAGTTTTCTCCATTCACCTGTTTGTTCATCATTTTTTTGGCCCAAAAAAATTCCTAAGAACCTTATTCTCAAATACTCGTAATCTTCTTTCCTCTCTTAAAATAAGAGTCCATGTTTCGCGTCCATATAATATAACTGGGAGAATAACTGTTTTGTGTATTTTCAATTTAACGTTTTTTGAAAGGAGCTGCGACGATAAGAGTCCATGTAATGCATAATAGCACGCATTTACAGAATTGAGCCTTTGTTTAATTTCTTTGTGCATCTCATTCCTATTTGTGATTATTGTTCCTAGGTATTTGAAATCAGCCACTTCTTCAAAATGTCCTTCATTTATCATTAGATATCCATTTCCATTATATAACGCATTTCTATGTGTGAACATATATTTAGTTTTATTTATATTTACTTCCAGTCCCAATTTCCTAGTGTTATTAAGTTGGCATAAGAAATTGAATTTTTCCAATTTAAAATAAATATGTATTCCGTAAACCATCAGAATCGGACCGTAACTTCTACTTGCTGAGAAGTTCGCTTAATTTACGCAGTTCCTGCGTGACGTACTTTTCTTGTAAACTGGATGGCTCTACTGTGGGCAGGCTGTGCCTCTGCTGTAATTAATTCTTGTAGAAAATATCTACCCCTCAAGTAGAGTCTTAATGCCACAAGCTGCTTAACAGACTCCTAGAGATGCTTGTTTCTAAACCAGCTTCGTCATCCCTCCTTACTATTTTCCTGTTCCACTAGCTGTAGGTAAGTTACTTACCGACCGGCATTAAAGATTTAGTTATCATGTAAAGGGTAGTTATAACACTTTGTTTTGCATTTCGAACGGATGACTGGGACCAGAATAGTACTAGTATGGATGACATTTATTTATATTTAGTTTTAGAATAGTATATTACGATGAGAGGTTGGGATATGGTTTTTACAGAATCGTGGAAAAAGTTTTTAATTTCCTAGATTCTGTAAAACACTTCACAAACGTGCGTTGTACATTATATTTTTTGCGCGATGGTGTTTTCAAAATAATAAATAATAGTAAAATAATATCTTTGTTGAAAACATATGCGTTCATTTTAAACAATTGACTAACGTTAACAGTGTGGGCAATATTTATTAGTTGAAACTACAGGAGGCCGTGAGACCAATATTAATGATAAAATGGCGGCAAGTACGTATTCAATGTTTTATATTGTTTCAAATAAAGTTAAGTTCATTTAAAATGCAGTGATTTGTTTCGTATAGTGTATATTAACATTACTTTTTGGATATACATTGTATGTAGTATGCATAGAGGGCAGTGGTTTTACTTCCCACAAGCGCTTTGTAATATGTAATATTACAGTATATTATTTTATTACAATATAGTTATTTAGGTTGGCAACCCCGAAATGTAGGAAATAGAACTTTCAATCATGGGTGCCACTGCTGTAACTACGACAAAAAGCACTATCGCGAAAAAAAATAATACATACGTTAATAATAACAGAACTCTCGGCCTGTTTGATCGATCGATCGTGATTACTCCTGTTCCACAATTAAATTACATCATCATCATCATCATGAACAAATTCGTTTTAGGCCATGTGGCCTGTACGGAATTAAATTACATACACGCATATATATATATATATATATATATATATATATATATATATATATATATAATTATTCCACTACAGGCCATGGTAGTAGTAGTAGGGGTAGTAGGAGGATAAGGCTCCTATTTTTTCTAGACAATCGGCACTTCATGTCAGCCGGGTTGTTAGCTCTGCGTGACGGCCGCCTTTATCCCCAGAACAAGCGTTTGGTGCTCATTTCCGTTAGAGGCTAAGTCGATCCAAGGGCCATGATTCCACCAGAAGGTTTGGATCAATTTAAAAATCCTGACCTCAGTGGGACTGGAACCCTCGACCTTCTGGTCCGTATCGTATTGCCTTAATCATCTACACTACGGCGTGCCGCCGTAAAAATACATACAACGTACAAAAACACTCTCACACGTACCTGCATTTATGCATAAAAAACAGGAGTAACACATTTTTCTCTTCTCATCCATATGTGTCCCTCAAGGTAGCCGACCGATTTTTAGGCATGATGCCTTTTTCCAAAGCCAAGGACTTGCACTGGTTCGATACCTCATTGGGGGGGGGGAGGAAATTCATGGAATTAGGAAGTATGGGACCGACGCCCATCCAGCATAATGGGGAATTTAGGACATCTACATTAAGTAGCGGCTCCAGGTTGAAAACACCAGCTATAGCGAGTGGGGGACCCAAATATTGACCACATGTCACCATTATACTTAGTAAATTATCTTCCACCTCTGTGAATAACACAAGTGGATGCGAGGCCAGCAAGCAGGTTCTGGACCTATCGCACCGTGGAGTTTGCTATACTCTATTTCATTTAGTACGTTATATCCTACAATATAATATAGCCTACATAAAACAAACTTGAAAGAATATAGGCTACATACATACATACATAGGCCTAAATAGTTAATGCAATATATTATATAAGACAACCTAATATGTAATACTATTGAATACAGGAAATATTTAGCTCGTTTATGTATTCATTTTTAATATAAGATAATTGTAAAATGATCTGACTACAGACCTTAAGAGACTCTTGGGGTGGTAGGAGGTTAAAGCCCCCATTTTTTCTAGACAATCCGCACTTGATGTTAATCGTATTGTTAGCCCTGCGTTACGGCCGTCTTTACTCCTAGAACAAACATCTGGTACTCATTTCGATTAGAGGCTGGCTTGATCCTAGGAGTATGGTGCCGCCAGAAGGTTTGGGACGGTTTTAAAAATTCTGACCCCATCGGGACTCGAACCCGCGATCTTTCGGCTTGTAGTGTATTGCTTAACTAACTACGCTACGGCGTGCCACCATTATCAGTATAATAATAATAATCTTCTTGTAAGCCCATGTTTCCCTTAACAGAGATTTCGCTCTCCCCCTACAGGGAAGAATTGGAACCATATTAATTTAGTTACACTTGTTTTCGTACAGATGTCATTTGAGTGGTCCGTGGTCAGCGTTTCGCCACCTACTGACATCTAGGAAACCAAGGTAGTACTAGGACGGGAAAATTCTGTAAATTTTGCTTAGAGACCTCTTCATTCAGGCTTAAGGATCTTTTACGAGCCTAAAAGTCTTCATACTCGGGACCCACGGCTTAAAGTTCCTCCCGGAGGACTTGCTCCCTATATTTTTCCATCCTAAAAAAATCCATCGACCCCGGCCGGGTTTGAACCCGCGACCCTCGGGACCAGAGGCAAGGAGCATAACCACTAAACCACCGCGGCCGATAATAATAATAATAATAATAATAATAATAATAATAATAATAATAATAATAATGATAATAATAATGATAATAATAATTAATAAATAATAATAATAATAATAATAATAATAATAATAATAATAATAATACATATATTTTATTCATTGAGCATCTTACAAAACAGACTTCCGTAATCTTCGTCTTATTATCCCCTTTGTAATATTTAAAATGATGTTAAAAATCGTATTATAATGAGACCATGTTAAAAACATGTTGTTAACAGAATAACGCTAATTTAAAAGTAAAAAAAAAGTAGGCCTAAGTGATTATACCACTGTAGTGTTATCAAGATATATTTATTGTCAATTGCAATTATTATTGTATAGGGTGATGGAAAACGTTTACAACTTTGAGGGATGAAAAAGGAGATCAAGATGAACATTTTTTTACGTATGTATTTATTTTATTTTTCTAGAATAAAATTCTAGATCCCACATTTACCCTTAGGAACATTTTATAATCATGTTTATATACTTTGATAGTGTAATTTATTAATGTATGTGTTTATTTTATTTTTCTATAATAAAATGCTAGAGTTGTGTAATCTGTAAAGTGAAACTATACAACATTGAAACTGTACCGGGAATTAGTGAGAGTATCTTCAGGATCGGGCTGAACTTATGATTTTACCGGTGATAGATAAGGAACTATTTAAGGCAAATAGTGATCAAACTAATTTTAGGTGACGTGACAGAAGAATTTTATTAATTATCTTTTCTCTCAATAGTAAAATATACACTTTGCCCTTACAAATTGGCTAAGGAACGGTCAAAAACCACGACTCAATTTTAATAATGTTTATCGCGGATCTTCTCTTATGTGTCCCTCTTAATGGGAACACTCACTCCACGCACTTTGACTATCGGTCCTTCAGATAAGGCACTCGCCCCAATTGCTTGATTATCGGTTCTTCGGATAGGGCACTCGCCCTTCTTGCTTTGACTATCGGGGAGCACTCGCTCCACTTACTTGATTTTTAACTTACATAACATTTTATATTAAATATTTAAGAAAGTCGTGGATTTGACTTATTTTTCCGTCGCCATTACAATTTTTATACAAAATTTTCATTGGATAAAATAAATCTTTTGACAAAATTTTCATTGGATAAAATAAATCTTTTGACACACCTCTATAGGCTACATGTGCAAGTCGATATAGGCCTACTAGATTTAGGGCGTGGCCTTTTACAGGACTATATTCATTTCCAAGCTATTCGAGGTCAATACTCTCTCTAGCTACCTGCTATGTTTTTGGAGGCCTACATTATTTTTTTTTTCAGTTTGAAGTTTCTTAAAAGCAATGAACCTATCTTTCATCCCTCCTAACCGTATCAACCTTGAGGATTTGCGTAACGTCTAAGACCGCAATAAAACTTGTCCTCCAAATACATAACGTATGACCATGCAATAGCTATTTCTCTAACTTCAGACGCCCTCAAATAACTAAAAACGCCGCTGTCGCCAATTACTTGTTTACTAGAACATATTACTTTATTTTTTACAATCAAAAGAGCCCTCCAATTATACCGGTTCATATTGCCTTCTGAAATAAAATAAACAATTTGCACGTAAATTTTTATTTTAATTCAGTGTCCACTTTGCTCATCAACCGTAGTAAATTGAACCTCTTGCACATGTAATATTTTTATTTTATTTTGGACAAGATACGTGTATCCTAGTCGACTTTAAAATTCTTTATTTCATTTTACCTGCAACTATTGGCAACTTACCTTAATCATATACCTATAAAAGAAAAAGTATTGACATAAATTCTTACTTTTTTTTACACATCTGAAGAACAAATTTAAAATGAATAACACTCATAAATCATACAATTTTTTATACAGTAATTGTGGTGGTGTCCATATTCACAGTCTTTATTTGTATCGCTTTGAATGGTTCTGGAGTTTGTTTATAGAAATATATTATTTAAAATTTAATATGAAGGATATTTCGATGCACACGAAATTTCGAAAAAATGCAATTTTTTTTTTATTTTATTATATTTCTCTTTCATTTGCACTTGTTTGATTCGTCCCACTGAAATCACTGAATCACACGATATCATTTGACACACATTCTCAAAACATATCACACAACCCATACTTGCATTCCACATTTTTTTTTTAGTAATCACACCTGGATTAAATGGGGTGTACCTATCTCCTACAGTCAAGACTTTTCTCCCTATCAACCTTATATTTACTTTGCGATTTAATTTTCTACAGATTCCACTGACTTTATATTTTCCCTTTGAATAGGTCATGTATTTAGCTTTCTTTGAGTATTTCTTATCACCCATTCCTTCCTTTCTCATTTTCTGGTTAATGCACTTTCTTTCGAGAACAAGGCTTCTGCCTTCTTGTCCACTTTGAATTTCATACCATGGGACTTAATTACCCTATAATTACTTCTTTGTATATATTGCAATTGTATTACCCTACGGTGCGCTCTATTTTCATTCAATTCGCTAGGTTTTAACGCCTTCTGGGGGTTAAGAATGTGTTCAGCATCCTCTACATTTTCTGATTCAAATTCAATTTCATTTTTCGCAACCGAATTGCCAGCGATATTTGGAGTCGCTGCCACTTCAGTTACTTCACGTTCACCATACATATTATCAGAACAAGAAGCATTGTTTCCTTCTACAAAATCACTTACGTGGTTCATTTCTTTACTTTGTCCACCGGAATCTAATTTTTCATTAATTAACCTTTCCATTCCCTTATTTATTAGGGCGTTATTATCATTCAGTTGTCTCTCAATGACTTTCGGTACTTTATCAAAATGATTATTTACCGTGTCCTCTACAGTTACGATCATTTCTTCTTTTTCGCGGGCTCCAGGTGTACATGTATCATTCAATGGCTCTTTTTCTGTAATACCATCCTTAATGGTGTTTTGTACTTCCCCGATTTTCTCTGATCTTAATGATTTAATTATATCATCTGTTTCTGCTCTAAATTTGTTAATCCTCCTGGATCCAAAATTTTCAAAGTTCCCTCTATTCTCCGTTCTGAATGTATAAATTTCTGTCTTTAGATTTTGTATTTCTTTAGTAATTGTACTGAGCATATTCATTAGATCACTCTTAGAATTATTCTCATCTCCATTACCTGCTTTTGCATGTATTCTAAGTTCCCTGTTTTCCTCCATATTTTTTTTTTTTTAACCTGCTTTCAATTTTCAATCTACTCTTACATGTAGAATACAATACCGTACTACTTTCCTATACAATCAAGCAGCTCACTATCTTTAATTATTATTTTTTTTTAAGAAAAAAAAAACACATGTACTTATCATTCCCAACAAATAAATTCTTATTTATCATATAGGCTACTCTAATAACTTATACTTCATAGAGGAAAACCAACTAAATTTATCCCTGGTTAATTACATATACACCCTCACTAACAGACATTCATTCTCTCTCTATATTAAACACGTTTTATTTCCCTTTACTTTGATTAATTAATTATTTTTCTTCATTTAATTATTCATTTAGTTGACTTACGCACTTTGACGTCTTCAGAGTCGCCGTCTTCTGTTGATCGGTTCTACCTCCGGTTTCTTTCCTGCATTTGCTCCTCGTAGTCTGGCATCGGCAGCTAATTCTCCTTTCCTCTTATTTTATGTTGGAGCTCCGTTGCTGGCGTCGATGATCAGCGGTCACCTGATTTCCACGTTCAATTTGGTCACTGTTCATCTATCACACGGCACTTGAAATCTATTGTTCAGTACTGTTCAGGCCCCACGTTGGGCGCCATTTGTACCGGGAATTAGTGAGAGTATCTTCAGGATCGGGCTGAACTTATGATTTTACCGGTGATAGATAAGGAACTATTTAAGGCAAATAGTGATCAAACTAATTTTAGGTGACGTGACAGAAGAATTTTATTAATTATCTTTTCTCTCAATAGTAAAATATACACTTTGCCCTTACAAATTGGCTAAGGAACGGTCAAAAACCACGACTCAATTTTAATAATGTTTATCGCGGATCTTCTCTTATGTGTCCCTCTTAATGGGAACACTCACTCCACGCACTTTGACTATCGGTCTTTCAGATAAGGCACTCGCCCCATTGCTTGATTATCGGTTCTTCGGATAGGGCACTCGCCCTTCTTGCTTTGACTATCGGGGAGCACTCGCTCCACTCACTTGATTTTTAACTTACATAACATTTTATATTAAATATTTAAGAAAGTCGTGGATTTGACTTATTTTTCCGTCGCCATTACAATTTTTATACAAAATTTTCATTGGATAAAATAAATCTTTTGACAAAATTTTCATTGGATAAAATAAATCTTTTGACACACCTCTATAGGCTACATGTGCAAGTCGATATAGGCCTACTAGATTTAGGGCGTGGCCTTTTGCAGGACTATATTCATTTCCAAGTTATTCGAGGTCAATACTCTCTCTAGCTACCTGCTATGTTTTTGGAGGCTACATTATTTTTTTTTTCAGTTTGAAGTTTCTTAAAAGCAATGAACCTATCTTTCATCCCTCCTAACCGTATCAACCTTGAGGATTTGCGTAACGTCTAAGACCGCAATAAAACTTGTCCTCCAAATACATAACGTATGACCATGCAATAGCTATTTCTCTAACTTCAGACGCCCTCAAATAACTAAAAACGCCGCTGTCGCCAATTACTTGTTTACTAGAACATATTACTTTATTTTTACAATCAAAAGAGCCCTCCAATTATACCGGTTCAAAACTAGTATACATATCCCAATTACTTAAGTGTTGTAAAGTAAAAATAATGTCATGCTGATATACAAGTTTAAAATACTATCACACTATCTTTTTTTTTTTAATTTCTTTCTTTGTCGTTTTCTTTCATTTACACTGTTGTTCCTTTTTGTTTTACCTTTGTTAACCTTTTTTCTTATCTTATTCACACATACAAACACAAGGACACACACCCAGACCCAAGGTGTACATTTAAAATCCCCTACCCCGCCGGGAATCGAACCCGGGTCACCGGAGTGGAAGGTAGGGACTCTACCGACTACGCCACGGCGACGGACCTATCAGGTGATTAATATTTATTGTACACATTTATGATAACAATTTCACAATTTGTCACAGTGATTCCTCCATTCTTTAAATTCTTCCTCTGACACCATTGTTCAAATTTTTCATGTTCCCCTTCATACCTTTGTCGTGATTTTGAAGGAATTAATTGCCAACATCAATAAGAGGATTCAATATCATAACTTGTTTTTGGAATGTTTATATTGACTAGTTACCATTTGGTTATGGTGAGTGTACAGATACTGATTTATTTGTTGAAATATTTCTCGCTCACGGCACTTTAGATGTATCGATTAGCTATAGGAGCGATGCAATTCAGGCAACCGAAAATTTTCGTTAAAAATGTTACATTTAAATTGAATCTTTTACAGTCAAAGTCGTACGATTAACGTATCGTAAATTTATATCACAATATTTACATCGTAAATAACTATTATAAAACTAACAAATTATTTTCAATTCA
The DNA here is from genome assembly GCA_030220185.1 of Diploptera punctata. Classification (NCBI taxonomy): domain Eukaryota; kingdom Metazoa; phylum Arthropoda; class Insecta; order Blattodea; family Blaberidae; genus Diploptera; species Diploptera punctata. The sequence goes on from JASPKZ010007483.1 coordinate 532,143, forward strand.
CAGTATGTATAAGAATTTATAATATTTTATTCCCATTCCGTTAACGCATTTTAACCTCTCGCTTTAAGGTAGTTTTATGTGCCACACGCCATCCGGGGCTTACAATGACACGACCTGTCGGGAGAGGGATTTTAACTATGGATCACATACATACTTTTTGACCTTACAAAGAATGGAGGACCTCCCCGAATGAGTGGTAAGCTCAATGTTTAGGGCCTCCTCCGAGACAACACAACATTAAGACGAAACACACCATTCACACGGGGGCACGCACGCCGTAGCGTAGGTTAAGGCACTGAGCTACAAGCCGGAGGGTCGAGGGTTCAAGTCCCGTTGGGGTCAGGATTTTTAAACTGACCAAAACCCTCTGGCGGCACTATGGCCCTGGGGTCGACTCAGCCTCTAACTGAAATGAGTACCAGACACTTGTTCTGGGGTAAAGGCGGCCGTCACGCAGGGCTGACAACCCGGCTGACATAAAGTGCCGATTGTCTAGAAAAAGTGGGAGCCTTAACCTCCTACTACCCCAAGGGCCTCCTGAGGCCTGTTGTGGGATCACTTTTCACACCATTCACACACACACACACACATTCATACTAAACATGGTGAATATGGTGATGATTATGATAGCTAGATGCTGTTCGGGAATCGTTTCGGCCTTAAAGTTCCCTGACATTTGTCTTATAGGCAAGGAAAAACCCCGAAAAAAATCACTCAGGAAATTTGTATGCCGTATCTAACTGTTAAAATAATTAAAACAATGGAGGCCTTTTGAGACCAGTCCCATCCTCAACAGAAACTGTTCGCTACTGTCCACCTGCTGACTGATTTGTGATGATCTTGTAGATAGGGAAATCACGCGAGGGCTAAGTGGTTAAATTCCCATCTGATATCCACTAAGGTATTAGCCATCAGGGGGCACGTGGCACACCGGGCAATGCTCGTAGATCATTGTCATCTCTTAGTTCAGGGTTGTGTGTACTGGTGGCGTTCTCGTTAAAAATTAAATCGTTGTCGACTTTATTTAAAATCTCTAACTCCTCCAGTATTTTTATCTTACGTGAGTTCCATTCTCTGTGTAATATTGCATAGGTGTTGTCTATGTTCTATCATTTTCAAATTGATCGAAGAATTGTGTCTTTCTACTCACTATACGTATTACAATTTAACGTTAAGCATATAAGTCCGCACCATAAATATTACATAGTGAAACCAGTCATAACTTCCATAAATTGTCTTCCTGCCATGAATAAATTCTGAAAATGCATGCACTTTATAAATTATATTTTAATATTTTTGTGGTATGGGACATGGCGTATGTCCTTGTTATTAATTTTTGGAATGGAAATTTGGTTATATCCTCTGACAGTTTCTACAAGAACTGAAATAAGTAATGCAATTATCTATCATTTTATGTCTTCCCATCATTTATGTTGATACCTCACTTTAAACCTACATTTGACGTCTTCTGCTTTAAAATGGTCCAGGAAATAGACTCCTGATCTTTACATTGTCTCTTCCCTTCTCTATCTAGTGCAGTTTGCTTTCATATCGGCTGTTTGACCGCTAAAAACATATTTCAATAATATATATGGTGGTGATTATAATGAGGGATTATAATGAGTTCTGAATTTGATTACAAGCTGGAGCAGTTAAATTTTCTCTACCACCTGTCAAATGCCCACTAATATTTTTTTTTTCTCGAAAGACTGCAAACAAAAATTTGTTTGTGTTTTAAACAGAAATTCGTAACTGATAAAACATTTTCATTATATATATATATATATATATATATATATATATATATATATACATTTCGATTCTCTAGATCTGTAATTTAAGTCAGGGATAGCGTTTGAGATTTAGTGCCAAATATCCTGCTTGAGGAATTTTCCTGATTATACTCAGTCGTTAAGCTAACTGCTGGGTTGGAATTTCATTACAAGGATCCATTTCATCATAATCACCATTCCATATCATCATTGAAATTAAAGTTAGTGAATTTCGTCATAAAAATGATAAAAACACTGGAATGGAAAAACAAACAATCTACTAGATATATCTGAAAATTCTAAACGCGAAACGGCCTAAGATCTTAAAGCTTCAATAGGAAAAAAATAAAATTAAAAACACTTTAAAATATCGTTTTTTTACTTATATTATTTTTCTGTTGCAGATACTATTTTTTTTATTTTAATTAACAATTGCTTTAATATGTAAGGTAATTGCCATATACCATAATTGTTTGTGTCCGAATGATTGTGTGTGTAATTTGATTTGTCTGTAATTTACATTATACGACACAGCGGAACATTTACCTCCAGTCATAGCAGCACTGTTGGTGCATCCCACGGACGTAGATACTAACCATCCATAGTCAGGAACAAATAGCAAATGAAGCACTTACCCAACTCTCTTATTACTCCTTAAATGAGAATGCACTGCACTCTTCGACTTCACAGACTCACGTGAAGCGAGTGTACGCGGGATGACAAGGTATTAGTTCGCAATTCATCCACAAACGAAGCGGGTCAATATTTCGATGTATCGGATTGTACCTATAGAGTAATGTTTGCCATATTATAAATGCTTTAATATGTAAGGTAATTTTCATATATCATAATTGTTTGTATCCATAAGATTGTGCGTTTTTATTATTGTGTGTACCATTTGTTTTGTCTGTGATTGATACCGATGGAATAATCGTTGCCATACTCGTCTCCAGTCCTATTTTTCGCAGAATTGAACCCGGGCGGGATATACTGATTTTTTCAAGGTGTGAAAATCCTTCGGAAGGAAAATAAGCCATGGGTACCGTATATATTCGTGGCGCCGTGTGTAAAATAACTTAAATCTCGAATAAGATATTTCTGAGGAAAACTTACCGGCCCTCTTACACCCGGATTGAAATTTCGATGGCAATGATTTAAACCGTCTGCAGCCGACTGTTGAGGAATTCACAGAGAGCACGCAGAATCTCCTGATGAGGTCCACCGTAGCAGTTGACGAAACGTCGAGTGACAAGAAAACCGGATCACGGGCATTTAGCCCGGAAGACGAACCTACCAGGGATCAATGACCAAAAGTACTACGTTTGTGCAAAAGTTCATTTATTTAATTTCAATGATATTAATAAATTGTGATTTTAATTAAATGCGTCCTGATAATGAAATTCCAACGCATCATTTTGTCGGCAGCAGGATGTTATTATGAAACCTCCGGAATACGATTCTATAAAAAAAGAAAAAAAAAAAAGAAAACTACTGTCTAAGCCGAACTCTGCGATCTTTTTTTTTATCCAATTAAATTCTCTTTACTTGTTTTTCTTCGAGATTACAAGAAAGAAAACCTGCTTTGTTGAAATCCTAAGCCTCCTGTTCTCATTTTCGTTTGGATTTTTTTCTCAGGTTTCCCTTGTAACTGACGCCAATAGAATCTTTAAGGGTAATGTGTGAAGTCTTTCCAAAGGCGAAGAAAGGTAAAGGAGACTTGAATGAAATTGGTCCGGGTCTGCAAGATTGGATTTCGCTTGTCCAGTCTTGAAATAAATGGAAAAGTCTTGTCAGTTGCATTACATATCCGCAACCATCAATAATATTGTACATTTCTGTGAAGGCTAGGTTAAGGCTGTCAAATAAGGTTTCCTGTGTTGGATTAATGACTTACAATAATAATAATAATAATTATGGCGATGATGATAACAATAATAACAACAACAATAGTAATAACAATAATAAAATAAAAGAGGGAGCGGATTCATATCAGATGTCATATTTCTTTAAAACGTTCATTTTGAGTTTCGAATAATAAATATATAGGTCTTCTGTTGAAAATTTAGAGTTTTTATTTTGTATCGTGCATCTTTATCCTCCATTCTATTATTCCTATACTCTGTCCAGCCTAAGAAACACACTTGAGGAAAATAAATGGGCAGATGATCCATGAAGCACATGACTGCTGCAGTTACTACGAATCGTTCATGCCCAAAGTAAAGTTCAGTGGAAGCGAAAAAAATAGATAATGCACTCGATTATTATAATTACGTATTTGAAGCTATTTATGTTAACTATAGTTGATCAGAATGCAGTATATACATACATGTTTCTTCAAAGATCGGGGTAACTAAAAATTCGCATTTGTTTGAAATTTATTGAATCTTGAGAGGAAGTAGAATGTCCATTACAAATATGGCGGCTGCCGTAGAGTTTATAGTAATTTGACTCGGTGATAAAAAATGTGTGATCAAAATTATAAAAAGCCCTCTAAAGGGAGATTGTTAAAGAGTAGTGAGAAAAAAGGATGGTGTTAAATGTTAAGTTTATGTCACTGTATTGAACGATACAGTTAAATTAACTGCAGTGTGTCGGAGAGTAGTGTTCGCAGGGAACTAAAACAAACTGGTACGTATTATAGCTATGATAGTCGTCCAGCGGCTCGTTTTGTTTCCCCGCAACTGTTATATATAATTAAATACGAAAATGCCGACTACCGCACTATAATAATTCCGTATGTTAATCATTGTCGCACGGCACCCGCTTTTATATAAATGGACAACCATCATAGTGATAATATCAATATAAATAATATCAAAACGCCCAACAAAATGAGGAAAAAGCCTGACCTGTGCGGACGATTTTCTGAAGTGTGTTTTTTTTAATTTTTATTGCTGTAAGTACAATTATTTTAATACAAATGTTTGATTTGAATAATTAATTTGTTTAATATTAACAATTATAATTTAATTAATTTTCGACAATCCGTTGTGCGTGTTAATACAACTTGTGACATTAAAAATTAAAACAATTGTCCATTCATTATTTATCGGCTTATATCAACCATCTGACAGGTCGCATGTACACGTGCTGCGCGGAGTAATGCATTCGGAAAATAAATGCCAAAGTGTGTTTCTTAGGCCGGACAGACAATAACGGACACTAAGGAATCCAAAGGTTCATGGACTGGCAGATATAAGCACCCGGTACATATCCATCCTGAGCTAATTTCTAACCGTTCCATCTTTAATTTACTGTCCTCAAATAATGTTTAATGTTATTCCTCGATTTCCCTCTGTATTTGTACTAGATGTTTCCAAACCCAATTAACTTATCTTACATGTTTCAAATAATCTGTTTACAATTAAAGTAACTATTTACAATTAAACTAAATAGTTAACTACTGGCACTATAGGTTCATGACCGCGCGGACATAAGCGCTCCATACATTTCTATCCTGAGCTAATATGTTTTCAAAATCATCCCTTTATTATCTACTTCCTCAAACTATGATTCATGTTATTATACCATCTCATTCTAGCGTTTTCTCTCTGGTTTTCCAACCAAATCTTCCATTCCCGTTTTTCATTCCCATTCATGCCACATGTCCTGCCCATCGCAGTATACGAGACTTAACTGTTCTTACTATATCTGGTTTCTTCAAAAATCGTGCAGCTCACTGTTAAGTAGTCTCCTCTATTCGCCTCTCTGTTAATTTTGTTTGTTCCAAAAACATTCCTAACAACTATTCTCTAATACTCGTAATATTTTCTGCTCCTTTAAAGTAAGAGTTCATGTTTCGCATCTACATAACATAACTGGAAGGATACTAGTGATAACTTTTATATTTCCTGTTTAACGGTTTTTAGAGAGAGAGAGAGAGAGAGAGAGAGAGAGAGAGAGAGAGAGAGAGAGAGAGAGAGGAGAGAGAGAGAGAGAGAGAGAGAGAGAGAGAGAGAGAGAAGTTGTAACGACAGAAGTCCTTGTAATGCATAATGGCATGCTTTTACATAATTGAATCTATGTTTAATTTCTTTCTGCATCTCATTCCTATTTGTAATTATTCTTTTCAATTAGAAAATTAAATTCTTTTAGGCCCCTTGTATAAAAACGTTTGAGCCGATATAATCGATTAAAATGGACGTCAGTCCCATACAATTATATTTATAATCACATAACGAAGGCTAAATTACTGAGCAAAATTAAAACGTGTAGAATTCTATTATAATACCAATGGTTACTTATGGGCCTATGTGGAAAACCATATATAAGAAAACATATGAAGTCTCGTAGAATGTTAAGAGCTGTACGTACGGCTTGTAAAGGGAATGAAAGAGGAGCATGGAAATATCTTGTAGGAAACCCAGAGGGAAAGCACCCGTAGAATGAGGTGGGAGAATTAAAATGTTAACCGTGCTTTGAGAGAGGGAAATATTGGAAAATATGGCTCCGATTAGGGATGTATGGAAAGCCCATATCTGCGCGGCCATGAACCTCTGTATTCTATAGTGGCGTAGTGATAGTTAATTAGATGGTGTCATAAAAACAGATCTGGATTTAAGCTATGGACTCCAGAATATGAGGTAACTCACTCGGTTTCAGCTAATTCTCTACCAAGATTCTCATTAAGTAAGTATATGCCTACATGATAAAGCGAAGAAAAAGTGAGAATGAAAATGGGGCGATAGAAATAAAGAACTAGAAAGAATTGCATTATGGATGTAGGCTCCTACTGCATTATAGATTATTTTCTCCAAGTGTCAGCCATATCATCTTCTTCAGCGTCCTTCAGATCATTTCCATGGTAACTTGACAATTTTTAAATATTAGACAAGCGTTTTTATATATGAGCATATACCTTCTCCAAAAATATGTAATCCTACTACTTAATCATTCCTGTTAATTGCTATTGTCTGTCCAGTCTAAGAAACACAATTTAACATTTAACTTCCGAATGTATTACTCCGCACAGCACATGTATTGTAGCCTCACTATGATGGTTGTCCAGCGGCTTGCTTTGTTTCCCCGCAGCTGTTATATATAATTAAATGTAAAGATGCCAACTACCGCCACTATAATAATTCCGCATTGTTAAGAATTGTCGCGCGGCACCCGCTTTTATATAAACGGACAACAATCATAGTGAAGCGATAATATAAGGACATACGACTGTGTCAGCTGTTTGTTACAAGCCGATAAATTAATGCACAACAATCGTTTTGTTTTATGTTGTAGATTATTAATACGAAATTAAATTATAATTGTTAATATTAAAATAAATTAATCCAATTCAAACATTTGCATTAAAATAATTGTAGACCTACTTATAGTAAAACCTATGCACCCCATAACGAACTGCATATTTCATCACTCCTGAAACAAGTTTAGGCCTTTTCCTCTTCTCGTTGGACATTTTGATATTACCAGTTTGTTTCAATTCTCTGCAAATATGTACAACACTGCTCTCCGACACATCAGTATATTCTTCATAAGTAATGCCACGAGTGATTTCCAAATTATCGATAAATTCACGACTCACGAAGTGAGGAGTGAATTTATCTAGAGAATTTGGAAATCAAGAGTGGCATTTGTTAGGACTATTTAACGAATAAAATAAAGCTGTTTACTCACAAATCATTATTTAACTACAGTTATTTAAAAATATTTTTATATTTAAAGTAAACGGTGATGTTTGAAAACTAATGAGAAACGATAGGTAGCCTACGCTTCTACTGCTTCTTTTGTTTATCACTGCAACCAGATCATACTATTTATTGCCAAAGGAACGCAATATTGTAAGAATGCTCTCTAGTGGAGAAAAAATGAAACACATCAATCTGTATATTAATTCATTTTGATGTCGTATACATTTAAGAAAGTGCAAACAGTGGTTTCTTTTTTTGGTGGTATAATCAATTGCTACAAATGTTGACATGTAAGCACTATTATATACAATCTGGTAGCCGTATTTGTTATAGGCTCAGTCACTGCAAAATAACGGTCAGACCTGTTCAGAATATTAAAAAGGAGGAGCGTTGCTTAATATATGATAATCCTAACGTTGATAATTATTTCGTGAAACACGTCTCTGATTGGTTGTAATACAGAAATCATTGAAACGTGATTGGTCATTGACTCCCATTTGGGGCATGAGTTAAATAGTCAGTTTAATTTAACTCCATTGTTCACTACAGTGCCAGGATTATGCTCCATAAACTTATAAAATACATTTAACGTCATATTATGTTTTTCACTACGCTTTAACAATTTCCCTTTAGGGTGCTTTTTACTTGATCACACATTTTATCACCGAGTTAAATTACCATAAACTACACGACAGGCGCCATATTTGTAAATGTCATTCAACTTCCTCTCAAAAATCGATCAGTTTCAAACAAATGCGAATTTTTAGAAAATCTCCGACTTCCCATGTAGGTGTAAACTGTATTCTGATCAACAATAGTTAACAGTAATAGCTTCAAATACGTTATTATATTAATCGAATACATTATGTATTTTTTCGCTTCCGCTATGCTGTGTCTTGGCTATGAACGATTCGCAATAATTGCAGCAGTCATGTACTTCGGGGATTTCCCGTCCATTTGTTTTCCTCAAGTGTGTTTCTTAGGATGGATAGATTATAACTAATTAACAAACTAATGGACATTATCGAAACCTAAGGTTCATGGCCACGTGGACATAAGTTCTCCACACATCCCTATCCTAAGATTATATGCTTTCTAAACATCATAATCTTCTTCTTCTTTGTCGAATTAGGTCTTTGCCTGTTTTGATTTCGCATCTGTTCAATCCAGCGTTTTCTTGGTCTTCCTATCGATTATTCATTCTCCAGGATTATACATCAGTGCCATATTTGGTATTCTATCCTCTGTCATTCTTTGTAGATGTTCTATCCAATTGTTCTGTGTTCTTCTATTTGTTGAAGAAGTAATTGCACTTTTAGTTCCTATCTAATAGCTTCATTTCTAATATATTCCTCTCCTGTACAACATTTCACCACTCGTAGGAAGCTCATTTCCACTGCCTGAATTTTACTTTTTTTCTTTTTCCTTCAGCACCCAGTCCTCACTTCCATACCATCGCCACTAGTAGTGCCATCGTTGAGTAAAAGCTTAGCTGCTTATCCTTTCTAACTTTATTCCTCATTGTTCGACTAATTTTTCCACAAATAAGTCGAAATTTGTGCATTTTCCTATTTAGATCTTGTTCTTCTTGATAAACTATCTTGCAGCCCAAATACCGGAAGTGTGAAACCTGTTCCAACACTTTATCTTCTGTTACTATTTTTGTTCGTACTGGGTACCTTCCATGGAACGTCATTACTTTAGTTTTTGATTTTGAAATTATCATATTATATTTCTTACATTCTAAACATTCCCTGTATAATTTACCTTTCTCGTATCTTGATATTATTAATGTTATTTTCTATCGTGTTCTTGGATTATATTATATAATTATCTATTGGCACTTTCCCTCTACCTTTTCTACAAGATGCTTCCAAATCCAAATAATTTATTTTAGAGGCGCCGACGTTCAAAAACTCTATTTACAATTTACAAATTAATTTTATTTAGTCTGGGTTCTGATAAAGCTTTTGGATTGAGATAATATATTTTTAACAATGCCGCTCAATCTGGAATATTTCTGATCAGATGATCACTTAATGGAATCTAAATTATTGAGTAAAATTTAAAACTAAAGTTATATTAATCTGTTATAGTATCAAGAGTTACGTAAGGTTGTTTATGAGAAACCGGATGTAAGAAGAACTCTTCATTTGGCCTTCCGGGCTAAATGGCCGTGGTACAGTTTTGTTGAAACGCGATGTTTCGTCTACTACAGCGGTAGACATTCACGGGAAATTCTGCATACTCTTTGTGAACTCATCAACTGCAGCCGACAGTTAAGGAGTTCACAGAGAACATGCATGATCTTCTGAAGATGTCAACCGCAGTACTAGACGAAACGCCGAGTTTCAACAAAACTGGACCACGGATGTTTAATTCGGAAGACCAATAAACAAGAATCAAGACCCAGCCGTGAAAACCTACAATTTTACATAATAGAAAATGTTAAGTCTCGTAGACTGCGTTTGGCAGGACACAAGACACGAATGGGAAATCAAAGAGGAGAATGGAAACTTTTTGTAGGAAAGCCAGAGGGAAAGTAATCAGTAGGTACACATGGGATACCGGATACAAAAGGTACAGTTAAGTCTGGTAGACTACTTTTGACTGGAAATATGCCACGAATAGGAAATTAAAGAGGGACATGGAAAACTATTTGTAGAAAATCAGAAGGAAATGAGGAATAAGGTGGGAGTAGGCGTATATTTAATATTAATCGTGATGTGAAAGGCAAACTTACAGAGTGAATTATTGGAAACTATAAGCTCAGGATATGGAAGTTCAATAACTCATGTCTGCTTGGTAATGAAGCTCTATCTTCGATAATCGTAGTAGGTATTTTGTTAGTTAGTACTATATAAACAAGTTTGGATAAGAGCTAAGGAATACAGTATATGAGACGAGTCACAAGGTTTCAACGATGTTTTAATTCACTCTAATTCATCCCAGGAAGTTACTACAGACCTTACGGGCTAAGCTAGTGTCCCCCTACGTACAGAGGGTAGATGTTGCCAAACTCATAACAATGGTATTTGTTTGTTTATAGAGGGACAAGGTTAGCAGTACTTTTTCCAAATCTATGTACTATGCATTTAAAAAAAAACATAGTTTTCCTTTTACGGCATGCAGACTAGCTTTATAGTAAATATGAGAGTAGATAATTTCGCACAGGATAGTACAGGTCCGCACGAGCTCAGTGACAAGTGGTAACTGTTTTTTTCTTTAAGAGGGGGTGGCTTGGACAGCTTACAACTAACAACTCTGTACCTGCTGTGTTGCATACTTCTGTTTTATTTAAGGATTTCTCTCAAGAAAATATCATTAAAATGGCAACCCAGTTCCCTATTCCAAACACATAGTAACTTCCTGGATTGAATCTGTGACACGAATCTCTGTTAGTTAAGAAATATGTAGGCCTAAACTGAGCGAAAATTTAAAAAGGAAAACGGGGTGAAAAAAAAAAAAATAAGTGAGAAGAAACTGCATTGTGGGAGAATTACATTCTATATTCTTTTCTCCGGGAGTCAAACGTGTTTTCTTTTTTCAGTACCTTATGAATCAATAACATTGTAACGGGACAATGTTAAATATTAGGCTAGAGTATGAGCGTGTACCTCTTCTAAAAATATGTAATCATGCTATATAATAATTTAAGTTAGCCTAACTAAACAACTATAACTCCCTTATATCCTCTTCTATGTTATTCATTAATTTCTTTCTGGGTCTTGCCACGCCACACATCTTCTTACCCCTGGTTTCTCTTTGTTCGTTTTCATAGTATGGATCTCTCCTCACTTCTTTCTACATGGCCAGTCCATCTAAGTCTTGTGCTTTTAATTGTTCCCATAATTTGGGGACTTCCATACAATTCATAGACTGTAAAATGGTAGGCTTTTACGGTCCGTGTCTTGATTCCTGTTTGGTTCGTCTTCCTGGCTAAATGACCTTCGTCCTGTTTTCTTGACACTCGAAGTATCGTCTACTACTGCGGTAGACATCTTCAGGGGATTCTGCGTGCTCTCTGTTAACGCAACAGTCGGCTGCAGACAGAGAGTACACAGAATCTCCTGAAGATGTCCACCGCAGTAGTAGACGAAACGTCGAGTTTTAAGAAAAACCAGACCACCGTCATTTAACACGGAAGACGAACCAAACAGGAATCAATTCATAGACTATTTATCTCCCACTATAAAATATTATAAAATCGCCAAACTTTGTAATCCCTTCTCATTCCATCTAATCTTTTCTTCTCTTTATTTGATTTAATTATTGCATGCGAATAGCTTTTCTGAGAACATAAATTGCAATATTACATCCATGCTCACAAGGAAACTGCCAACCATTGCATGTCGAAACTCGCCATGAAATTTCTTACAGAGAAACCTTATGATATATCTAAGACGTGTCCAAAAAAATCTGTCGTTTATACCTGCAAGCTACTAAAATCCAGCGCCAAATATGTCATTTAAATTACAGGGAAGTAATACAACTCCTGAATTGGCAGATTGGATAGCCCTCACAACCTCCCGTCCGCACCGCGTCCCGCTTCTCTGAACTTCCGTGCAGGGAGTCCATCAGTTTCGCACAGTATATTGCCATTAATGGATTTTGGTTTCGATTTTTGTGCCTTGCAGTTAAAAACTAAAAAACTGCAGATAATTTTTAGACAAGGTCTTGGTACATCACAATGTAATCTGAGATAAATTTTAAGGTAAGTTTTGGAATGCTATGTTTGATAGTTTCCTTGTCAGTATTTTTAAGCCCTAAAAAATCAATCTCGGTTGAGTTTGAAGTTGTGAGCCTTCGAAAAAGAAGCAATTACAGATCGGCTCAGTCATTTTATTAGACGGAAAAGCATTGAAACTTGCGATAATATGAAATAAAGTTTTTAAGTGTTAAGCAGTGAAATAGAAAAGAATACTTGTGTGCGTTTGAGAAGTACGTACAGTATAGTTGAAGTACTTCTGTGTTTAAACTGTTAACTGCTAGAAGTTGAACTTTGATACGCAAGGCAGAGAGTGTGTGTGTTTACAGTTAATCTCGTTTTCTTGATCCCCTTCCCGCAAAACCACCCCTCTATTGTTTCATGTCTACAACTTTCTAATAAATCCACTTTCCCTTTTACTGTTAGGTGCTCATACACACTATAAGGCCCAGCTTCAATCCGAGAGTGGAATTATACGAATACATACCTTATACTCTAAATTTATTGGTTATATTTTCTTCTTATTCTTTATTTGTAGGATTTTCATCTTGTTTATTTCCCAAATCACTCCTCGGAGGAAAACGTATTGGATGCGCATCCATCTCTTGGCTGGTCTTTCTCTTGCTCTTCTGCCGTCCATTCGTCTATCTTCTTTAGCTATTTTTGCAAGTCCTCTGTCTTCCTTTCTTTCTATATGATCTTTCCAATATTATCATCTGTCTATAATAAGTTTGGTTATGCCTTGAATTTCACATTTTGTTTAATTTCTGTATTGTGTATACTATCAAATTTATATTTATATTTTAAAGATAGCAAAACAAATAACTACTGCCTTTTACCTTTTGATGTAATTATATCTGTACTTTTTTATAGATCATTTTAAAGGTGACAACGAAAAATAAAAGTGTGGAGTCAGGAATTTCAATGTTTGTGCTGGAATGCAAGCTACCAGGTCTCACACATAAAATCTTCCGCTGCACTGCACAGTGATTCGAAAGTGCCAAAAAAACTGGCAAAATTATAATATCCTCAACTCGTATCGAACTCAGAATCTGGTCTAGGGATGAGGTGAGATGAAGCACCTATATTTATAGAGATCTGTGAGTGACGAGGGTGCCGGCCGACCGCGTCTGACGCTCCGTCACAGGGGCGGATGAACAAAATTAAATTAAATGGATGAAATGAGTGTGGAGAAATTGTGGAATGACATTTTTCGGCAGGCGAAAACGGGATAAACCCGAAAAATACCTGCCCAAATTCATTTTTATCCACCACGACCGAAACTCCAGTGGTGAGAGGCGAGCATGAGGCCACCTGGCACAATTCCTGATGTTAATATATTTATAGATGCATATAAATAATTATTGAATATTTTATTACAGTTAGAGCTTATTGAGCAGGTGCTAAGCCTACTAGCGTTTTGTCTAATGTGTAGCTTGGAGTGACTATATTACTAGCATATTAAATAAATATAAGTTTAGTTTGGAATTAAGAAAAAAATCATTCCGTGGTATTTCAACCGGCGAGTATTTAAGAAGACGAATTACATCATGTGGAAGAGATTTTGCAGGTTTTATTAGCAGTTTTCAAAGTGATGTTGACTCTCAAACATGGCTTTCACTAGTGCGCGTCGCTGCAATTTTATTAATATTATTTTTTGTTATTTATCGCGCTCTAGAAACTATAAGCTGTTTTCGGAATGTAAATTCGTTACTGGTTTCGGTTCTTTTATTTTTATAGATTAACTCAACAAGAAATTGTGTTTCTTCACATCAATTTTTAATGGATATATTTGCTAATACCCGGCGTGCACAATTATTAATCTACCGCTATCTCCTCGAAGTCTGGTGTGCCAAAAGCAATCAGCTTAGCCTACTGGCCACTTCTTTGGCTTCATCGACCTAGTCTCTGGTAATTTCAAGAAGTCGTAGCTCTTGAAACATGTTTTTCCGACTGTTGGTTCCCTATCTCAAAATACACAGTTTACAGTCTTTTACCAATTGTACATTTTCTCTGTAAATAGTGTCCCACATTGATAAAACACTATTCGGGTTGTATCTCCGTCATCTGGTGTAGTTATTTTATACTATATCAGCACGAAGAAATGAGCGATAACATCTGTAAAAACAAATCGAGAAAACTGTATTTAGCGTCTTAAAATGTATGATACGTTTGATTATATTTACCTCATGGAATTCGAACTTATAGTCTGCGCAGTATTATTACTTTCATCCTTTATATGAGGAATCCATAACTGAAGTTTTGTTCACTTTTATTGCTGTATATTCCGTACAGGTTGTAGTTGTTGGGGTCTGTTTCTCGGAAACTTTTTCTCATTATAATTGTAATGGAGTTTCTGTAGAGGTATAGATTGAGGCAATAACAAGATGTTGCGTGTACGTGTGCGTGTGTGCGCGCGCGTGTGTGTGTATGTGTATAGGAGAGAGGAATGAAGTGGAAATTTCAAAGGAATGATACATGACTTTGATCAGAACCAACACAAGTTTTTGGTTTATCGGACAAGATATCGCACAAAATAATACACACTCTGAATAATCACAAATTTATTCTATAAAGAAGTAACATCACATACAGTTTATGTGCACTCGTATATGCTACTTGGATAGGGTTTAACAACAATCAAGAGAAAAAAAAAAGAATAGATGAAATAATCGCGAAGACTAGAGGAGAAATTAAAATTCGAGATTATTGGGTACCGGAATATGTGCCAAAATTGTTTTAAAAATGTTTTAAATACGTTAAACTGATAACATATAAAACTTATTCTCCCAATTATATGGATGCGAAACACGGACTCTTACTTTAAGGGAGGAAACAATATTACGAGTATTTGACAATAAAGTTCTTAGGAAAGTTTTTGGACCAACGAGAGACGAACAGACAGGCGAATGGCGAAGACTACATAACAGTGAGCTACATGATCTTTATAGGAAACCATATATAGGCCTAATAAGAACAGTTAAGTCTCGTAGACTGCGAAGGGCAGGACATATAGCACGAATGGGGAATGAAAGTGGGGCATGGAAGTTTCTTGTAGGAAAACCAGAAGGAAAATGGCTAGTTGTAGACAAATAATGAAGTGAGAGAATAACATTAACCGTGATTTAGGGGAAGTAAATTATACAGTGGATGATTGGAATATATTAACTCTGGATAGGGATGTTTAGAGAGTTTATGTCGACGTGACCATGAACCTATAGGTTCGATAGTACCAATGAGTTATATATATATATATATATATATATATATATATATATATATACTAGCTGGCCCGGCGAACGTCGTATCGCCTTTAAATATTTTTACGTTAATTTTTCCGATGTTTTAATAGTTATCTGCTATTCGGGGCGGAAACAAATCCAACAAATCAAAGATCATAAAATTCGGTCCAGCCGTTCTTGAGTTATAAATAGTGTAACTAATCCGACTTTGTTTATATATATATATATATATATATATATATATATATAGAATTCTGGCCACGCGTTGCTGTGGCTAAGGTATACGTTAAATTATGTTGTAAACTAAGTGAGAAATCTAAATCAGAAAGTTTTTGTTTTACACATTTTTTTTAGTTCTGGTACGTTAATTACACTCGGTATAAATATGGGTGGTGGTTTATGTGGAAGTGGTTTTGTTGATTGAGATGAATTTATGTTGTCTGCATTCTCAGTATCATCCATAAGTGTATCATAATGATTACATACATTTATTGATGGAATATTTTGAGGAGGATTGCTGATTTCATGATACTTTCGTTTTTTTCTATGAACTTGTTGGCAGTTTGGATTCTCATCATCATCAAGAAGTCTCTGTATAGTAATATCATATTGTGATATATTATAGTCATCTTGTTTTTCATTTAATTGAGGCATGGAAATTGTTTCTGTAATATTAGGCATATTATTATAACTAACAGACTTACTTATATTTCTGTTATTCCGTTCCTTAGGACCTTCATATGTTTTTAAATTGACATTCTTCTTAAATGTAAGATTTATGTCACATAGACTTTTACCAATTTGCGGAAATTCACTTGATATCTTATCACTCATGGTCTCTAGAACTGATTCGTCATATTGTTCAATTCCCTTCTCGGTCCAGTTAAATTTTAAATTAAGTTGCTGTCTTTCAGCCAGATTACTTAAAACTAATACTTACACACGAAATTAATATTATTATCAATATATTGAAAATAAAATAACACTGAACACACTTAAATTATGAAATAATCAATATTTGTAATTCAATTGAAATTCACGGTTGCAACAAAACGCACAGCCACCTGGTTAAATAATAAACCAATTACCTTACACCGTCATCTGATAGAATCGTATGGAACTCACAGATTATTATAACTCTTTGTTAAAAAATAATGCGACTATAAATTTAGTTCTAAACAACAGTAGGTCTCAAGTTGGACCAAACAGCACACAGTGTGCAAAATTTTATTAAAATGGGTTCAGTTGTTTAGGATTCCATCGCGGACAAACAACGTGACACGTAATTTTTATACATTAAGATATATATGTGTGTTTTTGTGTGTGTGTGTGGCGTGCATGTTTATGTATCCTTCTCCTCACGACAAAATGGATTTTGATAGATAGAAAAAAATAAAAAAATAATTAACTAATCATCACCTGAAGTAGGTCTTGTAAAAAAAATCATGAACTGCTACATAAGTAATAAAATGTTGTATTAGCAATGAAATAAACTGTTTTCTTTAAACAATGTACCGCAGAGTACCATGTATACTGTTCAATAATGTTACCACCCCACCGTTTCTTAGTTTAAGGGCACAGAATTGGGAAAATCTGTTGCAAAAAGCGGCAAAAAAACAATACATGTTTTTGAGTTGATTTGCCTTTTAAATAGCTCCTTTTCTTTAAGATCATTTCCATGCAAACATTTTATTGTAGCGAGCCAAAATTTAAGTGCAGTGACGTAAGAGTCTAAATACCCTTAGCACGTGCAAGTCAGCATTACTAATTACACTTTTCTAATATGTTTGTTTTTACTGTTTCAAATTTTTTTTATCCCCGAAAACTCTAAAAATACATCCTTACGATGCAATTTATATGATGACAAAGTGAAATTTGTGTGGTTAGTCTCCACCAATATATGCTAATTCACACCTGCTTTGTAGTTACTCCCTGTCCAAAGAAAAATTGCTTTCTCTTAAATGAGGGACGGAATCCAAATGCATGAGAGTGGATCATTTTTGGTTAGCCAAATCACTGAAACATAACCGTGTATCCCTCCTTGCATGAATTTTTTATATTAGTACATGTGTTCCAGTTGTAATCATTAAGACACAGAATGTCAAATGGTTCTGAGAGACCACTATGTTAAAATGCATCGATTAGGACGCATTGTTTAGATGACACACGGGTCTATTAAAATATATTTAAAAAAATGATAATTCTGAAATTATTCTACTTATAAACACCCAAACTTTCACAAGAAACACTTCTATAAGCACATAAATGTATGTGATAACAATTTCAAAACAATCAGATGAAGAAAAAAAATTGAAATTCAAGAGTCGGTCCCCCCCTTATAAAATAAGATGTTCAGAATGTCGCAGCATCATGACCACTACTCATTTTACAGTGGGGCGCCGCATCTTGGACTATCCATTCTCATGTGCTGTAGCGTCCTGGCGAATAACGCCCCTCATATTTCAATCTATCTAAACTCATTACGGTCCAAAAGGACTTACTACGTGTCAACACATCAACAACACATTTATATTTAATAACTCACTGTATCAAAAGACTCTGTGAACATCCCTGAACAACCTTTGAAATTTCTCAGAATATTTGTGTTCCATCCAGTGGAATAATTAATAAGGGTCACATTTACCTACTTTTTAAATTCTTAAGCAATTTGTTTATTTTATTGCATTTTACTTATAGACGCTTTAATGTCTAAGCTCACATCGTCTGAAGTCTTTAGGTGTAACAATTAGTCAATGTGTTCATATTGTTATTGCTATTTTTTCTCAAGATGTTCGCCTATTTAATTTGAATGATACCACGCAATGGCGATTTATGATAATATTGGTTGACGTGTTGAAATTCCAAGTCAGCCAGAATTTGCCTTGGCAGCTGATAGTCCGAAATCCGCATGCAAGATTACTACGTTCATCGAGTGTATGAACAAAATCAATTTTTTTCATAAAATTGTGAATGACTGAATACATTTTTGCCGAGTTGTCTATTAAAATTCGGCCACCAGTATATTTAATTAAAATATAATTTATTTATTTATTCGAAATAATTTGATAATTTGATTCACATTTTATTACTGATTGGTGTCACTGCCTGCTGTAGCCGCGAGGAGGTTTACAGCCAAGTGTGCAATGGCAACCAAAACTTTTCAAGCTCTATACATCGATATCTGCGAACTGGATTACAATTTATGTTAGTAACAAGTGAATCATTATTTTGAATAAATAAATAAATAAATATATTTTAATTAAACATACTGGCGACCGAATGTTAATAGACAACTCGGCAAAACGTATTCAGTAATTCACAATTTTATGAAAAAAATAGATTTTGTTCATACACTCGATGAACGTAGTAATCTTGCAGCCGGATCTTAGACTATGATGAAACCAGGAAACAAAGACGTTATTTGATATCGGATTATGAACACGATACCTCCCATATACGAGTCTCGGGAACACTATCACCTGAACCTACTCGCTCAATTCTTGAGCTTTATAAATGCGGGATTTGACATAATTTGAATTTAAAAAAAAATCATTTTTATCAGATAAATGAACACATATCCTGAAATTGAAAATTTATCTCCTCTTCTGTGTATTTGATAAATTTCTTAAATTTAATAACGATTCATTTTTTGGTCCGATAAGTGACATTTGTTATGAAATTCGAACATATTTCTAATGTACAATAAAGAAGATAAATGCACTTTAGTTTTCTGAATATGATTGCACATTTACACGAGAAATATCAGGGATATTTTAAACTTTTAAAATTGAAGGTTGGGCGCCTGGAAGGCGGGTTTACGATGCCCCAATTATATGATGGGTTACGATGCTAGTAATGATGCACCAGGAGAGACCTTAATCCTAAATTTAATATAATGAAGTGAATATGATAATTATGGAAATTATTTTAAGGTCCAAATTTTGGACGGTAAAGGGGGGGGATTCTGAAAAATACATAAAAAATGTGCAAAAAGAAAAAGGTGCTGCTGAAACAAGTGAATTAAGGTTTAAACCAGTTACATGAACACGGTTTATACAATATGCATATCACTTTGCACCAAATTTTTTCTTCTTTATAGAGTCTTTATAGAGGTAATTCACAGTTCTTTTGTTTATTGCAATATTTATTTCGCAGGAAGAACATCGAAGAATGATACCATCAGTTTCGATAAATTACGTTTTGAATTCCTCTGAAAGTGCATACAACTTATCCTTCTTAACATTCGCCATGTTATTTTTGTGGAAACCCAATTGTAATACTAGTATAAATATTTGTGGTTCATACTAGTAAAACATAGCCAACAACAAGTACGTACGGGACAATCCATATCAAATCGGACAGCAAAAAATCTTGCAATTTATTTTTTTTATTTTGTGTATCCCTAAATATAGTGAATACATTTATAAACGTATTAATACAGAAATTTAATTTTTATCATTTATAGGTTCGTAGTTATGCTGATCTGAAATTATCGTAAATATGATAAACTAAAACGTTTACTAACTAATATTTCTGAAACAGTAAACAGCAAAAATTTGTTTCAAACATATTTATGTAGGTGATATCATGTAGTTTAAGGGTGTTATTTTTATAATCAGGATATTTTTATTTTCGGTGTCAATTTCCTGTTTTATGGCGGTTTACTGCAGTACATATCAAAAAATGAAAACGGAAAAAATACAGGATACTATTCACGTAATAAGGGTTAATTTCCAGCAATTACCCTTTTGGAGAGTTCAATAGTTCAGACAATATAAATGTTTTTTTGTTCTATTTTCGTAAAAAAAACTCGTGGGTCCATGGCGCAGCAGATTCATTTCACGACCAAGGTCGCGCGCGTACTTTATTGAAAGAACTTCATCAGTGACTTTTTCAACTGCCATTAAATCGAATAGATTGTTATATGTTCTGCTTAATGGAACATTACCGTAAATTTATAAAAGTGGCGATATTTTAATATTTAGGGCCTACGCAGTAGATATTTATTTATCAAATTTTATTGCTGAAGTGAAAAGTAAAGAGCTCTGTTACTTACGTTTACTGTGAATTATTAAAGAAATTATTTATAACTAACTCACTCACTGGCTCTGTGGAACCTGTAGGTTCATGGCAGCGCGGACATAAGCTCTCCATACATCCCATCCCGAGCTAACGTTTTCCAATTATCCCCTGTATAATCTACTTCCCTCAAATCATGTATAATATTATTCTCCCACCTCATTCTTAGTCTTCCAACTGGGCGTTTTCCCTCCGGTTTTCCTACCAGAAATTTCCAAACACCTCTTTCATCTTCCATACGTGCCACATTTCCTGCCCATCGCAGCCTACGAGACTTAATTGTTTTCATTATATCTGGCTTCCTATACAGATCATCTAGCTCACTATTATGTAGTTTTCTCCATTCACCTGTCTGTCTATCTCTTTTTGATCCAAAAATTTTCCTAAAAACTTTATTCTCATATACTCGTAATCTTCTTACAGTTTAATTGTAATATTATATAATAAAAACTCTCATCATTAATTGAATAAACTGGTATAAATTTTTATTATCTTATAATTACTAATTTCAGTCTTAAAATAACTTTTTATTCAGTGTATTTTATTGTACCCTGAAAAATTTGACGAAATAGTATTGTTATAAGATATCACTTCCAAATAAAACCGAATGTTTTAATACTCGTACCACTTCCTACCAAACAATAATAATGCAGCATCAGCGAGTCTTCCTTAAACATCTGTTTTACATCAACAATTCTCAAGTTCAGACAGTTGATTTACATCAGTATGTTTAGTGCATCTCGTCATTTTAAGTGTCACAGTCAAATTTAAAATAATATCTTATTGTTTTTAACTCACAAGTTTGCAGATCTACAAAGACTGAATGGTGAGTTAGAAGTTAAATATAATTTTACAATTTCTTAAATGTTTCTGGAATGAGAGAATAATCGTTGAGGTATACATTTTGTGTTATAAAAGGAGAATAATGGGAAGTTTAGACATTAAATTAAACACTATAACAATAATTTAGCTTATAATAAAAGCTAATATTATCGTGCATTTTAATATCATCTTAGATATGTCATGAGTAGGGGATGCAAGATCAGTAAGTGATACCAAGCCAATGAAATATATTTATACCTCTTAAATATTACTTGTAACAGCATGAAAATTGTTATAAATTATTATCGATAGTTTAACATTACTTACAATATTCAACATCAGACATTGGCGTAGGGTACAAGTACAAAATATTACAACACATTACAAAACTACTCTCTAGAAAATATTTTTAATAGGCCTACCAGTTTGAATTCGTAGGTATTTAGTAATTTAAATTAAACTATACATTAGCCAAATCAGCACAAAATTAACCGCCTACTGAATATATCAATAAAGATTGTTATATTTAATGGCGTTTATTTTGTAGCAATTTATTTCAAGCTCGAGGTTCTCCTACGTCCATAAATTTACGACACGGGACTCACGGATTTCCTTCCTTCTGGAGAAAGCTACATTCAGAATTGTTACGCCTTTAAAATGTCATTGATTCCTACCAAGTTTGAACCCGCGAACCTCGGAATCGGAGGCGTACAGAGTAACCACTTGTCCAGGATGATGATGATGATGATGATGTAATAATTGTAATAATGATAATAAAAATAATGTAATGATGATAATAACAATAAAAAATATTTGTAAGTGCGCAAAGGATTATTACCAAGTAGCTCCGTCATTGTTTGTACGAGCGAGCGATCTCCACTCACGCGAAAGGTATTGCGGGCAGTCTACGCATAGGAGATTTTAGGAAAAATAATTATTTTTGGTAGTTTTCCTTTCAAGACTCCACTTTAATACTAATTACAAAAATTAACTGGTGTTCAGGTAATAATGTGGTATTTTTTGATTTTATAAAATTTTTGGTGAGGAAGGTCAATTGCGTATTAATTGCATTTACGCCCTTCAGAAAAACGTAAATATTAACATACTAATTTTCAAGCGATAGAGCATGAAATGATCTATAATGTGACTATCTTTTCAAGTTGAGGGAATGGCCATACTTCGAGAAATGTATTTTATAAAAGAGACTATTTAAAACAATACGATAATTTGACAGCTCTATTACTCATTAATTACACCAAGCGAAGACTTGAAATTCGGTTCAGATATTCAGTATATCATAAAGTTTCACTGTAAAAAAAATTGTAAACTTTTAAAGATGTGAGTTCAATTTTCACAATTTTTTTGCCGATTTCGTATGGAATGTCCCGTACTTAATATAGGCTTTCCACTTTACAGCAGTTTGCCCTTATTCCTGCTTTCCACAGATTCCTACCTTCCCATTGTTCTTCTTCAATACCCCTCTTCATCATGGCATCATATATTCCCTCATACCATGTACTTCTACTTCTCCCCCTTTTCCTCCTGCCTGGGAATACCAAAGAAAATATGGAATCAGCAGCAATTTGGACCCGGTCAGGCTAGGAAATAAGCCGAAACCATGACGAAGAAGAAGAAGAAGAAGAAGAAGTTTATTTACTGTTGTTGACTTCACACTGCAGATTGATTATTGTTTCTGGGGTATAAATTACATAAATTATATTTTAGTATTTATTTAATATTGTTGACTTCTGAATGAGATTTTGAAAAAGCTGTTCAAGAAGAAAAATATATATTTTTTTCTGCCCTATCTTTTAAAAACGCAGAGAAGAGTGGAGGAAAAGGTGCAAAAAATTGTGTTCATTTCGCTTCATTTGATCCCCCAAATGCACATATTAAACTATTGGCATGAAAACAGCTATATTTTTGGAAAGGTGTCGCACCTCAAAATCTTTCCCTAATGATAATGATGGTCAAATGATGTTCGGGGACCTGACAATTGTCTTACAGGTGAGGATAAACCCCGAAAAAAAAACCTCACCCAGGAAACTTGCCCTGACCAGGGGTCGAACTCGACTACGAGGTAACTACGATAATATAAGGCCACAGCGATGGACTTAATTTAGACAATTGCCTGTATTATACATATATTAAATGTCTGATTACCAAAATTCGCAAGTACCGGTAAGGTAAAGGTAAAGTGATCCTAGTACAGGTAATAGGTTAAGGCTCCCCTTTTCTAGACATTCTGCATTTGATGTCAACCGTGTTGCCAGGCCTTCGTGACGGCCGCCTTTACCCCCAGAACAAGTATATGATACTCATTAGAGGCTGAGTCTACCCCAGGGCCATGACGCTACCAGAAGGTTTGGGTCGAACCCTCGACCTTGCGGTTTGTAGCGTATTGCCTTAACCATCTACGCCACGTCGTGCCCCGCAAGTACCGGTACGTAGTATTATTTCCGTTGAATCTCATTCAGTTATGAATAAATTGTCAAAAATACAATAACATGTGACTCAGACACATGCCATTTGAAAGGAATTTACTTTTGGCGTCGTTCGCCAATGATTCATAGGAGAGAAAAGATGAAAATATGTTATAAGAGAAAATATAAAAGAACAAGAATCCCTAGTAGAGACTATCAAAACAACACAATTAAGAAGGTTTGGACATATGAAAACCATGACGGATGACAGATTTGCCGAAGAAGATTTGTGGATGGAATTCGACGGCAGAAGGAAAACGAACATGGACACAAGGAGCAGTCAGAACAGTGGAAAAAAAGGACATAGAAGAAGGGGCGTGTAAAAATCGCATGGAGATTGACTATAGAATCTTGAAATAGGCACATGAATAATGCAAAAGATATTGTAAAACTCGAGAATAAGTAAAATCTTATTTAGCTTTGGCGTCTTGCTTTCATTTAGTTATTTTTAATAATCTTCAAGTCGTTACCAGGCAACATTTGTTTTGACGGTATTCATATTGCTGAAATATATAAACTAGTTGGTATGGTTTTGTTTGCAGTGATCTTGGCTGTGTAGTTGATATTTGTATTACGTTTCATCTCCATCTGCAACAGGCAAACACAGCTTTAAGCAAACTCAGTCTGCAAACACAGTTAGTGCTTATGTAAAATGGTGCCCGATCCGAATTCACGTCCGCTCAAATCAGAACATTTCTAGCTACAAACACAAAATAGTCAAACTTGATAATTACAGTTCGGATTTTACGTGCTAGAAACTGGAAAAATATTTGCTGAAATAAAAATATTTGTTAAAAGACAAGATAAATTGTATTTCTCATTGATGATAATAAATAATACAATACTACTAATAATAATAATAATAATAATAATAATAATAATAATTTTATTTACAAACAAATTTTCAATGTTTACCCATCTTTCTGTGCCCAAAGTTTTATTTTCCTTCTCCATTCGTCTCTATGCATCCAAGAGTTTCGATGTCTTCCTTTCCTTCTTCTTCTAGGTGGACATCATTCCAATGTTCTTCTGGGCAAAGTTCTTCTTGCATTCGCCGTACATGTCCATACCAATTAATTGCTTATATTTTATTAAATATACTATTGAATGTATAATATTTATTTTTTCTCGTATAACAGTATTTTTTTTCTAATTTCGAACATCTAGCTGTTCTTCTCAAGAAATCCATTTCCATCGACATAAGGTTTGTTCTAGTAATAATAATAATAATAATAATAATAATAATAATAATAATAATAATAATAATAATAATAATATCACCGGCACTATCGAACCCGGAGGCTCACGCCGCGCGGACATAAGCTCTCCATAAATCCCTATCCTGAACTAATGTTTTCCAATCATGTATTATACTATGTAGTCTCGCGCCGTAGCCGAGTGATTAAGGCAAGATGCCTTGGTGTAGAGCTACGGACTGGCGCTGGTTAAGAAAACTTGCTATAACGGCTGGGGGCCCTACATTCTGACCACATTTCACCCCTGCGCTGGGTGCATGACCATCTACCTCTGTGATTAACACATGTGGATGTGAGACCAGCAGCCGGATGGTAGGCCAATGACCTTATAAGCCTGTCGCGCCATATAGTTAGTTGTTATACTGACTACCGATGTGTTCAATAAATTTAATTTTTAATATAATGTAATATTAATATAAAAATATACTAATGTTTATTTTAAAATCCTTTGTTTGAGTAAAGATATACATACAGTAGATAAATAAATGTACTTTTAAGATTAATCCGAATATTTTCGATAACTAATGTCATGAGTGATTTCCAAAGCATAGATAAATTTATCTAGAGAATTTGGAAATCAAGAGTGGCATTTGTTAGAATTATTTAACGAATAAATTAATATGTTTACTCAAATATCATTATTTAAATATAGTTATTTTAAAATATTTATATATTTAATATAAACGGCGAATTTGAAAAAATAAATAAATAAAAATGTATAGTTGTATTTCATTTGTTTGTACACTGCAACTTGATCATGTTATTTATTGTCAAATAGGATCGCAATATTTTAAGAATGCGCCCTAGTGTAGAAAAAATGATACACATCAATCTGTATATTATAACGAACATTATACCTTATTAATTATTTTTTTAGCATACAACTCAGTAAAATTATTATTTAAACACAATTATTATTAAACACACAATTCTCATATTGTAGTTCGAAGGAATCTGTTCATTATTTGCTATATTCAACGTATTTGTTGGAGAGTCAGTCACTGCAAAATAATGCTCTGACCTGTTCAGAATATTAAAAAGAGGAGCTTTATTTAACTCAAAAGCAGGAGCTGGTGAAGACAATTCGATAAAGAGCGAGGCGAAACAAAATACATTGAAACGTGATTGGTCATTGACTCCCATTTGGGGTATGAGTTAAATAGTCATAAAATGCATATGTACTGTGGAATAATTTCAAATTTATTCCAGGCATCTGATGCAGAATCAAAGCAATTTAAAATTGTACAACGCAACCTTTCTGGCCCAAATTTTAGGAAAATTATTAATCAGATGCTGAGTACCGCACATAGGAGACAGACATTCTACCACAATTCCAATCATTAAAAGTTAGTATATCGATCACAGATTGTTCAATTATGTAATTTTCCTGATATATCAGCTTTTATATTTGAGAGGTTCTAAAAGTGACAAGTGATAGGAAGGAGAGAATTGTGACGTCACGAAGTTCAGCTCCATTGGCTCACTGGTTCAAATAATTTCATTTGTTTTATTTGTTTGTGTCGCCTGGGGATATCTCTCCCTTAACAGAACCTGCATTTATCGAACGATGTGCTTCACAGCCAGTATATCATATTTAAGAGTCCACAGCTCGGTAAGAGTGTTTTCCTATCTCTTCCTTCACATCTATAACGTCTATAGTTGCTCTTTAATATACGTTTTGAACTTAATAATATAGTTTATTGGTATTTCTTATGTTTGTCTTTCCCCCAAAAAGCTGAGATATTTTAACATAAAGATGGATTGAATATAATTATTGTTACAATTCTATTACACTCATATTTCAAGACACTTTTGGATGCATCTTAATTATATTATTAATAAGTATTAGCCGAAACTTGGACAGTAAGTAGAAAACAAGCCAACAAGCTGTTAACAGTAGAAATGGATTTTTGGAGGCGATCAACAAGAATTTAAAGAAGGGATAAGGTCAGAATCAGCACAATACGAGAAATTATGCAAGTTGGAAAAAACATTAGGAAAAATAGAAGAAAAACGTTTGAAATAGTATGGACACCTCATAAGAATGGAAGAAGAGATAATACCAAAGAAGATTCTTAATTGGAAAGCTAATGGAAGAAGTGGAAGAGGCACGCCTAGAGAACAGTGGATGGATGGAGTGAAGAGAAGTATGGAAACTAGAGATTTGAGAGAAGATGCCTTAGACAGGAACCTCTGGCGACAAATCACTTTGGGTTGAAGGTGAAACACTGTATTGTGTATTCCTAAAAAATGTATTGACGTAATCTTTCACGGCCGGAGTTGCTATGATGACAACAACCCTTGAGGATGCCAGACGCAGTCTCTGGCGAAACGTCGGGGAAATACAAGCCTCACGACCACGGCCTATAGTCCGAAAATCTTCTTCAAGATCATTCTTAAAAAAAGTATTAGCATTAAAAAAACCTTACCTTGTGTATTTTTTGGTGTACATCCAAAGTAATACACACAAATTAATGGAGTCACAAACGTAATAATTAAGGCATTTATTATAATGAAGTTATATGCACAAACATATTAAATTAATAAGGAAAATAAGTATAGAATACATTTTTAACAATAATGCATAGGCTAAAATTGAACAGTTTGAATTCAGACTGTCCCGCGCCGTAGCCGAGCGGTTAAGGTAGGAAGCCTTGGCGCAGAGCTACGGGACTTGCGCTGGTTCGAGTCTCCATGGGGGAAGAAATTTTCTCATGGTATTTCGGCCAGCATGGGACCGGTGCCCACCCAGCATTGTGAGGCAATTGGGTAGCTACAATAAGTAGCGGCTCCAGGTTGAGGAACCAGCTATAACGGCTGGGGGACTCGACATGCTAACCACATGTCACCCCTACACTGGCTGTTGATCATCTACCTCTGTGATTGACACATGTGGATGTGAAGGGCCATCAGCCGGCTGGTAAAAGGGCAACCGCTGAAAAGTGGAAAGACCCTCAATCAATCGGAATTCAGACAGTTTTTTTTAAATATTTTGTTTAAACTGCTTCAATGAGACAAGAAAACCAATGAAAGTTATTAAAGGAAAAATTTATATTCAATGCCCCAGGTTGCCATTTCAACATTTCTGGCGTTCCTCTTGACATTGGCGTAATTGTAACCCATTTCTGAGGTTGGAGTGCCTGGAAAGCGAGATTGCGCTGTCCTGATTATATGATGGATGATGATGATGATAGCAGTGCGCCAGGAGAGTTCTTAATCCCAAACTCAATATAAGGCGAATATGAATGAAGACCATATGATATTACGGGACCCTGTGGGCCTTAACGTTTGTCTTACAGGTGAATAAAAACCCCGAAAAAAACTCACCCATTAACTTGTCCCGACCGAGACTCGAACTCATGTCCGCTGCGTGACAAGGCAACACACTACCTCGAGTCCAAAGCGATGAACTTGTTACGGGAAAATTGTTGCAGTCATCTATAGTCCTATTTACAAAAGGAAATTGTTCAATATCCATTCTTTGTTTCCTACTTCTGATTGTGTCCTATGTAAAACAAATTAACGTATTTTCTTCCATTTAACTCAATTGTTTTCGTACCCACCTTCGCGTTAAATCCTGCCTTCCTAATTAATTTTCTCATTTCTTTTAAATGAATTTAACATGGTTTCTTCCTGTAACTCTCTTGCAAGTGCACCTTACAGATTATTCGATCCCCCATAACAACATCCATTCTTCTTTTTAAATTAACTTTTTTATCTAGTCCTTTTGACGTTTATAATATTGTGAATTCTGCATTTGCTCGTGTTTAACATGATGAATTTTCTGCAAATGCGTCTCTTTGTATGATGACATGAGAATAACAATTCGGCGATGCTCAACTTGTGTTTTTTTCTTAATGTCCCATTTTAGTTACAGGTACACTTAATGGGTATAAAGAACATCAGTAAATTTCACGTATTATACGGCACATCGGAACGTTAACCTCCAGCATAGCAGCACTATTGCTGTGTCGCACGGACGTAGATACTAACTATGTATAGTAAGGAACAAATAGCAAATGAAGCACTTACTTAGGGTACACTTACCCAGCGTTCTTAGGGTAATAGCTGCTCTACACCGTGAAGCGAGTTTACGCGGGATGACGCGGCATTAGTTCGCAAATCAGCCACAAACGAAGCAGGTAAATGTTCCGCTGTGTTGAATAATAATAACTCCGACATCAGTCCTCAGGGCCTAAGCGTAGTAAACAACCGGAAATATCGTTTTTTTATTTCTGTTTTGTGTTATTTATCCTATTCCTTTTTTACGCGCTTTATATTAGCTTGATCTATATCTGTCCATCTATCTATGTAACGGAATTTTTGAACACGATTTTCACCCACTTAAAAACATTGGATCGACTTGAAATTTTGTATACTTGTAAATGACCAATGACAATACATTAATTTCATTTTTTTTTTTCTAAAATCCTGGCCAGAATCATCAGAAAATAAAAAAAACGGTATAATAGGTTGCGGACTTACCGACTTTTTAGTCAATTGTTGTAAGAGCTCAGATGGTAGAGCGGTGGACTGTAGTGGTATATAATTTCAGTAATCTATAGGTCGCTGGTTCAAATCCGGCCCGGAGGATTTTTTTAGAAGAGTATTAATCAATGAAATTTTCGAGGGATTCCGGTTTATGACAATTAATTAAACTAAAAAAAAAAAAATAATAGTTTAAAAAACTAAAAAAAAAATACGCTTTATTAGAAAACCGAATTAAAAACGAAACATAATTTTAATTTCCAACACGCTTGGGATAAAATTAAAGTGGTCAACAAAAAATCATATCCAACACATATAGAATAAAACTAGAGTTATCTATAAAAAAAAATTACCTTCAAAAGCGTGGGGTGCTTTTTGTGGTTTTTACGTTTTCTTCTTAGAGACTTTACTTTTACCAATATCTGTTTGTTATCAAATATATTAATTGATATAGAGCACCACACGCTTTTGATGGTAAAATTATTTTTTTTGTAGATAACTCTAGTTTTATGTTGGATATGCTTTTTTTGTTGACCACTTTAATTTTATCCCAAGCGCGGGATAAAATTAATTTTTCATTTTTTAGTTCGGTTTTCTAATAAAGCGTGTTGTTTTAGTTTTTTTTAACTATTATTTATTTAATCAATTGAGTTGGTGTTTACTTGATGAAAATCCATATCTATTAATTAAATAAAAATAAAACGTACTTTTATTTGATTTTCATATTTATTATATAATTCAGTGACAGCTGTTTCGGTACACTGTACCTTCTTCAGACATGTTAACAAATTATGAATTGTGTTCCAACTGATCTAAGCAACAATACAACAATATTTATTTAAATTTTTAAATTTAACAAAGGGGATTCATTCAAATCAAGTTGAGAATTTAACAGTTTTTTACTACTTTTAAATTTATTAATTTCTACAGCCTCCAAAAGATCTAACTTCTTACCATTATCACAAATGTGTAAAATTTCAAAATTTGGATCGAAACAATGATTAAATTGGAATAGGTGGTTAGCATATTTTGAATTTTCTAAATTTCTGTTATATGCTCTCATGTGTTCCTTTATCCGAGAGATAAAAGGTCTACTAGTTTGTCCTATATAGACATTGTCACATGTGCCACACTTCAATTTATATAGCCTACACCTGATAATTTTTCTTATTTTTGTTTTGGTTTTATTGTTTTTATTATATTTTGTAGAGTTTTATTAGTTTTTAAATGCCACATTAATGTTCAACTTTTTAAAGTGTTTAGATATTTACTTGAAAGTGGGCCTATGTATGACATTACGACATATTTCTTTATGTTTTCTTTGGGTAAAGGAAAAACTTTGTTAATTGCTTTTTTTGTAATGAACCGTCTTAATTAAACATTCTATAATTTCAGGGTCGTAGCCATTATTAACAGTCAATTGTTTAATAATATTCAATTCATTATTATATTCCAAGGGTGAAAGAGGGATATTTAAAAGTCTATGAATGTAACTATTAAAGGCTGCCATCTTAAGAGTATATGGGTGAAGAGAAGAACTATGGATAGTGGTATCAGAATGAGATGGTTTGTGAAAGATACCAAACTCAAACTTATTATCAATGTGTTTTATTGATAAATCCAAGAAATTTATACTATTATTGTTTTTCTAATTCCATTGTGAAATTAATACTTCTGTGAATGTTATTAATAAAATTTAAAAAGGAATTCAATTGTCTTTTGGTTCCTGTGAAGCCTGCTATGACATCATCTACATAACGATACCAAAATAGAACATTTCTAGCTAATACATTCTTATGTATGGTTTGTTCTAAGTCATCCATAAAAATCTCTGCCAAAAGAGGGCTCAACGGATCACCCATAATCAAACCATCTTTAGATATGTACAATTTGTTATTAAATTCAAAGTAATTTTGATGTAAGCATGTTTTAAGAGTGTGTAATATTTCTTCAACTACAAAACCATTCACTTTATTAGTTAGTAACATTCTATTAATAATCTCTATTACATCAATAGTAGGTATACTGGGAAACAGATTCTTTACATCAAAAGAAACTAAAATTAAGTTATTAGGCAAATCAATGCACGGTCGTCAACAATACGTTTCATTAAACTCTAGATCTTCGTCTTGGCG
Organism: Diploptera punctata; assembly: GCA_030220185.1. Taxonomy (NCBI): domain Eukaryota; kingdom Metazoa; phylum Arthropoda; class Insecta; order Blattodea; family Blaberidae; genus Diploptera; species Diploptera punctata. Next base: position 563,773 of record JASPKZ010007483.1, read on the forward strand.
TAACGTGCCGGCTGGAGTCCCCCAGGGCAGTGTTCTCGGACCTCTTCTTTTCTCAATCTACATAAATGATTTGCCAACTGTACTAAAGCACTGCCGATATCACCTCTATGCTGATGATCTCCAAATTTACCTACATTCACCTCCTCATTCTCTCTATAACTGCTTGATGAAAATGAATGACGATCTCATATCCATCTTTATCTGGTCTTCAAGTATCGGTCTAAATCTAAATCCTAACAAGTCACAAGTAATTCTAATGGGGCAACAAAAATTGCTTACAACCTTTGACATATCTACACTTCCAAACATTACTATAAATAATATAATTATCCCTTATTCTTCTCTAGTAATAGATATTGGACTACATCTAGACGCAAATTTAACCTGGCAAACACAAGTGAAACACATATGTAAAAAGACTTTCTCCATCTTACATTATCTTAGACGTTTAAAGACTTTTCTCCCAGTTTCGTTAAAACAAATCTTAGTGCAGAATCTTGTGTTACCACACTTCGATTATTGTGACATTATATATAATGATCTAAACTATGCCTTGTCGCAGAGACTGCAGCGTGTTCATAATGCTTGCGTTCGATTCATTTTCAATATCCGCCGTTATGACCATATTTCCGAACACTTTAATAACCTCTCTTGGCTCCGTCTTACTGACAGACGTAAATTGCACTCTCTTTCACTACTTTTCAAGCTTCTGAATTCCTATACCCCTAATTACCTGGCGTCTAGATTTGAGAAGTTATCCTCTTACCACAATATTGACACTATGTCACAAGATAGCAGTCTGCTAACAATTCCTCTTCATAGCACTTCCTCCTATTCTACTTCCTTCACAGTAGCCTCTGCCCGCTCCTGGAATCTCCTTCCCCAAGATATCAGGGGTTGCTGCACACTTGGTACCTTTAAGTCACGCTTATACAGTTACCTGTTGTCTAATAATTAATTGTTCTCTATTTATTTAATTTTATACTATGCCATTAATCTTTTCCTCGTTTTTTATATATCTTGTACATATTATATACTTAATTCGTTAAATTTAGAGTAAATCAAAATACATTATAAATATTAATTGTATTGTATTCATAACTTGTAATCGTTTATATATATATATATATATGTATATATATAGATATATATATTGTAATTTAGATTTAAGACTTTCTTTTGTATTTTTTTTAAACCTGGTTGAGTGGTAGACAAGGCCTTAAGGCCTTAACTCTGCCAGGTAAAATAAAGCTATTATTATTATTATTATTATTATTATTATTATTATTATTATTATTATTATTATATTGTCAATTAATTCAATAGAGTTTTTTATACTGTAAATTGGATTGAACTTGGTATTAGATGAAATTATATTTATTAACTTTTTAGACATTTTGTATGATGGAGAACTTATAAAGGTTACTACTGGTCTAATAGGATAATTTTCCTTATCAGGTGTATATAAATTGAAGTGTGGCACATGTGACAATGTCTATATAGGACAAACTGGTAGACATTTTATCTCTCGGATAAAGGAACACATGAGAGCATATAACAGAAATTTAGAATATTCAAAATATGCTAACCACCTATTCCAATTGAATCATTGTTTCGATCCAAATTTTGAAATTTTACATATTTGTGATAAGGGTAAGAAGTTAGATCTTTTGGAGGCTGTAGAAATTAATAAATTTAAAAGTAGTAAAAAACTGTTAAATTCTCAACTTGATTTGAATGAATCCCTTTTGTTAAATTTAAAAATTTAAATAAATAAAGTTGGAACACAATTCATAATTTGTTAACATGTCTGAAGAAGGTACAGTGTACCGAAACAGCTGTCACTGAATTATATAATAAATATGAAAATACAAATAAAACTACGTTTTATTTTTATTTAATAAATAAATAAATATTGTTGTATTGTTGCTTAGATCAGTTGGAACACAATTCATAATTTGTTAACATGTCTGAAGAAGGTACAGTGTACCGAAACAGCTGTCACTGAATTGTATAATCATCATCATCACTCCAGGGATTAGGCAATTGCCCGTTCCGTGGATTATATAATAAATATGAAAATCAAATAAAACTACGTTTTATTTTTATTTAATTAATATTATTTATTTACATACAAGTACACCTACAGCACACACGTCCATACCCAAGATGGAGATTAAGTATCTCTTATCTCCACCGGGAATCAATCGCAGGTCCCGGAGTGGAAGGTAGGGTGATATACTAAATAGTTATGCGACTGGTTGGATTTTTAAAATGCAATAATTTTAACAACTTTATCCTAAACATTAATTTGTAAAACGTATTTAAAGGTACTACGTTTCGGACTTATTAAGATTTTATTGTTACATATTCTATTTATTTTTTATCGGTTTCTCCAAGTTGTCCTTATGAACTTTCTGGTATTCTTTCCTCGGCGAGTTACGTTACACGATAATACGATAGGTGATGAATCAACACTTTTGAAATCCATATTAAAGTACCGTTGAGGTTATCTAAGAAGATGTTAATTATAAAATTGCTACCTGGTAAGTCAGTCGTCCTCAACTAAATTATTTAAGTTGATGAAGTTAAATAATTTAGTTGAGGACGATTCACTTACCAATTTTCAAGTTAAATAATTTAGTTGAGGACGACTGACTTACCAGATACCGATTTTATAATTAACAGATTATGAATGACAATGAAGCGCCAGGGAATCCTTAAACCTAAACTTAACCTAAATCCAGACCATGGGAGGCCACAGGAATAATTCCCTTTAAGAAAAAATTCCTGTGGTCTAACTGGGAATCGAACCCAGGACCCCATGAATTGTAGTCAGAAGTTCGGACCACTAACCCATGAGGCTGTATTTTATTTAAATATTAATTTGCATTCCTAAAAATAAAGCAAGATATACCGCATATAAAAATCAATATACTGTCCGATTATCAGCTAGACCAAATGAATGAACCTGTTGCCCTATATCTCTGTCATATCTAACTGTATGTCTGCCTATGCATTCATATATACATCCATCCATGTGTCTATTGCAAGCCCATCCATTTGTCTACCTGCGCAAACGAAGATACGCAAGCAGTACTTTGATACAAGTTACATTTATGCTATTCGGTATCGGATGTGTTTTTATGAGCTGCGATGAAGTTTCCATCTTGTTTTATGAAAACAGTGGAACAATGTTATCGTAAGTTGAGAAGTACGCTGACCACTTTGCCCAAGGTAGACAATCCGACACTGTTTACTTTGCAAACACCCGCCTTCTCCATGTTTGTAACGTTTTTAATTTTGTTTCCAAATAGAAGGCAGATTTTTATTATATTCGCGGGTCTAGTAAGAGAAGGCATATAAATATAATTTTTTTTTTCCTTTTCATTATTTTAGCACTGCCTTAGGTTGACTTAGTCTTTAATTGCGTGTACTATCTTATGTTCCGAGTTTGTATTAGTTTTGTTACGAAACTAAGAATATGGAATGTTTCTATAAAAGCATGAGAGAATAAAACATAAATGCTGTACTAAACATTTCGAGAACTTGAATTCTGCTTACAGTATTATGTTGGTGAGCCTGAATGCATTATACATGTCAATCAATGCGTAAATCAGAACCAATGTAGCCATGACGTATTGTTCGTTAAGGACAAGTGGCGTATATGCTGGAGAAGACTCACTTTAGGTCTTGAGGTTATTTTATCCTCCTTAAATATACGTTACCAAGGCCGTGGAGCATATGACATAATTTCACCAACCGGTGACCCCATCATTCCACATCGTACATTCTCTCCAGTTTTCGCAACTGAAAATTAGGGGACGCCGGACATTAGAACCACTTAAAAGAAATATAGTTTTATTTTTAGTTTAATTTTGGCTATATCATTATCTTCATGTGTAATGCACATATATTTATTAGCGTTTCTAGTTAAATTTATTATATTGCTACGGTTATTATTATTATTATTATTATTATTATTATTATTATTATTATATATGTTTGTCGTATAAAATGTTGTATTTACATGACATTTACACTGCAATTATTACTGTATTTTTTTAATTCACTATAATTGGTGTATTGTATATATGATTTATGCTGTAAATATGCATTTGTACATTTGTGCTGGTTGAGTGGAAGAGAACGCCATAGTCTTAACTCTACTAGAATAAAGAGAGTGCAGAGACTTGAACATTATGACGGAATGAGGATAAGCGACTGTAAGCTTTTCAGATGTGGATGTGAAAAAGGATGGAGCGTTTAAAATGGACATACAACATTTAAAAAAAAATATAAAGATGTGCTAGACAGAGTGGGTGAAGGGAGAACAATGCTGAAACTCATAAAGAAGAGGAAAAGAAATTGGTTTGGCCACTGGTTAAAGAGAAACTGCCTGCTGATGGATGTCCTAGAATGGTCATCGGAAAGAAGGTTAGAAACCGAAAAGACATCAGATGATAGTATTAAAACTGTTTGTATGTAAATACAAAACAAAAGACTGAGTTAAGAAAAAAGTGGATAATGCTGAGTTTGCAATGAAATACTTGCTCTTGGGCAGAACACTATGTATGTATATCCTCTCATTAATTTCAGCATCATAATTGCATTAATTTTTGTCCCCAAATACACAAATTTGCCACGTGTTTTTAATTTTTCATTGTCCGTCTTCTAAATTCAGATCTTTTGATTTATCTCCTATTACCATATACATGATTTTGTCTAAATGTATCTTTAATCCCCATTTTTCGTATTCCTCCTTCAGTTTTCTTGTCATGTACTCTAAATCTTCGTAATCTTCTGTCATCAGTAACTGATCATCAGAAAATAAAAAATAATAAATCTATCTTCTTCTACCTTTATTCTCATGGATGAACATTTACTCTTCTACTGTGTTAAAGCGTTCTGTCGATATATTTTAAATAAGATCGGTGAATCGGTGATAAACAACATCTTTGTCTTAAAACTTCAGTAGCTCCAAAACATGATGTAATAGTTTTACCCACACACACACACACACACACATATATATATATATATATATATATATATATATATATATATATATATATATATAATGCTACTTCGTAATAACGGCGTTTAAATTTGGCGGGCAAGTCGAGAATAATGGTCTCGCATTGGTCGGAATAGATTTGCGAGTCGCCGGCTCGCGAGTCGAAAGACCCGCACAAACCACCGGAATGTCTGGGCTGTCATTCCATATGTATCTACCAACATCTCCCTCTCTTTTCGGGAAAGATGAGTGGCCAGAGGTTTCTATGTTTCGAAGAGTCTCGAAACTATTCCTAGAAAATTCCGTCCCGCCTATACAAAATGTGGCGAGGACGGAGGTCAGTTAGTTGTGCATTGGAAGGCGATAAGCGAGTTGAAGTGTAAGAATAATTGTGGTGGGTACACTCGTATGAGACTGTGAAATAATTGTGAGTGAGATAAACATTGAATCAAGATTAATTGTTAGCGCAAATTGATATTAATTTACAGCTGATAATTTGTGCAAGAAAATGAAGTGATTTGTGAGATTTTACTCGAAATTGGTGTGGATTATTTACGGCACAACTACGTGAAGACCAAACACCACGGAAGTGCCACAGTATATATATATATATATATATATATATATATATATATATATGATATGAAAAGAAAAAAGAATGCTTGAGTCGGGATTTGAACTCGAGTTCAAATCCCGACTCAAGCATTCTTTTTTCTTTTCATATCATATTTGCCTTCATTGCCAAATGTCAAAAAAAAAAATATATATATAATGTGCCTTTAATTAAAACAGAAGTTTTAACAATATTAGGTAATTATAATCAGATAAATGTTTTATATAATTATGAGTTACTTTTTGCCATTCTTCACAACTAACTCCCCTTAATACAACCCCCCCCATCAACCCTAAAACATGCACGTGTTAGTACTGTATTATTATTAGTATTATTTTGTCAGAGAGAGGATTTTTGCCATAAAAACTAAATTTAAAGACAACGATTTCTCTGTTATACAGTATATAAAGTAAGTTGGTAGCATCAGAATGGCGTTTCTGAAGTATTTTATGCAATTTTATTACCAGCGTAAATGATGAGCTGTTCATAACAAGATGCCATTGCTACAACAATGCTAATTGTTGTCTGTGTAGCGCATTAATTGAGTTTGCATGCCTTGCAGATATGATTGTGATACTGTTGCAAGCAAGCGCGCGTTAAATCACAATGAAATGAAGTTAACTTTCCATTTTCACGAATAAATATTTCTATAATGAATTCTGCCTATTATATTTTGTAATGTTGTAGCATGTTCGTTTATAAAAAAATTCAGTTATCATTATGCGACGTACCTTCTGTTCAAATCGAGCAAGCATTAGCTCACATTCCCAACACCATTGGTATCATGACTTCTCTATGGTAAAGATTGGGAACAAGTCTGTTGCATAGATAAAAACCACGTGTCAACTGATAGCGTCAATTTACTATTATTATTATTATTATTATTATTATTATTATTATTATTATTATTATTATTATTATTATTATTATTATTATTAAACATATCTTCAAAGAAACAAAAAAAAAACTATTTTAATACAATAATCAGAAGCATTATTTCCTATGGAGCTGATGTGTGGGCTTTAAATGCACAAATGAAAAAAAAATACTCGCCACTAAAATGGACTACTGGAGACGTGCCGCAAGAATATCCAGGAAGGATAAAATCAGAAATTCATATATAAAAGAAGAAATGCAGGTACAATATTCAATATTAGATTTTATAAAGAAGAAACAATTAAATTGGTACGGACACATTAGAAGGATGGAAGAAGGAAGACTACCTTAGATAATCATGGATTGGGAACCACAGGGAAGGAAAAAGAAGGGTAGACCAAATATTACGTGGATTCAGGGAATCAATGAAACTAAGAGGGAATGGGAAATGGAAGAAGATATATGGATGAACATACAAGAATGGAAAAATGTGTTGAAACAAATGTGTAGTTAACTGTGAACATGGGTAACGGAAAAATGTATATTCATTGCAAAAGCCGGAATAATAAAAAAGTATTATTATTATTATTATTATTATTATTATTATTATTATTATTAGACCAGCCTCATGGGTTATCGATCAGCATTTCTAACTACAGTTCATGAGGTCCCGGGTTCGATTCCCGGTCAGCCCATATGGATTTTTTCTTCAAGAGAATTATTCCTATGGTCGCCCATGTTCTGGAATTTAGGTTAAGTATAAGTGCTAACATTTGTTAGTAGTTTACGACAATGAAAATAGAAAAGACAAAGAAATCTCGCAGGAATTGAACAATATGCATAACAAAATTATTTTTACCAAAAAAACAGAAGTAAATAATAGTATTTTTTTTTTTGCAAATGCCCCAGGTTGTCTTTCGACATTCCTGGTCTTCTCTCCTGGCATGGCGTACTTGTAAACCCACTTCTGAGGTTGGGGCGCCTTGATGGAGGAATTACGTTGCCCCGATGATATGATGGGCGATGATGATAGTGGTGCGCCAGGAGAGTCCCTAAGTCCCTAATCCTAAGCTTAATTTAAGATGAATATGAATGATGATGATGGCCATATGATTTCGGGGACCGTTTGGGCCTTAACGTTTTCCTGACATTTGTCTTCCAAGTGAGGAAAAACCCAGATAAAAACCTCACCCAGAAAAACTGTCCCAATCGGGAATCGAACCCGGGCCCGCTGAGTGACAAGGCAGCACGCTACCTCGAGACCACAGCGATGGACTCGTAAATAATAGTAATAACTATTTGGATTTAGCAATAACAAAAAAAAAACTTCAACACTAACGAGATAGAATTGGCATTTACCGGAAACCGCACAGCAACACACTAGCTATAAACAATGGATCTAGACATCCTTTCCAGCATAAAATAAGTAGGCCTACGTTTACGAGTTTAATAAATATAATGCTTAAACTTCCTGTAAATAAAAATAATTATATTAAAGAATTGAATTATATTAAACACATGGCTGATGTAAACGACTATAATAAACGAATAATAAATAAACTCCTAAATAAACAAAAAAGAAAGAATATTTCCAACATAACCAAACTGGAGAAGGAATCCAACATAAATAACAAGAATTGGATAACTGTCACATATATAGGCAAAGAAGCATTAAAATTAGCCAACACATTGAAAAAGCTTGACAAGAATATAGCATACCAACAGGAAATAAATTAACTTTATAAAGAATCATATTGAAGAAAAAAATTATTTTAACAATAAAGGAATGTACAAATTAACGTGTACAGATTGTAAAAAAAAATATAAATTGGAAAAACCAGCAGAAGCTTTAACGTCAGATTTAAAGAGCATTTTAGAGATTTGGTCTATGCTGCAGGAAGGTCGAGTTATGGAAAACACGTAATTAAAGCAAGACACCATATGCACAACATCGATAACGTCCTTTCAGTATTACACAGAGGAAAAAATACCGGCGAAGATAAATTTATTGGAAGAAATTGCTATTTTGAGAGAAATCGATAACGACTTATTTCTGAATGAGAACATACCCAGTATACACAATCCTCTAAACACAATAATCACAACTAAGTCAGTGCTTCAACGGCGATCAAAAAGTGCAGACGTACTTTTTTCTGCTGATAATGGGACTAATCCGGAAAGGCCTACAGAGCATTAAAACATCTTAAGTTGAGGAGACGGACCTACAAGTTGACTGTTTTATAATTTTATTAAAAAAAATATTATTGTCATAATAACGTAACTCTGGCTTCCAGGCGACCCAGCCTCAGAAGTAAATTATAATTCCGCCAATGTCAAGAGAGATTGCCAGAAATACCGTAAGGTAATTATTATTATTATTACTTTTATTATTTCACACAATACGAAAGAAATTATCTATTTGAGATAACGGTATAAAATTATTTACTGTATTAGGTGCAAACGTGGACAAAAGAAAGTGTAATTGTTATAGGGAATTGTTTTGAAAGCCAGCAGGATTTCAAGATAACAGTATTTATGCAGGTTGGAGAAAAATAATAAATTATAGTAGAAAAAAATGTCTGACTTGGTACGGGCACTTCAACAGATATCCCAGAACAGTTGACTACAGGACATATTGAAGTGAAAATAGCAAAGGATTGCTGTCATACATTTACTGTCTGTAAAAGAATCTCAGGCCTGAAATAAGAGGACCCTGAACAATTTTTTTCGGCTCTTTCATGCCTAGCTTTGAATTACTACGCTAATTACTTGGTTTTAAAAGTGTTTTTAAAATAACACTACCCTGGCAAATTGTCGATAGAGAACGCTGGGTGGATACAATACCCAGAATGTGGGGAAGATACTATGGAAACGGAATTTTGGCGACGGCAGGTAATTTTTCGATTGAAAGCGAACCATCGTGTACTGGAATAACTTTTAACATCATCCCGCCGCTCTCTCTCTCTCTTCTCTCTCTCTCTCTCTCTCTCTCTCTCTCTCTCTTCTCCCTCTCTCTCCCTCTCTTTCTTCTCTCTCTTTCTCTCCTCCCTCCTCTTCTTTCTCTCCCTCCCTACCTCTTTCTCTCTCTCTTCTTTCTCTCTCTCCTCTCTCGTTTCTCTCTCTCTTCTCTCTCTCTCTCTCTCTTCTCCCCTCACCCCGTCTCTCATCTCTCCCTCTCTCTCCCTCTCTCCTCTCTCGTCTCTCTCTTCTCTCTCTCTCTCTCTCTCTCTCGCCCTTTACATAACATTTATCAGTCGTTCTCAAGCCTTTCGTAATCAGGCCTCCATTTTTGACGCAGTGATCTATTGTGGTTCCCTCCCTCCTTCTCTTACTTATTATTTATTTTCAAATACCTAGGAATAATTAATAATCACAAATAGGAACGGGATGCACAAATAAATTGAACATAGACTCAATTCTGGAAATGCATGCTATTATGCATTAGGGGGATTCTTATCACCCCAACTCCTTTAAAAATATATTAAACTGAAAATATTATATAAACTGTTATACTCCCAGTTATTAGACTTACACGAATATGTCTAAATAGCACAAAGAGAAAGGTGCGTGTAGGCAAACTATTTTCGGATACTTTTAAAATCCACAATGGGTTGAAGCAAGGAGATGCAGTATCTCCTCTACTGTTTAATTTTGTACTAGAGCATGCCATCAAATCTTAGAGGATGAAGAAGGCCTACAACTCAATGATATTAATAAGCTGTTAGTTTATGCTGATGATGTAGTATACTATTGGGCGATAACGAGAAGATACTAAAGGTCAACACGCATACACTACTGAGTAACACTAAGAAATTGGCACTGTAAGTAAATATCAATAAAACTAAATATATGGTCACACATAGAAATACATTAGGCCTATATAATGGAAATGGACAGCTAATGACAAATGAAGGGAAATTTGAAGAAAGTGGCTGAATTCAAATACCTAGGAACAATAATCACAAACAGGAATTATGTTGCACAAGGAAATTAAACATAGGCTCAATTCTGGATATGCGAGCTATTATGCTTTACAGATACTTTTGACTTCCCAACTCCTTTCAAAAAACGTTAAAACTGAAGATATATAAACCTATTATTGTACCAGTTATATTATATGGATGAGAAACATGGACACTTACTTTAAGGGAGGAAAGGAGATTATGGGTATTTGAGAATAAAGTTCTTAGGAAAATGTTTGGACCAAAGAGAAATGAACAGACAGGTGAATGGAGAAGACTGCATAACAATGAATTACATGGTCTTTATAGGAAGCCAGATATAATAAGAATAGTTAAGTCCGTAGATTGCGATGGGCAGGACATGTGGCACGAATGGGGAATGAAAGACGCGCATGGAAGCTTCTTGTAGGAAAACCAGAGGGAAAACGCCCAGATAGTAGACCAAGAATGAGGTGGGAGAATAACATTAACTATGATTTGAGGAAAATAGATTATACAGGGAATGATTGGAAAACATTGGCTCAGGATAGGGATGTATGGAGAGCTTATGTCCGCGCGGCCCATGAACCTATGGGTTCGACAGTTCCAGTTAGTTAGTTAGTTATACTCCCAGTTATGTGGATGAGGAACATGGACATTGAGGGAGGAGGAAATATTCCTAATATACTAGTTAGAAATGTAAAGTATTTTTAAAATCTTGATTAAATACGAGTAGTTGGATAGAGGAGAAAAAATATAGATAATCCTATTACTACTGCTAATTACATAGCATACATTCAGTTCTGTAGGCCTATTAAAAAGTAATTGTACAAGCGTGATTTATAATTGTCAATTAGTACTAGTAATAGTATTAATATGTATATAATGTATGGCTTTGGGCAATAACATGGTAAGCTACATATTGTTTTTTTTATAACAGTAAAATTTGTTTAATCCGGAACGTGAATCATGCGGAAATCTGTCTAGTGTGAACAAATGTATTATTCCCGGTGAAATAATAGTAATTTTACGTGTATTTATTTTGCATAAAACGGAATCTGCCCAATGCGGAAACGGAAGGATATTTCTACATAATTCATGAAAATAATATTTTATAAATCGCAAAAACATATAAATAAATTAGTTTCCACTTCACCGAATTCCGGTTAGGCAAAAAAAAAAACAACAATAAGAAATAATTCCTGCCACCGGGGGATGTAGAGATTCTACCTGTACCTGAAATTTTATATCGGCCACACTGCACACCTGTTATGCGAAATCATTGCACTGTAAAATCTTAAATTAGTTTAAGTTCTGAGACCGATCTTTCACAGGTAGCGTTCGGAATTTACGGAATAAAGATGGCTAAAACGTAGGCTATGTATCATTGTCATTAAAAGAAAAAGTGAAAGTGATTGATGATAAATCTCCAAATTTCCGGACCGATGCTCCAAAGTCAAGCTCTAGCTGTTGCTCGATCCCTAGGGAATAACGATTTCAAGGCATCTTTAGGTTGGCTGGACAGTTTTAAAAGACGACACAATGTAGTGTGAAATGGAATTTACGGAGAATTAAAGGATGTGGGCGAAAGTTTTGTTGGTGAGAGAAAACCGAAACTGCGTAAGTTACTTTAATTTCAGTGCACGCGCCGAAGAGACATTTTTAACGCTGACGAAACGGGCATTTTTTTCGCACGTTACCGTCGAAGTCGCTCATACATACTAGACTTCACTTTTCAACGGCAGCGGAACTACAATAATTAATCCAAGGTACGTAAAAAGTCGTATACGGTGCTCCATAATCTAAGATTATTAATAAGTTTTGGTTTTTTATAATGCGGAATTTTGTCTAATGTGTAAAAAAAATTGTCCCATGAGATTCCGCTTTGAGCAAGTTTAACTGTATAAGGATTTTAATGTTTAAAAAATTATAAATACTAATTGGGCAGTATTGTTGTAAGTACATTCATTGTGTGTCTATATGTTTTAACTCATCACTGGCGCACTTATAAATTATTTTATGGATATTTCAACAAATTTATTTGCTATCATTGTTATAAATGAGGACTCTTAACAGAATGTGGCTTATCATGTTAATGCCCTAAGCCCTTCAATTCAATTAAGCTGACATAAATACTGTTTATATGAACCATTTACAATAAAATTCAAAGCATTATAATGCGACCATGCTCCGATAGGTATTCGTGTGCTCCCCTAAAGGTTCTTTACCTCCGGCTGCACAAAAAAAAAAATTGTGTTCATGCTAAGTATATCATGATAATCATCAGCATCAAGGATTAGACCTGCTGGTCTGTTACGATCCCATGTTAGAATTGGTCTATCCATCTGCTATCCACACTCCTCAGAAATATCATTTCTGACGTTTCTATTCTTCGTTCCTCGTTTCTTGTTAAGACCCAGTGTTCCGATCCATATAGTAGTGTTGGAACCGCCATTATTTTGTAAAGTTTTAAAAGTGTCTCCTTTCTAGTTCCCTTCAGACTTCGTTTTATGGTGCCACACATATAATTAAATGTATTTATTTTGTTTTCAATGTCTTCACTTTTTCTATATAATACATTGTATCTCCGGTAAATAAAATTGCTCACTTCTTTCATTATTTTATTCAAGTCTCATGGTAGAAAATGCCGGCTAAATATATAATATACATATACAATATATAATATCCATCCATAGTAATTCTGCCCGAGGGCAGGTCCTTCACCGCAATCGTAGCATTTTCATGCTATGCTTGCTGCTTTACTAGGGAATTGTAGGTTTGGTGGCTTCCCGTTGCTTTCCACACCAGTGAAATGATGATAAGGATGATGATGGCCATATGATTTCGGGGACCGTTTGGGCCTTAAAGTTTTCCTGACATTTGTCTTACAAATGAGGAAAACCCCCGATAACAACCTCACCCAGAAAAACTGCCCCGACCGGGAATCGAACCCGGGCCCGCTGAGTGACAAGGCAGCACGCTACCTCGAGACCACAGCGGTGGACATATATAATATAGCAATAATAATAATATTATTATTATTATTATTATTATTATTATTACATTATCATTATCGCGATGCCTAAACGTTTATAGAAACTACACTTGACTTGCTTTAGAGTTTAGCCAGAACTTTGCAGAGATTTGTTGGGAGAGAAATGTTAGTTGAATTATTTTTATTTCTGGCTCCACTCCGCCCCACTTGCTGATAGAAAAGAAGGAAAGTGGAATGGCGCAGATGGATTTCCCTTGCTCCTTTGTGCGCGTTTCTTTTGTTCTCCGTCCGCCATGTTCTTTCGTTTATTATTATTATTCCTGATGAATGTGCCTTTTTTTTCTATTACCGCGAGCTCACAATCTAGATTTGCAATTATCTTGTCTGTAACGTCGGTTCCAATTAAATTCCCAGGTTGTCTGTTGTTCCTAAATCCAAATACAATTTTAACTACAAATAAATTAAACATAGGCTCAATTCTGGAAATGCGTGCTATTATGCATTACAGAGACTCTTGACGTCCCAACTCCTTTCAAAAAAAAGTTAAACTGAAAAAGTGTAAAACTATTATTCTACCAGTCATATTATATGGATGCGAAACATGGACTCTTACTTTAAGGGAGGAAAGGATATTACGAGTATTTGAGAATAAAGTTCTTAGGAAAATTTATGTGAGATGAACAGACAGGTGAATGGAGAAGACAGCATAACAGTGAATTACATGGTTTTTATAGGAAGCCAGATATTAATAAGAACAGTTAGGTCTCGTAGATTGCGATGGGCAGGACATATGGCACGAATGGGGAATGAAAGACGTGCATGGAAGCTTCTTGTAGGAAAACCAGAGGGAAAACGCCCAGATAGTAGACCAAGAATGAGGTGGGATAATAACATTAACTATGATTTGAGGGAAATAGATTATACAGGAAATGATTAGAAAACATTAGCTCAGCATAGGGATGTGTGGAGAGCTTATGTTCGCGCGGCCATGAACCTATGAGTTCGATAGTGCCAGTGAGGTAGTTGGTTTACCGTCATACACACCGATGCCCAGGCTGAAGCAGAAAATGCAGAGTGCAACAGAACTCTAACGACAAACTTTTGGTAGTTGTTAAGTGATATCTCTATAATTTGATATAAGGAATCCGTATTATTCGGTGATTTCTTAAAGACTAATTTGTCATTCATCTGTTAGATATGTGGCATGTCATTTAAACCACAATAAGGTAGGTTCGAATAAATTAGAAATAAAAATTAAAAATTATTCAACTAATTATCCCCTGAAGTATTTTTTAATTTCAGTCCAGCATTGTTTGTGTTATGAACGCAGGTATCCTCAACCAAAATATACAATTTTTTTGCTTCCACACTTTCCGGTCTTGCGAGTCTGCTTCTGCCATATTTATCTTCTTCATGTTGTCTTGAATTCCCTTTATCCACGTTGGCTTTGGTCTACCACGTTTCCCTTCTCCAGGAGGTATCCATTTCAGTACTTCTTTGTTTGTTTCTGTGTCCCTTCTCTTTATATGCCCATACCATCTTGAATTGGATTTCTTCATTCTCTTGTACAATATATTTTTCTACATTAATAATTTCTCTTATTGTATTATATTTTATTTTGAAGATGCCCTGAAATAGATTCTGTAAAAGTCATGAGCTGCAATACAAAAAATAAAACTACATGAGCAATGACCCAACCAAGGATAAAACTCGTATTTATTGCAGTTTATGATTTTTACTGTAGGCCTGCCACTTCAGGTATTGATTAATTAATTTTTCTTTATAATCTACAAGTATACAGGCGAATGGAGAGGACAGTATAGCTAACTAACTCATTGGCATTATCGAAACCTTAGCTTCTGGCCGCACGGACATAAGCTCTCCATACAACCTTATCCTGAGCTAATGTTTTCCAGTCAATCCTCGTTTTAATCTACTTCCCTCAAATCATGGTTAATGTTATTCTCCCACTTCATTCTGGGTCTACCAACTGTGCGTTTTCCCTCTGGTTTTCCTACAAGAAGCTTCCATGCACGTATTTTATTCCCCCTTAGTACCAAAAGTCCTGCCTATCGCAGTCTTCGAGACTTAACTGTTCTTAGTATATCTGGCTTCTTATAATGACCACGTAGCTCACTGTTATGTAGTCTTCTCCATTCACCTGGCTGTTCATCTCTCTTTGGTCAAAACATTTTCCTAAGTACTATATTGTCAATTACTCGTAATCTCCTTCCCTCCCTTAAAGTAAGAGCCCGTGTTTTGCATCCATTTAATATAACTGGGATAATAGCAGTTTTATATATTTTCATTTTAACTTCTTTTTTTTTAAGGAGTTGGAACGACAAGACTTCCATGCATAATAGCATACATTTCCAGAATTGAGCCTATGTTTAATTCCTATTTGTAATTATTATTGTTCCTAGGTATTTGAATTCAGCCATTTCTTCAAAATGTCCCTCATTTGTCATTAAATGGCCATATGTCTTATAGAATATATTTCTGTGCATGAATATATATTTAGTTTTATTGATGTTTACTTTAAGTTCTAATTTCTAAATGTGGCTCAACAGTGTGTGCATGTTGCCCCTTAGTATTTGCTGGCTATCACCCAATAGCTCTATGTCATCAGCATAAACTAGCAGGTTATCAGTATCATTATACACCGGCCGATGACTGTGGACTATTAGAGATGCCTGAAATACCAAGTTCTACTTTTTTTTTACTAGAGTCCACAGCTATGTTCTCCGGGTACCGTGCTGCATTATAATGGAGTGGACTCGAATTCGAGTCTCGACCGGAACAAGTTTCCTGAGACAAACGTGGGTATACTTTAAGGTCCAACGGTCAGAGAAGATCATAATCATCATCGTTCATATTCATCTTAGATTAAGTTTAGAATTAAGGAAGAATCTCTCCTGGCACACCACACCATAATCGGGGTAGCGTAACCCCACCTTCCAGGCGCCTCAACCTCAGAAGTGGGTTGCGTAACCCCACCTTCCAGGCGCCTCAACCTCAGAAGTGGGTTACAAATACACCAATGCCAGAAGTGAACACTAGAAATGTCGAAATGACAACCTGGAACATTAAAAAATATATATATATCCAAGCGCGACATGCCTAGAAGGCCCTTGGCCTACCAACCATTTGCTGGTCTCATTTCCTTATGTATTAATCACAGAGGTAGACGACCATCTAGCCAGTATAGGGGTGACATGTGGTCAGCATGTTGGGTCCCCCAGCCGTTATAGCTGGTCTTGTCAACCTGGAATCGCTACTAATTGTAGCTATCAAAATGTCTCACGATGCTGGGTGGGCACCGGTCCCATAACGTAGCTCTGCTGCAAGACATTTCCCTTAACCACTCGACTACGGCGCGGGATATATATATATATATATATATATACATTACCGTTGTTCTCAAATACTCGGTTTTCAACCATTTGGCTCTAAATATTAGAAACTCTTTGCATAGCAGTGAACATAGCATTTGTAAGGTTCACGTCAAACAACTTTTTTTTCAGATTTAAAATGAGAAACTTAAGAAAGCAGCACATTAAATAATTCTCTATTGTATTACACGTAGGCGTGCTTTTAAAATGTGAAGCGGATATTTCTGCATTCCGCTTCTTTTATATTCTTTTGACTTGTGTAGCTGGGGTTGTTCTGTGTAATTGTAACGTTTTGGGGTTGAAAAGCTTGTGACACGTTCACTGGCAAGAGAAATTTTCGCTTCAAGTCACAATCATTTAGGGAATTGCTGCGGGCAATTTTTCGTTACAGTTGGCACATTCCCCTCCCTTCACCAATTATCGGTCATTTCAAGTCCCTCATGACGTCATGATCGATAGATCGATATAGCGCTGTCATACACAGATCCTACTCTTCGTTGTATGACATCAAGCCAACTACTTCCGCTTATTAGCAAAATTCTCATTTCTAGAATATTTAATAATAGTACTTATACAAAAGCACCGATTTTTCAAAACATAATTCATCTTTATTTTTTCTAACCTTTCTAATAGGTATCTAGTTTCGAACCAGCGTCCTGAATCCCACAAGGGACTGGGTTGACTTTAACACTCGGGGTGACATTGACATTTTCGTTTTTATCATCATCTTCAAGGTATGGGCCGTTCCGCTCCCCGCTGCAAAATTGCTACAGGTCGTCCTTCGAACGTTGTTTCGGTCTTCCTACATTTCTTATAATAAAGTATATGCTTTGATAAACGATTATTTGGCATTCTTTGAACATTTTCAAACCATATTCTCTCATTTATATTGTACTTGTAATTCATAAACGAGAGGATATACGGAAATAGGCCTAAATGTAAATGGTTTCAACAATTTTTTTTATTTTTTTATTTGAAGTTCTATCTCATATTCATGAAGATGAACTTGGTGAATTATTTTCCAGTTGTGTTGGAAAAAATGTTAACTTTTCCTCATTTGATAGATTATCTTTTAATGGTAAATTTTTTTATTGCAATCATTGATCAATATATTCTGAGTTTGATAAAATGCGTCAATAGAAAGTAGCTATGGAGTGACTTTGTTATTCAGAAGACTGAAAAGTTGAAAACCTGGCACAAAAAATGTTATCAAATATCTCTTTAAATTCAACTGGTTCGAAAAATATTTTATTCGATTAAAATACTAACCATGCATCTGTTGTTTTAAACAAATGTTAGTTGTATAGAATTATACATACAATTCTTCATACAATTTATGTATTTCCTTACCTATGTATAAAATTATATATATAAGTAAGGAAATACAGAAAATTTCGCAAATGTGTCAAAGTCACCCAGTTATTCAGTTTAGTTATACGGTATAATTAATACAGTGTTTACTCTGTTGTCCGAGGGTCAACATTGCCGTTTCCGGCAGTTTGCTAGTTTGTTTGTTGTGTTTAATAAATAATTGTCTTTTGCCTCTTTAGTTACCTTCGTGCTAGAAAACGTAACTCCATTTACTAATTAAATGTAATACGATGTGTTTAGTTAAAATGAGATAGGTAATGTTTCAGTGTATAAAATCTGCTATTACACACAAACTCCATGGCGCGACAGACCTGAAAGCAATTGCCCTACCAGGAGACTGTCCGCTTCTGATCCATATACGGGTAATATGCAGGAGGGTTTACAAAAAACCCACCCATCCAAATAAAAAAAAAACGAGCAGGTTTTTTTTAAAAAGCCCACTTAAAAAAACCATCCCAACTGTCCAAAAAAACCCTTCTGAACTTACTTTATTTTTAACACTGTTTATAAAAAATAATTATTAGTCAAGATACTAAAAAGAGAAATAAATAATCCAACCATATAATCTTCTGGTAAAACCATGTTTTTCCCTTAATAGAGTTTTAGGCGCTCTCCCCTACGGGGGAGAATTTGAACCATTCTAATTTAGTTACACTTGTTTTCGTATAGATGTCATTTTGAGTGGTCCGTAGTCTGGGTTCCGTCTCATACTGACATCTAGGAAACCAAGGTAGTACTAGGACGGGAAAATTCGGTAAATTTTGCTTAGGGGCCTTTTGAATCAGGCTTAAGGATCTATTACAAGCCTGAAAATCTTCAGACTCGAGACCCACGGCTTAAAGTCCCTCCCGGGGGACTTGCTCCTTGGATTTTTCCATCCTAAAAAAATCCATCGACCCCGGCCGGTTTTGAACCCACGATCCTCGGGACTAGAGGCAAGGAGCATAACCACTAGTCCACCGCGGCCGACCAACCGTATAATAAAGATAAATTATTTTTTCAACCAGTATATTTAATTTACAATATTATTACTGTTATTAAAAGAATACATATACAGTATTTAAATTTCAAAATGAGAATCACACTCTTCATCATCATATTCTTTTATTTCGTCCTTATTATCAAGATATCTGTGCACTTTTACCAATTTGTTTTAACTTTTTCACAATCCAACCTGTTATGCATTTTTGATCATATTAATCCAAAGGTTGTACACACTCGTTTTATTGATGCTTAATGAGCTGGGCAACTAGTCAGTCCATTCAAAAAGTTACAGAAAGCATTAATATTCTCATTTGTGAATGTTTCTTCAAAATACTCCACCACTGGGCAGAACTAAAGCTCTTTATTACATCATCCGCAAACATTGATGGTGGATCTTTAATTTTAAAGGCTAAAAATGGTACAAGCCATTCAGGGTGTTTGCTTGTCAATGAAGACTCAGCCTGATTTTCTTGATCAGAAGATAAGCGTTTTCCTACATATTTAGGATTCATCATATATGCAAGATAGTGTATTGACAAAACAGCTTCTCTCATCCTACGTTGAGTCCTGTCGTTATGCGTTTGAAGATCAGCACATTCTATTAAGTCTATCCAAAGTTCTACAGATTCAGAATTTTTTTTTCAGCTTACATTGCTTACATACAATCAAAGACTTTTTCCCAATAAATGTGAGCTGTTTTTGCATATGCAAAACATTTTTGTAAATAAGTACATTTTCCAAAATTCGGGTAATATTTTCTGGAATTTCATAATGTTTCTCTTGATGTATTTCTACATATTTAGGACAATTTTTAACAAACGTGTTTAAACAGTCAAGCTGGGAATTCAAGCGTGTAGCATTTGGGATCTGTGGCATTAAACCATCTTAAAAAACCCGTCTTTTTTTTGGGGGGGGGGTTTTATTAAAAAAACCCAAATAACCCATATGGGCTGGTTTTAAAAAAAACTTTTTTTAAATCCTGATGTGCAATCAGCGCATCTGGTTTCCCAGCCGTTATCGGAACCGTTTACTCATCGTAGTTATCCAATATTTTGAAGATGCTGGGTTTTCACCGGTCCGATGCGCTGCCTGAAATCCACCGAGAAAATGTTTTCTTCTTGGGAATTTATACCAGCGAAAATATGCGCCAAGACATGATATCTGACTATTCAGGCACGGTAAACTAAAATATATATTTTTATTTCTTTAATCATTTCGGAATCCTCGAATTACACATATTCACTGATAAATGAAACATTTATTGTTTAACTCACTATTAGATATTATCGTATTAAGTGACCAACTAATTCTATTATCTGGAAAAATGTAAAATTTGTAAAGGAGGAATTTCTCTTGATGTGGGAACAATTCAGTTCTTCATACCTGCAAGCTAATGCATTTTTTGTACTGTAGTAGCATAACTAAATCTCTAACTTATGGAACCCGAAGTATGGATGGGTATTCAAATAAGATGTTTTTTAGTGGTACCTCTCCTTATCCAACAGAATACAGTTACTTCTGATATCAAATTCGTTAATATCAATCCAAATATTATAATCCGGCCTATGTCCATGCCTTCCTAGAAGTATTTTCTCTAATTATTCCCCATTAAAGTTTTGGGAACAATTGTTCTTTGGCCATTCGAGCTACATTATTTCCCATCTCATTCCACTAAGCTTAATAATTTCCAAATTTAGCTGATCCCCATGCGGGCATTTGTGAAAGGAAAAGTATGTATGCTATCCAGAGTTTAAAAAATCCTCTCCCGATAGGTTATATCACTGTATAGACCTCGTAAAAGCATTTAAAAGGGAAAAATTAAACTAAGAATAAGAAATAAGTGGTCCGAATTTCTTGGCATTTGTCTTGCAGTTGAAGAAAACTTTGAGAACACATCAACATCACCATTGGTGATCTGTTCTTATTTCAAATGATTATGGCCAACATTTTATAGAAAATGCAATTTTTATTTTTCCTTTTATAGTTTATATTCCAGTCTTTAGAATTGCATTCTTATGATATAGCTATTCCATTAATTTTTGTATATGTACACTTAGCAAAAAAAAGGGGGGGGGCTCTTGACCTCGAACATTTCAAGTTTTAACGCAAGATTCACACGAGTAAATTAATTGCACAGTAGAGGTACAATATGTTCCCCTTCCTCCAATGAAGAGCATTTTTTATACACAAGTCAGCGAACGCTTAGCTCAGTGCCTCATGACTTGGCTCGTATGCAAGAGGTCAGTGAGATTTTTTTTTTAATTCTTACAATGGTTTCTATTTTATTTTGTCCACTCTTAAAAAAACTATCTATTTATCTATGTGGAAATACTAATATTTTATAATAATAATAATAATAATAATAATAATAATAATAATAATTCATCATCCGGTATCGTAGCAGCTGCCGCCGTCTTCCGGAAATCAAACGCCATTCCTCTCTGTCCATCCATTAATCTTCCTCCAATCCTCTGATATTTATAGCCGCTTGTACCCCTTCTATTCAAGTTTTCTTCAGTCTACCTCTCTTTCTCCTTTTCATTGGGATCCATTCCATAACAATTTTACGCAATCTTTGCTCTGACATTCTTTTGACATGGCCATACATATCACTGTAATATTTTATTTTCTGTAATGTCTATGATGTCCGGCTCCTCTTCCTTGACCTGCATTTTCCCTTATTTCTTTATTTCGTATTTTATCCATTCTAGATTTTCCAGCTGATCTTCTTAAAACATCCATTTCTGTACTTAAAATTATTTTCATTTCCCTGGTAGGAATTTGCCAAACTTCAGCATCATATGTTAAAATGCTCTGAATTATGGTGTTTGATATATTTGTAATTTTCTATTTTTACAGCATTTATTGCTTGTTTTGTTTGTGCAATTCTGTTTTTAATTTCCACTCTGTTATTGCCTGAATGATCTAATTTTGTTCCTAAATAAGTGCATTCAATACGAGGTTTTAATTCTTCTCCATTATTGAAATTTATATGTTCCATTTCTTCTCCTATACACAAATATTTAGTTTTCTCTATATTTATATAAAGCCCCCGTTTTAATATTCTTCTTTTAGTATTTTTTTGCCACATATTCTGTAGCATCGTGGTCTTGTGCTATTAATACCTAGTCGTCTGCAAAATTTAGTAAATATACATATGTGTTTTGGATTGGTATGCCCATTTTTTGACATTTTTCCTCCAGTCTCTTAGTACTCTTTCAAGATAAATTTTGAATATAGTTGGAGATAAACTGCAACTCTGCCTTAAACCTTTTGTAATAGTAAATCCCTCTGTTATATGATTTCCGATTTTTATTTTCGAAATTGATCTTTTGTATAATTATTTTATCTTCTCTTCTTCTTCGTCAGGCTCTACGTCTTCTAGTGGAATGTCTTGGCCTTCTCAACTAGTTTACGCCATTTCTTCCTATCTCGTGCAGTAGATTTCAAATAAAAAATCCCCATCTCTCTTAAATCCTCAATTACGTCATCCTCCCATCGATCTTTTGGTCTTCCTCTTGGTCTTGTTCCCTGTGGCTTCCAATTCAAAATATCATTCGGCAATCTTCCCTTTGGCATTCTTAGTGTATGTCCAAACCATTGTAATCTTTTGGATTTGATGAAACTAACTATATTTTCTTTATTATTCTTGAGGTATAATTCATTATTCCTTCTTAACCTCCAAATTCCATTTTCCTTTACTGGACCTAACACTCTTCTAAATATTTTCCTCTCAAACGTTAATAGTCTTAATTTATCTGCTTCTTTTAGTACCCAGGTTTCAGCTCCATAACATATGATATTAACATATTATTGCTGTATATAATTTGAATTTAACATTTTTTTATATTAATTTGCTTTAGAATATATCGAAATTAGCAAAATATGCTTTATTCCCTTGCGATATTCTTGTTTTGATTTCTTCTTCAACAGTATTATTATCGTTTAGTATTGTGCCTAGGTACTTAAAGGAGTTAATTTGATCAATATTGTCACTATTTATAGTTAGTTCATTCAAATTTGTTTTATTCCTCATATATCTTAAATATTTTGTTTTATTTAAATTGATTACAAGCCCATATTTTATACTTTCGTTTTTCAATTTGTCAAAGGTTTCCAGTAGGGATTTTTTAGTTCTTGCATATGCAAGACATTGTTTTACTCTTGTTGAAATATTTCCTCTTCAATCAAGATGTTTTAAGACCATATCCATTACTATACAGAATAATGTCGTAATAAAGGATCTCCCTGTTTGACCCCAGAGTTTACATCAACGGCATCGCTAAGTGCGTTGCTAGATTTTAATCTTACTTTGGTATCTATCAAGGTTAAAGCTATTAATGTTATTAGTTTTTGAGGTATCTCATATTCACTTAGACTTTCAATTATTTTGTTTCGATGTACAGTATCAAAAGCTTGGGAGTAATCAACAAATATATTATATAAATTAATATTGTATTCGTGACATTTCTCAAAGATTTGTTTCATTACAAAGATATTGTCTATTGTTGATCTGTTTGGTCTGAATCCCGCTTGGGCCTCACTCATTTTCACATCTATTATTTCTAAAAGTCTATTGTTTAATATAATTGCAAAAATCTTGTATGTTCAAGAGAGTTATAGGTCTGTAATTATTGCATAACAGTTTATCTCCTTTCTTGAACACAGGACAGATAATTCCTTCATTCCAGGTTGTTGGTATTTCTTCTTTATTCCAAATATTGAGTATTAGTATATGTATTTTTTGTTTTAATATTCGTCCTCCATGTTTAATTAATTCTGGTGGAATATTATCAGGACCAGCTGATTTATTTGATTTTAAATTTTGTATAATATAACATAGTTCGTTCCACGATGGAGGTTGTATTGTTTGTGAGTTGGGAAAATTTGGAGTTTCTGGTATGGTAATTCTTGTTTGACTATCTTTATGAAAGATAATTATTTTATAGCTTCTATTAAACTTTTGGTAATGTTATAATTGTCTAAAATTTCCCATAACATTTTTTTTAGAAATATTATCATATGATTTAGTTAAATCGACAAAAAGTAAATGTGTATCTCTGTTAGTAGCTCTTTTTTTTCTATCATTTGCGTTATGTAAAATATATTATCTGTGCACGATCTACCACTTATAAAACCAGACTGTTCCTCCATTTCCTTATCTTGGTATTCTAACTCAACCATTTTACTTATTATTATTATTATTATTATTATTATTACTATTATTATTATTATTATTAATTGAAGGATGAAACGTTTTCCTCACTAATGCGTAATAAATAAATAAATACATAAATATATGAAGCTATATTATATTTTATTACATAAATTTATCGCATTATTATTAAAACGTGGTACTGTGCACACAATTAATTTATACCGGTAGCTAAATAGTGTTGTAGAGTTTATGAAGGTATCAATATTACTTGAAATAGTGTAAAGTGGAAATAGATTACGTGGTTGGAATTTAATGTTATAGGATGTATTTTGCGGAAATACGAATAAATAAAAAAAATCATTGTCGAGGAATTTGAAGCCTGGCTCTCATACATATTTCTAGTTTCGTAAATGGTTCAACGGTCTACTCTACTCAAACGTTGGATACTAGTAGTCGAAATCATGGTTGTCTTGTTTACTTTTACACTATGCACGAGAATTGCACTTTATTCGATATGTCGCAATTTGAATAATTTTGTATACGTCGAATACTCCTAAATATCTGGAAACCTGTCCCCTTCACTGCTCTTAACTATTTAAGACGATTCAAACTAAATACAGCATATTTAAAACATTTATCAATGCGTTACCTCGTGAACCACAGCTTTAGCTCTTAGAGCATGCGCAGTGGGTCATAACAGAGACTATGCGTTTTGAAGCAGCTCATTTTCCCTCTCTCTCTCTCTCGCTCTCTCTCTCTCCTTTTTTTTGCATACGGTAAATACGGTCTTAACTCCATCAGGTAAAATAAATAAATAATATATATGTATATATATATATATATATATATATGCGCTTTGCAGTTACATTTCGTTCCGGATATATGCACTATTATTGATGATTTTGATCTGAAGAATCTCATTTCTGCTACTTCAGTGTGTTACCGTACATTCAATAATACGTATATATTTGCTGAAGGAGCGCAAGAAACGTCGAATTGTGGTGTAAACCGTAAGTTTCTCTTACAACATTTACTGAGAAAAACGAGTTTACATTTTTTTAAAATCAACACCCGCTACCATTTTGATTGCCTGTGACGTCATAATTCATGATTGCTAATGTTTATGGATAGCGTTTACTTATATTCGACGTTTCAGATAATATTTATTAACTGTGAATTTACATGATATCGACTTTTTAAAAAAGAGTGTTGAGTGTATTATACATTAGTGAATATATTGTTCAAGAATTTCTATTGACGCGAAATGTCTGCACAAGGGGAAAACGGAGTACAAAAACTGTTTGATACCTGAATGTTAATTCACTAAAAAATTGACTTAGCTGTATCGTAAATGGGGTATCCATACTTATTAGGAGGTTATTGGTAGCATAATAGGCCGATACTAAATTAAAAATTAAAATAATGTTTAATTATATATAAATATTTTATTTCAAAACACATAACAAGATATTTAACTACAGCAACATGAAATACAATTTTATTTCTGTTTAGAAGCTGATAATATCTTTGTTTACTTAGAATATCTCTGCGCATTTTATGACTTCCTATGAATTTCTGTATTGTTAAAGAACTATGTGATTGAGAGAGAGATCAAGAGAGTTCCCAACTTAAAGTTTAAACTTAATTTACATGTATAGCTTGAATGGTGTAACTTAACTTTTATCATTCTAGTTCAATAATGAAAACCTTTAACTTTTTGAGTTCCGTGTTAAATTCTTTTTAAATGAAAAACTACTAGAAAGATATAACTTAACAAAATATTCTCTACTTACAATTTGCGAATGGACGTCATGGCCTGTGCACATGCCCAGGTCCTTAAGGTTCACACTACTTGCTGAATGTCTCTTCAGTCAAACGAAAGGTAGATCTAAGAATGATCTAACGTGTGGTATAGTAATTTATACCTTCCAGATGTGTGCACTTTGGATTTTAAGTTAGGAACTTTACATATCCCGTTTCAAGTTTGATCAAACATTTATTTTGACTATTTAACTCATGCCACAAATGCTAGTCAATGACCAATCACTTTTCAATGAATGTTGTTTTACAACCAATGACAGTCGTGTTTCAGCTCGCTCTTTATCGATTTCTCTTTATCAGCTCCTGCTTTTGTGATAAAGAAAGTTTTTTAAAGTTCTGAACAGGTCAAAGCATTATTTTTCTCCAACAAATACATTGAATATAGCAAACAATGAAAAGATTCCTTGATTTTACTGAGTTGTTTACTAAAAAAATAAATGAATAACCCGCAATGTTGATTATGATATATAGTTTGATGTGTTTCATTATTTCTCCACTTGGGTGCACTCTTACAATATTGCGATCTTATTTGGCAATAAATAATATGATCAAGCATCAGTGAATGAACATAACCTCACATTTCTGATTTGTTTTCAAACATCGCCGTTTACATTAAATATATAAATATTTTAAAATAACTATAGTTAAACAATGATTTGTGAGTAAAGAGCTTAATTTTATTCGTTAAATAGACCTAACAAATACCACTCTTGATTTCCAAATTCTCTAGATAAATTGGAAATCACTCGTGGCATTACTTATGATAATTATTTGTTTATCCAAGAACATTATGCTAGTATTTTTAGTTTTAATATTTCATCCCATTTTCCTTATTTGTATATATATTAATTTAAGGAATCTTACATGTCCTCTCATCAGATGTTTTCCAGTTTGTTTATTTTGATAATTTATAATATTTTGGTTGTTAAATAGTCCGTTTGATTTAGTTTATGTTTGAATGTACTTTATAATCACATATGATGTTATCAGCTGTCTGAAGGTTATTTTAAATTTTAATATTCCATCCCATTTTAATATAATTTATATATTTTTTATCATTTATCCAAATTATTGCATCGTTATTATTTGTTTTTTATTGTAGTATATCTAATTTTCGCCCAATTTATTACAAGCTGCCGGCCTAGATTCCCACGATGATTGACGTTTTAGATACATCGCAACTGTTTGTTTGTGAAAATCACTTTGATGATAACTAGTTTGGTTATGGTTTATTATTTTGAATTGCAGTACAATCACTTCCACAATTACGTAACTTCAACATTATTTATTTTTATAGAAGTATTACAGTCATTTGAAGTGACTACTCTGCCAGGTAAAATAAAGCTATTATTATTATTATTATTATTATTATTATTATTATTATTATTATTATTATTATTATTATTATTATTATACACATTTTTTCATGCTTTGGTGAAATGTTTCATTAGTATGCATTGTTGACTTTTATTTCAGTTACCTATTCTTCCAAACTTCTTCTTGTGATTAATTTAATTGGGTTAAGGAAGTCAAATAAATTTAAAAAAACAGAGAAATTTGTATTTGTATGGTAGTGGAATGTTACCTTTATCTTTAGTGTACTTTGTACCAAGAGTTTTATTCTGGATATTATTTATACGTTTAAGATAAATTTTATAGTAATATTAGGATAATTCAGAGTCATACAGCATAATATGCAAAATCCCATTGTTATATATACATACAATTCATTATAAGTTAATGTACACTGGTCTCTCACAGGACGTACAATTGAAATGAAACTTCAGTTTTATCCGTTCTGCAGACTCCACAATAAAAAAAGTCCTCTTTATCGAATTGCAACATTTTTTACTTTTAGTAAAAAATATTTTAATCGGTGGCAGCATTCTTAAATCATAAGAACTTGCACACTGTAAAAAATAACTTTTTTCATTGATGTTAAAAATGCGTTTGTGAATATATTCCTTATAAGTCATAAGTATCTATTTAACTACATATGTTTTATTGATTATATTTTATGACAGGTAAGTGATAAACATTATATTGATGAACATAAATTTAAAATATGGTAATAATTGCACATGTTCAATTTTCTTTATTGCGAGAGAAATCACATTAAGACAAATAAATATCAAATTGTTCTAAAACTAATCAGTTTTTTTGTTATAATTATGGGATGATATTTAACAATTAAATTTAGACCTATTTCTATAAAAACTGAAAACAAATCCTGTGATGCAGTTGCATTTGACATAGAATTCAGCATATGCACTTGCTCAGACATCAAAATACGAGTGACTACACCTCTTGGATAAAAATACGGAGGGGGAAGAAGGATACCGCGTCAGTAAAGTCACAATTCGTAGAACAGTTCCCGTGTGCATCAAAAATAAAACAATGTATTTATTTATGTATTCATTCATTCATTTCGCCCAACAGTACACAAGAATACTGTTCGTATCTAACATAAAATGTTTAAAGTGGTGGAGTAATGGTGTCACCCACCTCCCCACTCAAGTTTCAGGGAACAATACTTCTTACAAATCTGTTTCCACGGTTATTTCAGTGTCTATTTTTGATGTAGTATTTAAAAATTCTTTAAATTAATTAGGTTTATACCGTGTAGGTAACGGTAAATAATGAAAGTTACTGTAGGCCTACTCTGCCGTATATATATATATATATATATTGCTTTTTTAAGTTTCATAAGGGCAAAATGTTACAATTAAAGATGTTATAATAACTCAGGGAAGGTGTACTTCTCCCAGTAAGATCTTATATCTTGAATAAAAGTTTTAAAATAGGAGCAAAGTCAACTGTAGCTAAGTATTTTAACATTTTTGTTTTATTCAAAGTTGGGGTATCTAAGCTCTTTCAACGAAACACCCAGACCAACACATTCCCAAAACATGTTTATATTTACTTGCGAAATGCTAATATATTCGAAAAGTAGATCCAAACTTCTTTAAAAAATAATTCATTTGCATTAATTAAAGGAACATTCAATATAAAATAACAAACAAACAATGAATATCTCATCGCTCCTGACCGTTCTTTCTGCGTTGTATGAATCATGACTTAACGATGGTGCTCGGGTATCTTCGGTTGCGCTCGGGCCATGATCGTTAGTAGCATTTATTTTCGCATTTTTAAAATTTACTCCGTGGCGCAAGCGGTTAGACGCTCGCCTTTCACCGCTGGGGTCCCGAGATCGAGTCTCGATCACTCCATGTGGATTTCGTGGTGAACACGAAAAGGAGCTTGGGCAGGTTTTTCTCGGGGTTTCTCCCGTTTTCCCTGCCACAAATTACAAATTTAATTCTAACATTTCTCCATACTCATCTCACCCATTTCGTTTCATTTCATTAATCCGCCTCTGTGACGTTGCTTCAGGATTGGTCGTCTGGCACCCTTGTTGTTCACGGACCTCTGTAAATATAGGCGCTTAATCTCATTTCATTCCTCGACCCGACCCTGAGTTGGACACGAAATGAGGATATTTATTTAAAATTCAATTAAAATATTACTTGACGAAAATACGTGAAATTTTAACGAACGTCATTTAATTGTAATAGTGAACGCAGTGATGTATAATTTACTTAAATTTGTGTATACAGAAGCCCGATTTAAAAATGAAAATGTATTTGGAACGGGAATAGAACCTGAGTCCTCTGCTTTAAAGCAATGATGTTACTCCCATATCATAAAGTATTCCTGGTATTTGATTCTATTCGAGTCTCCATGAGAGAAGCCATTTTCTCATATAATTTCGGGCAGTATGTTAGCGGTGTCCAACCAATATTGTGTGCAATTTGGTTCTCTACAATAAGTAGCGGCTTCAGGTTGAGAAAACCAGCTATAACAGCTGGGGACTCGATAAACTGACCACATGTCACTCCTGTACTGGCTACATGATGCTCCACCTCTGTAAATGACCTGCAGCTATCTGGTAGGCTATGGGCCTTCTAGACTGTCGTGCCATGGAGATATTTGTTCCTCAAGAATTAAACTTTATTTTTCATTTTTCACTTTTGCAAAACATTTAGTAAAATTAAGCTGAAAATGTACGATCTCATTTTAGCTTGTGAGCGGAAAGTAAAGAATTTTTATATTTTGTTTTTCTCTTTGACAGTTTTTGCAGAATGAGTAGATTGTAGCGACAGTCATTATTTTATCGAGCAAAGAGGTAGTATTTTTGAATGAATTGTGCATAATGCATTATGCTTTGTTTGTGTTGGAAAAATCAATTACTAATCATATAGAACTTGTGAAGTTGTCCTGCTTTCATCTACAGTGGCTATACCAACTTCAATTACCCACAATGTCCTCAACAAACGTTCATCATCATTGAATGTTGATTAATTTAGTTACATTTGAAATGGTGAACGTTCAAATGCAAAAATTGAAGTTTCAATTTAAACCTAAGTGAAGTGAGTAAACATTTCAATTTCACCAAAAC
This sequence comes from Diploptera punctata, assembly GCA_030220185.1. Taxonomy (NCBI): domain Eukaryota; kingdom Metazoa; phylum Arthropoda; class Insecta; order Blattodea; family Blaberidae; genus Diploptera; species Diploptera punctata. Next base: position 594,400 of record JASPKZ010007483.1, read on the forward strand.
ATTTTGAAAAAATATAAACTTGATTGTTCTTTTATTGTGGTTTTAGTGTTTCAATTTTGTGTTCATTTAATATATGTCCTTGTATGGTAAAAAAAATGTGTGTGATCCATAGTTTAAAATACTCCTGCCAATAGATCATGCCACGTAAGGTCCGGGTGGCTTATGACGTAAAAATAGCTATAATATGAGAAGTTAAACTAATTTAATGGAATGGAATGAAATTATTATTAGTTTCTTCAGAATGCAGCAGCAGATGGTGGTGTGAGGGTAGTTTTAATTAGGGAGGGTCTCTTTCACGTGTTCCTCAGCAGAATGTCCTGTCAGCAATTTACTGGACCTCGTTGACGCGGGTTTTAACTGCACGTTGCATACCAAGCAGGGGAACTCCATATTATAAATCAGCTTAACAATATTCCCAGGTAAAGCAGGATCACATACAGGGCGTGGCTCTTATATATTCATTATTATATAGGGGACCTTCATAAGTTTTCTCAAATTTTCCCTAACTTGCTAAAGATAAGTCCAAAAAAATAGTTGCTTATCCTTTGTGCTATTTGTATAATAGACATATTTATCATATGTTATAACTGAAGATATCAATGACAAAATAAATAAATTTAATCTAATGTGTGGCACTATTAAAAGGACCCTTAAAAACACAAAGAAAGAAACAAAAATGAAATTTTATAAAGTAATGGCTGTTCCTGTATTGATGTATGGATCAGAATGTTGGACGATCACTAAAAGACAAGAACAAAGATTGGAAGCAGCTGAGATGAGATTTTTAAGAAATATAGCAGGATATACTCTGCTGGATAAGAAAAGGGATGAAGATATAAGAAACAAACTAAATATTTTCAAACTTACAGACCGAATAAATAAATATAGGAACGACTGGAAAGAACATATTGATAGAATGCCAGAAGAAAGATTTCCAAAATTATTGCTACATTATAAACCGCACGGAAGGAGAAATGTTGGACGCCCACACAGAAGATGGTCTGAACAATTTTAACAATTCTAGCTTTCATGAAACCGGAATGAGCCAACAGGCTTAATCCCTGGATGATGATGATGATGATGATGACCTATTAAGCATTTCCCCCCCCCTGCCAAACTCAAGCAAACATATACAATGGAATACAACACGAAATTTGGTAACACTTAAATAAACATTTTGTCTTAAATAATGATAATACAATAATAAACTAACTCACTGACACTATCGGACCCAGAGGTTCATGGCGGCGCGGACATTTAGCTCTCCATATAATCATATCCCTATTTTTTCAATCATTTCTCTGTATATTTTTTTATTTCAATCATTTCTCTGTATAACCCATCTCCTTCAAATTATGTGTTAATGTTATTCTTCCATATCGTTCTTGGCCTACCTTCTTTCTCACAGTCCCTCTTTCATTCGCCATTCGTGCAATATGTCCTGCCCATCGAAGTCTATGAGACCTCCTGATCTTATTACATCTGATTTCCCATAAAGATTGTGTATCTCACTGTCATGTAGTCTTCGTCATTCATATGTCTGTACTTCAGAAAATGTTTCTAAGAATTTACACACACACACACACACACACACACACACACACACACACACACACACACACACACACACACACACGCATTCGCAGATTGATAACTGACGTGAAATATACAGAAATAACTGAATTCGCCATTTTTTGTTATTGTTATCTCTACATAATTAATGTTTTCAGCAATATTGTCCAAATGCTACAGCATTTAGCTTAATTAGCTAGAAAATGAAGTAATGCGATTTTTACGCCTCACGAGGTTATATTTATATTTGTATGTATGTTTAGACACACTGTTCGTAATGGTAAGCACAGTTAAGTCTCGTACACTGTGATAGGCAGGACATGCGACACGAATGGGGAATAAAATAAGTGCATAAAAGAAGTGAAGGAAAACGCCCAGTTGGTAGACCAAGAATGGGGTGGGAGACTAACATTATCCATGATTTGAGGGAAGTAGATTATGCAGGGGATGATTGGGAAGCATTGGCTCAGGATAGGGATGTATGGAGAGCGTATGTCCAGGCGGCCATGAACCTACGGGTTCGATAGAGCCAGTGAGTTAGTAATAATGTTTTAAGTGAAAAGCAATCGATTTAAAACATGTATCTAGGCAAAGTGTGTACATTAGTTCGATTCTTGTTACATTTATGCATACATGATTACATGCCCCCAAAACTGAACTCCCAAGTATCTGCCAATCAATATTAGAATGGAATAAAATTGGATTTTTTCTTGTTTTAGTAAATAACATTGTTCACCATAATATAAAACAGAGTAAAAATTGTATCATTTCATTTTGTCCATGTTGTATATAAAATGAGGCAAAATGCAATAAAAAACGAACTGACAACAAAAAAATTAAAAAATAAATCCTATAATTAGGGCACGCATATTATGTGCTAAAAGTAAATACTGCAACATGATATAGTAACAAGAAAGACTTCTGGCTGTCTCTTATTTTGATTCAACATACAAACATTTCACAAATACACTAGTGTCCAAAAGTTAAGCATGATTCGTAGAAAATAATAAATTAACGTGAGAACTGTTAGGATCGTCATAAAACTTTATCACAGGGTGTATCTCACCTTACTTGTGCTCTTTGCATCGAAACTTTTTACAGACCAGCAGCAACATGTCATAAGAATGGCATGTATGAAGGATAGAATAAACGGATGTCTAGGAGCAAGTCATAGAATGACCAAAATATGTCGAATGCTAAAAATGCTACAAAGTGTAATATCCAAGCTTTGGCGATGATTCAAAATATTGGAAGTGTTCGTTGTATGTCTATACAAATACTCGTGTGGATGACATAATAATCAATAAGCATACTTATCTCCACATCTTCGTTCGTGGTTCTAAGAATGCCCAGAGATATAGAGACCGTGTGCATTTTGAAGTGCAGATGTCCCACACTTCATCTTTATAGAGACTATTTAACTCATGCCTCAAATACTAGTAAATGATCAATCACATTTCAATGAATTTGTTTCACGGTACAACCAATGACAGTCGTGTTTCATCTCGCTCTTTATCGACTTCTCTTTATCAGCTCCTGCTTTTGTGATAAAGAAAGCTCTTCCTTTTTAATATTCTGAACAGGTCAGAGCATTATTTTTCTCGAACAAATACATTGAATATAGCAAATAATGAACAGATTCCGCAATTTTATTAAGTTGTTTACTAAAAAAAATAAGTGGATAACCTATAATGTTGATTATAATATAAAGGTTGGCGTGTTTCATTATTTCTCCACTAGGGTGCATTCTTATAATATTGCGATCCTATTTGGCAATAAATCATATGATGAATATGAAATAGACGTGGACTTCCTCTCTTATTTCGTGAAACCTGACTTTTATTAAATTCAAACCTAGCTAGTCTCATACAAGCTTCTAATTGGCAGTGTCTGTAGCTGGGCCCTTGTTTACAGACAATTTCATCTTTCTTTAAGCATACCACTCGTAAGATAACTATTATCATCAATGCTCTTATAATACAGCTAATCTTTCTTATCTATTTAATTTTACTATCTGATCATGAAAGGAAGGGGAAACGTGCTCTAGAGCATTGAAAACTCAGGTTCAAGATTATCTCAAGACAGCTAAACAATTCGTAGTAATCAGACATCAAGATTGTTAACTAACAACATGTTTAATTAATATTGAATGAAAAACAAACAATATAATTAGCTGTCGAACTTGAACATAAACATAAGAAATAGAAAACAATGAACAGTCGTTAATTGAACATAACAAAGTATGATAATTCCTTACATTCTCTTCACTATAGTGCTTGGAGTTCTCCATTCATACAAACAAAATACGTTTTCTTGAACAGCTTCTTTCTATAACAGAAAACGGAACAGTGTTCAGCCAGGGATCTTCCCTCGATCCCCGGCGACCTTCCAGGAACAAATTTCAAGTCCGTCTTTTAACGATACATGTATCCGCGTCTCGGATATAGGCACAAGCATCGGCGCACACCAAACCGCGCCGATAACGTAAGGAGGTTGAATAGGGGGATGAGCAAGGAAGGGAAGAGCACAGAACACAGTCTTTAACAACCACAGAGGAAAACAAGTTACGTCACAGTACGTCAACGGCAGTAATTTTTTGTCATTACGGCACAAATATACATAACCTCACATTTCTGATTTATTTTCAAACATCGCCGTTTACATTAAATATAGATTGTTTTAAAATGACTAGGCCTATATTTAAGCAATGATTTTTTGAGTAAACAGCTTAAATTTATTAGTTAAATAGTCTTAACAAATGTCACTCTTGATTTCCAATTCCTGTAGATAAATTCATTCGTCACTTCGTGACTTGTAAATTTATCGATGATTTGGAAATTACTCGTGGTATTACTTATGATAATTCACGTATGAATAGAGCCCTATGTTGGACCACTTTCCTGAAAGAGAAGAAATCGCGCGCATGGACTGGTCAGCGAAGTCTCCGAAAATGAACTCTATAGAGTTTGCATTAGGAAGAGAGTGCAGGCCGCCAGCCTGCACCGAGGACAATTCTTGACTTCTGCAATTATCTTTGTGAGGAATTGGAATAGCTGCCTATAGAGCCCTTCATCCTTTTTATAGAGAATATGCCACCGGGCTGCTAGGTGTGTTTAGCCATGAGGGGTAATCACATCCCTTATTAACCGATCACTATCATCATTATTGTAGTCGAAGTGATAGGTTTTGCAATTTTCTAAACATTTGATTCTATAGCACAATAAAATATTATTGTCTGATATTTATTAGTCTTTTGCATACGGGATCACGTGTGATTGATTTGAACATTTGCATGGCAACCTGATAGTTTGGTAACAAAGTATTGAAATATATATATATATATATATATATATATCCATCCATAGTAATTCTGCCCAGGTCAGGTCTTTCAATACAATCATAGCATTTTCATGCTCTGCTTTGCAGCTTAACTAGAGAATTATAGGTGTGGTAGCTTCCCGTTGCTATCCACGCCGGTGAAGGATGATAATGATGATGATGATGATGATGACCGGGTGATTTTCGAGGACCGGGGCCCTAAGCTTCCTGACATTTGTCTTACAGTTGAGGGAAAACTCTGGAAAAAAGCTCACCCAGGAGCCTGTCCCGTCCGGGAATCGGTATTATTTTGACAAAAGTCAAGCCATTTTGGCATTATGGTGACAAAACCAACCAAATAACATTTACCTTGACTATATAATTCATGTCCCAAATGGGAGTCAATGATCAATAACATTTCAATTACTTTGATTTACAACCAATCACAGTCGTGTTTCACCTCGAATTTATCAACTTAAATGTATCATATTAAAGAATGCTCTTTCTTTTTAACATTCTGAATAGGTCAGAACATTATTTTGCAGTGACTGACTCTCTAAGAAATACGTTGAATATAGCAATTTATATATTAAGATGTAAGAATCCTAGAATACAAGTGGCTCCCAGATTGCATTATAGTGCACGAATGTAAGTAAGTACCGCTTGCGAGATATAATAGAAACAATTTCTAGCAATTGATTATACCACAATAAAAAGAAACCACTCTTTGCACTTTAAGGTATTAACGTTCCAGATAAATATAATTGACATATTTACATCATAGGACGTCAGAAAACAATTAATAACCTATAATGTTGGTTATAATATACAGTTTGATTTGTTTCATTTTTTTCTCCACGAGAGTGCATTCTTACAATATTTTTTTGGCAATAAATAATATGATCTGGTTGCAGTGGATGGACAAATGAAACATTACAAACGTTTCTCATTTGTTTTCAATCATCGTCGTTTACATTAAATATATAAATATTTTTAAAATAACTATATTTAAATTACTCGTATGATTCGTATGATTTGTGAGTAAACAGCTTAATTTTATTCGTTAAATAGTCCTACCAAATGCCACTCTTATTTTGCAAATTCTCTAGATAAATTGGAAATCCTTCGTGGCATTACTTATGACTATTTATCTCATAGACCGATAATCATGCCTCTTCCTGTTCGTAATGAGAGATATCTCCGCAAATTAACTTCTTTGACAAGGATATCGATTGAACAATGTACGATCGATGTGGCATAGCAAAAAATGCCAAAAGAAATCAACTTAAAAAATTACAACAAAAAATGTAGTTCTGATGCTCTAAAAAATGTATTAAATGTTGTATAATGAATCTGCATTATTGTTAATAGTTATTTCTCATGTAATAATATGTTAGTGATTTTTCCCAAGCCCAAACAGTAGATATATGCTATTTATAACTATAGAGCCGGCTTAGAAAACGTCCGGAAGTAAGATCGGAATACATAACCTCACATTTGGTAAATATTAAACATTACAATTATTTTTAGCTTCTGATGTTGTATTATTCGCTAAATAGTCACTCCAAATACAGCGCGAGGTTGATTTTTTCATTACACAAAATCACTCGCAACTTTTTCGCTCGTGATTTTTTTCACAAAAAAAAAACCTCTTGTTAGATTATTGTTGATAAAAGTGATTAATGGAGCCTCACACTGCAAGCACCGAGATGATGATCAAGTAATTGTGAATATTTATCAAATCTAACTATTTAGGAATTAAAACTACACTGATTGGACGCTGTAGGTTTTATTTACTCCTGACTCGTGCTCTAATAAGATAAGCTAGGAGTGTCAAGTTTTAATTTTAATCAAATTGTTTGTAAAATTAGGTTCATGTCTGTGCATATTTTAATTTTGTATCTATATTCACCCCTCTGCAGCTATTGTCGTTCCCGTCATGGGGTTACTGTCATCCCTGTCTCGGTTTATTTATAAATGGATGTGGGTATGATTCCATGGACATACATACGTATAACCAAACCATTTGGCTGCACACTTTGAATTCCCCAGAGGTCCATTTGTTAAGAAATTATTATAGCTATGCACAGAGGCTATCAGCATTACTAATTAATAATTACTACAAAAGCCACATTGGCGTTACAGACCTAGACGGCATTTGCCTACCAAGCGGCTGCTGGCCTCACATCCAGTTGTGTTAAATATCGAGCTGGACGATCATCCATGCAGTATAGAGATGACTTGTGATTTGTGGTCAGCGTGTCCAATTCCCCGGAGCATTGTAACTTGTTTTCTCAACCTGGAGCCGTAAATGATATTAGCTATCCTAATCCTCACTATGCTTGGTGGGCACTGTTCCCATACTGGCCGAAATTCGGTGAGAAAATTTCTTCCCTCATGGGGATTTTACCCAGCGCAAGTCTCGTAGCTCTTCACCAAGGCATTACTGCCTTATACCGGGCGACTTCGGCTTGGGACGTTTTAATGAGTTTTGAAATTTTATGACCGTATGATTTTGGCATCATCGTTTTTGTTTTACATTTTATTTTGGAAATTTTGAAAATATTCGGTCATATCGCACGGTAACTTTCTTTTTTTGCCAGTAGAATGTACACTTAGCGACAAAAAGAATGGGTCCGACTCTTGATCTCGAATATTTGAAGTTCTAACGCGCGATTCACACGAGTAAAGTAATAGCACAGTAGAGCTACAATACGTTTCCCTTCTTCCTTTCAAGAGCATTCTTTCTAAACACCACAAGAAAGCGAAAGGTTAGCTCAGTGCTTAGAGGCTTGATTCGTATGCAAGAGGTTACAGGTTCGATTCCCGGCGAGGTAATTTTTTTTAATTGTTAAAATGCTTTCTATTTTATTCCGTATGTCCAATTTTAAAGAAAAAAAGTACTATTTGGAAATATTACTATTTATATTATTAATATTATTATTTATTTATGTATTAATAAACAGGTTTGCAGTGTAATAAAACATCTTCTTATGCCCAAAGCTTTTTTAAATTTTTATCTTATTTTTCTTGGGTACATTTTGAGTTAATTTTGATCCCCAGGTAATTACATCATTTGATACATCCCATTATTATTATTATTATTATTATTATTATTATTATTATTATTATTATTATTGTCAATCATCTATGGGCTATTATTATGCTGGATTGGACATATATATAAACCAAATATATTAATTGAAGGGTAACACTTTTTCGTCACTAATACGTAATAAGTAAATAAACTCATAAATACACGAAGCTTTATTATATTTTATTACATAAATTTATAGCATTATTATTAAAACGTAGTACTGCACACAAAATTAAATTTATACCGGTAGTAAATGGTGTTACAGAGGTTACGAAGGCAGGATATTACTTGCAGATTGTGTAGATTGGACGTAGATTATGTGGCAGAAATTAAATGTTATAGGATGTATTTTGTAAAAATACAAATTAATAAAAACATTGTCGGAAGATTCGAACCTTGGTTTTCATGTATATTTCGTTTTGTTGTAAGTAGTTTAATGATCTACGCTACTCGAACACCGGGTGCTAGTTGCCTTGTTTACTTTTGTACTATGAACGAGAATTGAACTTTATTTAAAATGTCGCAGTTTGAGTAATATTGCATTTGTCGAACGCTCGTAATTATCTAGAAACATGTCTCCTTCACTGTTCTTTAACTATTTAAGACTATTAAAACCAAATACAGCGCATTTAACAATGCGTTACCTCGTGAATCGCAGCTATGGCTTTTCGAGCATGCGCTGTGGGATAACAGGAATTCTGCTTTATGAAGCGGCTCATTCTTTTTGTCGCTAAGTGTATATTGCCGTTATTTGATAATAAATTTTAATGAATCGCCAAACTCTCCATGGCGCTATAGGCCTAGATGATGTTTTAGCCTACCAGCTGGCTGCTGCCCTCACATCCACATATATCATTTACAAAGATGGACATCATCCAGTCAGTATACAGGTGACATGAGCTTAACATGTCGAGTCCCCAAGACGTTGTAGTTTTTTCTTTTCTTTCTTAAATCGAGCAGCTGTATATTGTGTCAATCCGATTCTGAGTGGGCACCGATCCCATACTGACCAAAATTCCAAGAGAATATCCTTTCTCCCATGGAGATTCGAACCAATACATGTTCCATATCTCTACACCCTATGACAAGAGACCTTAGTAACTCTGCACGCGGGACAATGAATCATCAAATGATGATCAATAGTGAAATTGTTTGATTCCCCCCCCCCAAAAAAAAACTGAGAAAAATCTTGACAAAATGTCAGCCTAATTGTGCGGCACCTTGAATTTAACAACCCCTTATCAAGTCCTTAACTCTAGCTGTTTAGTTTTTCCTATTCTATCTAACTCACTGGTATTATCAAACCCGGGGTTCATGGCCTCGCGGATATAAGCTTCCATACATCCCAATCCAGAACCAATATTATTGTTCTAATCATTCCTCAGTTATTGGTTAATGTTATTCTCCCTGATAGATATAAGTTATGGAAAATTGTGGAAATACATGACTATCTCGCAAAATTGATTTATGCGATAAAAAGTTTGTATGTAAAATCTCAAATTATAATAAATATAGGCACATCAAAGACCGAAACTACTTTAATAAATAGAGATGTAAGACAAGGGTTTAGTTTATCACCTCTCTTTTTAATCTGTATATTAATGACATCATCCAAAATCGGAAAAGTATTGTTAATATAGGTATAAGAATGAACCGTTTCAAAATATTAAACGTTTTAATGTATGCTGACGATGTGGTTATTTTTCAAGAAAATGAAAATAATTTGCAGTACTCTTTACATCAATTAAAGCAGTTATGCCAAGAATATAATTTTAAAATATCAAAAGCAAAAAAAAAAAAAAACTATATATATGTAGGCCTATGTATATATATATACATATACATATATTGGCATTTTGGGGAATCGAACAAATAAGATCTAAAATCATAATAGACAACAAACCTCTGGAACAAGTAACAAATTTTAATTTTTGGGTTGTAATTTTACTATAAACACAAAAACTAAAAGAGATATAAATATGAAACTGTCGAAATTTCAAGTGATATGTGGATCTAAACATAAAACATTAAAGAATAAAACAAGAAGAGATACTATTTGAAGTTTTATAAAACATTGACAGTTCCAGCATTACTTTATGAGAGCGAAACTTGGGTAATAACCAAAAATTACAAAGAGTACAAAGCGCAGAAATGAACTTCCTTAGAAGAACAAAAGGCTGCACAAGATTAGATCGGGTAAAGAATGAAGATATAAGAACAGAGTTAAATATATATCTATTGAATGAGAAAATCAAAGAATTTAGAGAGATTGAATGAAACAAGACTACCAAGAGCAACATTCAACTACAAGCCAAGAGGTTCAAGGAATGTAGGAAGGCCAGTGAACAGATGGACAGAACAACTGTGAGGCGGAACGGCAATTTTTGCCTAGCCCTTGAAGTGAAGAAGAAGAAGAAGAAGAAGAAGAAACCGAAGGAGTTATTCTCCCATTATTGGCCTATCTACTTGCCACTTTACCTCTGGTTTTCCTACATGAAGATTCCATGCTCCTCTTTCATAATCCATTCTTACCAGAGATATAAATATATATTTTTTCTATGTACTGCTCTTATTAACAAATAGACAGGAAGTAAATAAATTAACAAGTTCCATTGCAAATTCCTTTATATGATTTCGTTCTGCTCATATGCCAATTTTTCATTAAATTGATTGAATACATTAAGTAATATTTTTAATATAAAAATAGAATACCTGAGATCTCAGTCTTCCTCAACTTTGGATTTGAGGTGTGGAGTACTTTCGAAACATATGCTTCATCTTCAGCTTGTAACTCGGTACTGGTTGTTTGTGTGGATTTTGTAGAGCGGGTTGTGACATATAGGTGAGTTCTCATTCAGCAGGTAGTTTTTTTCTCACCTGCTGAATGAGAACTTACCTAGTGACGTCAACCCGCTCTACAAAATCCTCACAAACAACCAGTACCGAGTTACAAGCTGAAGATAAAGCATATGCTTCGAAAGTACTCCACACCCCAAATCCAAAGTTAAGGAAGACTGAGATCTCAGGTATTATATATATATATATATATATATATATTGCTTAGTAACCTCAACGGTGTTTCGTCATGAATTTTAAAAGTATCCATTATGTAATAGCCATTTATGTTACAATAATTGAAAGTAGCTTTACAGGATGAGTTGAAATTCTTATGGCCAAAGTTTGAAAACGATTTTGTCAGATTTTAATTCTTGCAAGAGTAAAAAGAGGGAATATTTGAGAGAGAAGATTAATGATCTTGAAATGAATGCAAAAAATAGGAACATTAGAGAATTATATCAGGGAATTAGTATAGAGAAGAAAGGATTTCAGGCTAGAACAAACATAATTCGGAATGAAAATGGGGATATGATTGCAGATTCCAAGTATATTAAATAGATGGAAAAGTTATTTTAATCAGCTATTAAATGTACATACAGAACAGGACATTGAGGAGGATAAGTTACAGACAGCAGAAATGCTATTCTCAGAGCCAAGTGCATTAGAGTTGAAATGGCAATTGAAAAATGGAAGATGTATAAAGCATCAGGTTCAGATGAGATCCCAGCAGAACTGATAAAATCAGGGGGAGAAAAATTGATGGACAAGATACGCTGTTTGCTTAGTATGATTTGGGAAAAAGAAGCTCTTCCAGATGAATGGAAGGAATCAATTATCGTACCAATTTATAAGAAAGGAGATAAAACTGATTGTAACAACTATAGGGGCATCTCATTACTTTCAACTTCGTACAAAATTCTAACAAATATATTAGTAAGCAGACTTACTCCCTATATTGATGACATTCTAGGAGATCATCAATGTGCATTTAGAAGAAACAGGTCTACAACAGATCAGATTTTTAGTATAAGACAGATTTTAGAAAAGAAATGGGAATATAATGGTACTGTACATCAACTATACGTAGACTTCCAAAAAGCATATGATTCAATTAAGAGGGAGAAGTTATATAGTATCCTGCTGGAGTTCGGAATTCCTAAAAAGTTAGTTAGACTTATACGAATGTGTCTAAATGGCTCAACGAGTAGGGTGCGTGTAGGCAAACAGTTTTCAGACACTTTTGAAATCCAGAACGGGTTGAAGCAAGGAGATGCACTATCTCCTCTACTATTTAATTTTGTACTAGAGCATGCCATTAAATCTTTAGAGAATGAGGAAGGCTTACAACTGAATGGTATTAATAAGCTGTTAGTTTATGCTGATGATGTAGTACTACTGGCCGATAGCGAGGAGATACTAAAGGCCAACACGCACAAACTATTGAGTAACACTAAGAAATTAGGCTGGAAGTAAATATCAGTAAAACTAAATATATGGTCACACGTAGAAATACATTGTATAATGGAAATGGACAGCTAATGACAAATGAGGGAAATTTTGAGGAATTGGCTGAATTCAAATACCTAGGAACAATAATCACAAATAGGAATGAGATGCACAAAGAAATTAAACATAGGCTCAATTCTGGAAATGCATGCTATTATGCATTGCAGAGACTTTTGATGTCCCAACTCCTTTCAAAAAACGTTAAGCTGAAAATATATAAAACTATTATTCTACCAGTTATATTATATGGGTGCGAAACATGGACTCTTACTTTAAGGGAGGAAAGGAGATTACGAGTATTTGAGAATAAAGTTCTTAGGAAAATTTTTGGACCAAAGAGAGATGAACAGACAGGTGAATGGAGAAGACTACATAACAATGAACTACACGGTCTTTATAGGAAGCCAGATATAATAAGAACAGTTAAGTCCCGTAGACTGCGATGGGCAGGACATGTTGCGCGTATGGGGAATGAAAGACGTGCATGGAAACTTCTTGTAGGAAAGCCAGAAGGAAAACGCCCAGTTGGTAGACCAAGAATGAGGTGGGAGAACAACATTAACTATGATTTGAGGGAAGTCGATTATACAGGGAATGATTGGAAAGCATTAGCTCAGGATAGGGATATATGGAGAGCTTATGTCCGTGCGGCCATGAACCTACGGGTTCGATAGTGCCAGTGAGTGAGTGAGTGAGTGTGAGCAACGAACAAAAATTGTATTTCACTTCTGTCGAATTTCATTATTTTACAAATAAGCACTAACGTGTGTGTATTTAGTATATATTCTCCTAAATACGCTTGGAACTGAACCATATCTAATGTTAAATTTATTAGGAACATTTCAAGGCAAAGTAGGAATAAAAAGTATGTGTTATATGTATGTATTTATGGAACTATTTTAGACCATATATACAGTATAACCCGTAAGTTCATGACCGCGCGGACATAAGCTCTCCATACAACCCTATCCTGAGCTAATGTTTTCCAATCATTCCCTGTATAATCTATTTCCCTCTAATCATAGTTAATGTTATTGTCACCTTATTCTTGGTCTACCAACTGCGTTTTCCCTCTGGTTTTCCTACAAGAATCTTCCAAGCACGCCTTTCATTCCCCATTCGTGCCACATGTCCAGCTCATCGCAGTCTACGAGACTTAACTGGTATTATTATATCTGGCTTCCTGTAAAGACCATGTATTTCACTGATATGTAGCCTTCTCCATTCACCTGTCTGTTCATCTCTCTTTGATCCAAACGTTTTTCTAAGAACTTTATTCTCAAATACTCAATCTCCTTTTTTTCTTAAAGTAAGAGTCCATGTTTCGCATCCATATAATATAACTGGTAGGATAATAATTTTGTATACTTTCAGTTTAACTTTTTTTGAAAGGAGTTGGGACGTCCAGAGTCCCCGTAATGCATAATAGCAGGTATTTAAATTCAGGCACTTATTCAACATTTCCATATATATATATATATATATATATATATATATATAAATGTGTGTGTGTAATTATCCTGGATTAAAGATAGATTAAATAATAACTAGGTGAAGTCGAAACAATTAACGACAATGAAAAGAGTAATATTACAAACATTGACATATTAAAAATTAATGAGGAAATAAGAATGTGCTAAAATTAGGAACACATAGACAAAGATTAAAAAATATATCACAGGCTAAAATTTAACAGTAATACACAAGATGGCACACTGAGGACTTCGTGCTAACAAAACTGATCATTACTTAAATCATGTTTTGAGTGTGTAGCCGTCAATAAATTACTCAATAGAATGGAATAAATGATGACTGATTCAATTACCCCTCTCTTATGACAAAACTTAATACGAATTGTATCATAAATGTTAAAAATACAGTTGTATAACATGAAATCATTTATATTACCTTATAATGAAATAGGAACTAAAGATATGAACTTATTTATATTCATATGATTAAATTCGATATCCTTGGTTATCAGTTACCAGTAATATTAATTACGTTTGCCATGGCTTATTCATGTGTTCGTGACTTTTGTGATTAATAGTCCTATAGTGCATGATACTCTGTAATGCTGCATTTCTAGGCTATTTTTAAGATTGAAAAGTACTGAATCGTGATTTAGTATGCAATAAATTATCTTAAAAATAATAGACTGTTAATGATTGTCTTTTCTTTGTTTACAGGTGAGTACCAGGATCATGTGTTTAATATGTTATCAGGTAAGACTACTTGACTACTTCACATTAGTCTGGCATTACAATCTTCAATTTCTATGGCACAGACTATTTTAGAAAAGTATATCTATAAAATAAATTACAGTTTAATGATTTTTATTTTATAACAGTCAGGATATAAAATCGTATTCATAAAGTTATTTCCAGAATGATAGCTATGTTTATAAAATATAATATGAACAATAATTACAATAAAAGCAATAACAGTATCAACAATAAAAATGAATCACATTAACAATGATAATAACAAGAGGCTAATATAAAACACGATTTACTTGAATTGTTGTGTCTAGACACATAGCATTAAGACGCGGTTCAATGCGTGAAATTGCGAGTTGCATTACAGTAGACAATATATTGGGATTTACACGCTATGCACGTAGTATACTTTTCTGGTCCCAACAAACACATTTTCCTATAACACCACCTCCTGAAATCATCTTCGCCAAAATACAGAGTGGTCTGTATACTCACTAATATAGACAAATGAGTTTATCTGGGAGAATATGTTGTCAGAAACTTATTTAACTGTCTTTATCTTCCTCTCCCTCATTATATATATCCCTCATGTTACATTTATAACACATTTTGACAAGAAAATTAACTTTTTTTTGGGGGGGCAATAGAATGTCTCATGTTTGTTCATTATCTGTCAGTTTAGCTCGTATGATGATGATTATGACGATTATGATGGCGATGATCGTATCTATACATTCACAAATGTGCAGTAGCGTTAGTTAGATATTGTAAATAATACATTTGTTAAATTAATGGCAAATAAGACAAGGAAATAATAACAGAGGACATAGATGTCGAAGACTTAAGGATGGTATTACAACAACAAAGTTTTATGATAAATAATTCAATCACAAGAAAATGTTGGATAACAGTTTTTCAAAGAAGAGAGAGGAATTTATTTAGGAGGATACCTAGAGGGTGACCACGAACAACGTATGGAGAAGGTGAACAGGGATATTGAAACAAGTGAGAGAAAATAAAAAGAGAAATGCGATTATATGAGATCTTATGAAGAACTCTTCACTCTAAAAGAGACAACGGCTAGAATAAGAAATATCAATTAAACGGTTAAAAGGAATAAAGGCTACAGTGGAAAGAAAAATAAATGTTTTGGTGAACTGACATTTTAAAAAATTTAAGCCGTTGGCCCTTCTATATTTTATTATAGAAAAAATTAACTTTTCGCCTATAGTAATTAATTAAACATTTAATAATAAATCAATATTGTTTATACCATAAATTTATTGAATAGCAATTATTAATCCTTTTTTTCTCACGTATTTAGATACAGTACAACTTGTTTAATCCGGAACGTGAATAGCCTAATGCGGTAATCTGTTCAATGTGAACAAATTTATTGGTCCCGACGAAATAATAGTAATTTTACGTGTACTTATTTTGCATAAAACGGAATCTGTCCAACGAGGTAACGGAAGAATATTTCTACACAATTCATGAAAAAATATAAAGCCGAAAGGTTTTTTTTAACCATCCGCAGTTTTTTATAGTTTTTTAACTGAAGGCAGGTGCTAAGACGGCTTTTACAAATAGTGATTCAAACCAAATAAATATCAAAATAAAATAAACCTAATTGTCACTGACCCTAAAGTTCATTTTAAGAGCTGTTGTATTTCACATGCCGATATGTACTTTGATAAATGCCTCCATCACCACGATCGTTATATTATTGTTTCAACTTGTTCGTTGCAATAATTTTGATTGAATAACACGTGTCTCTTGTGCATTGTTCCCAGTTTATAATGTCGAGTAAACGGAAAGAAAAATAATTAGTCCCGAAGAGGAAAAAAAAAAGTGTGGTCGCTTAAAGTAAAAATAAAAATGCTTGAGCGTTTATACGCGTTGGCGAGTGATTTGCGTCTATATCACGCTGTTTCAATGTTAATGAATCAAGAAATCCGAAGACAAAATAAGGAATTATATCGCAGAATTCATAGCTGAATATCAATCTTAATTGAAAGACCTTTTAAAAGCGGAAAACAGGAATAAATTACTAAGTTTTTAAGTCCTTGCCTAAACCTGACAGTAATAATTAATAGAAATGGTTCGAAATCTCTCGTTAATTTATTATATTTTGATAATTTTTATTTTATTCTGTAACCTTGTACATACAGAACAGGACATTGAGGAGGATAAGTTGCAGACAGCAGAAATGCTAGTCGCAGAGCCAAGTGCATTAGAGGTTGAAATGGCAATTGAAAAATTGAAGATGTATAAAGCATCAGGTTCAGATGAGATCCCAGCAGAACTGAATAAAATCAGGGGGAGAAAAATTGATGGACAAGATACGCTGGTTGCTTACTATGATTTGGGAAAAAGAAGCTCTTCCAGATGATGGAAGAAATCAATTATCGTACAATTTATAAGAAAGGAGATAAAACTGATTGCAACAACTATAGGGGCATCTCATTACTTTCAACTTCGTACAAAATTCTAACAAATATATTAGTAAGCAGACTTACTCCCTATATTGATGACATTCTAGGAGATCATCAATGTGCATTTAGAAGAAACAGTCTACAACAGATCAGATTTTTAGTATAAGACAGATTTTAGAAAAGAAATGGGAATATAATGGTACTGTACATCAACTATACGTAGACTTCAAAAAAGCATATGATTCAATTAAGAGGGAGAAGTTATATAGTATCCTGCTGGAGTTCGGAATTCCTAAAAAGTTAGTTAGATTATACGAATGTGTCTAAATGGCTCAATGAGTAGGGTGCGTGTAGGCAAACAGTTTTCAGACACTTTTGAAATCCAGAATGGGTTGAAGCAAGGAGATGCACTATCTCCTCTACTATTTAATTTTGTACTAGAGCATGCCATTTAATCTTTAGAGAATGAGGAAGGCTACAACTGAATGGTATTAATAAGCTGTTAGTTTATGCTGATGATGTAGTACTACTGGCCGATAGCGAGGAGATACTAAAGGCCAACACGCACACACTATTGAGTAACACTAAGAAATTAGGACTGGAAGTAAATATCAGTAAAACTAAATATATGGTCACACGTAGAAATACATTATATAATGGAAATGGACAGCTAATGACAAATGAGGGAAATTTTGAGGAATTGGCTGAATTCAAATACCTAGGAACAATAATCACAAATAGGAATGAGATTCACAAAGAAATTATACATAGGCTCAATTCTGGAAATGCATGCTATTATGCATTGCAGAGACTTTTGATGTCCCAACTCCTTTCAAAAAATGTTAAGCTGAAAAATATAAAACTATTATTCTACCAGTTATATTATGTGGTGCGAAACATGGACTCTTACTTTAAGGGAGGAAAGGAGATTACGAGTATTTGAGAATAAAGTTCTTAGGAAAATTTTTGGACCAAAGAGAGATGAACAGAACAGGTGAATGGAGAAGACTACATAACAATGAACTACACGGTCTTTATAGGAAGCCAGATATAATAAGAACAGTTAAGTCCCGTAGACTGCGATGGGCAGGACATGTTGCGCGTATGGGGAATGAAAGACGTGCATGGAAACTTCTTGTAGGAAAGCCGAAGGAAAACGCCCAGTTGGTAGACCAAGAATGAGGTGGGAGAACAACATTAACTATGATTTGAGGGAAGTAGATTATACAGGGAATGATTGGAAAGCATTAGCTCAGGATAGGGATGTATGGAGAGCTTATGTCCGTGCGGCCATGAACCTACGGGTTCGATAGTGCCAGTGAGTAAGTAAGTAAGTAAGTAACCTTGGAATGTGTCCCCTATATTTCCATACAAATTACCATTCCATATTTGCGGAACATATCTCCCGCGAATAAGGAGCTTTTTACTGTATAAATTCTACCTGATTAGATTCGGCTTCATTGCACACCTGTTATGCTAAACACAGATATTTCTCTTGCAAATAACAATTGCGCTGTAAAATCTTAAATTAGTTAAGTTCTGAGACCGTTCTTTCACGGGTAGCGTTCTGAATTTACAGAAAAAGATGGCTGAAACGTATGTATCATTGTCTTTAAACGAAGAAGTGAAAACGATTGAAGATAAATCTCCAAACATTTCCGGACCGATGCTCCAAAGTCATGCTCTAGCTGTTGTTAAATCCCTAAGGGAATAACGATTTCAAGGAATCTTCAAGTTGGCTGGACAGTTTTAAAAGACGACACAATGTAGCGTGGAATGAAATTTGCGGGGAATCAAAGAATGTGGACGAAAGTATAGTTAGTGAGTGGAAACCGAAACTGCATACTTGAATTTCAGGTTACGCGCCTAAGTGACATTTTTAACACAGACGAAATGGGACTGTTTTTTTTTTTCGCGCGTTACCGTCGAAGTAGCTCATAGATACTATACTTCATTTTTCAATGGCAAGAGGAACTACAATTAACCCAAGGCACATAAAAAGACATATACGATACTCTATAATCTAAGATTATTAAGTTTTAGTTTTTTATAATATGGAATTCTGTCCAATGTGAAAAAAAAAATGTTCCCATGCGATTCGGGTTTGAGCAAGGTTTACTGTATTTTATTCACCATGATTAGTATTAATGTATGTGTGACTATGCTTTTCGTCTTAATGTTCTGTTGTCTCGGAGGAAGACCTGACATTGAGTTGATCTCTCATTCATGTCCTTGTGTGGTCAAAAAAAATCTGTGTGTGAGATTCACATTTAAAATCCCTCTCCCGACAGGTAGTTTAAGGCCCGAATAGCATATGGCATGTAAAAATTACCTATAATGTTAGAGGTTAAATATGTTAATTGAATGGAATGTAAATATAAAAAAACTGTATTGATTTGACTACTCAACTCATAGACCGATAATTTTGCCTCTTCCCGTAGATAATTTTGCCTCTTTCTGTTCGTAATAAGAGATATCTCCGCAAATTAAGTTCCTTGACAAGGATATCGATTGAACAATATACGATCGAGTACAGCAAGACATGTTAAAAGAAAATAACTTTAAAAAAATACACAAAATAGTCAGTTCTGTTGCTCTAAAAACATCATTAAATGTTGTATAATGTATCTGCATTGTTGTTAATAGTTATTTTTATACAATCATCTATTATTGATTATTCAAAAGCCCAAAGAGATTTAACAGTACATTTGTGCTATTTATAACTATACAGCCGGTAAATATGTGCTATTTATAACTATACAGCCGGCTTAGAAATCGCCCGGATGTAAGATCAGAATACATAATCTCTCATTTGGTAAATATTAAACATTATAATTATTTTTTGCATCTGATGTATTATTCGCTAAATAGTCACTCCAAGTCCAACGCGAGGTTGAGTTTTTCATTAGGCAAAATCACTCGCGCCTTTGTCGCTCGTGATTTTTTTTTCAGAAAAACACAACCTCTTGTTAGGTTCTCTCCCCCTGGCGCGACAGGCCTAGAAGGCCCTTAGCCTACCAGCCGGCTGCTGGCCCCTCACATCCACATGTGTCAATCACAGAGGTAGATGATCATCAGCTAGTGTAGGGGTGACATCTGGTCAGCATATCGAGTTCCCCAGCCGTTAAAGCTGGTTTCCTCAACCTGGAGCCGCTACTTATTGTAGCTACCCGAATGCCTCACGATGCTGGGTGGGCACCGGTCCCATACTGGCCGAAATACCATGAGAAAATTTCTTCCCCCATGGAGACTCGAACCAGTGCAAGTCCCGTAGCTCTGCGCCAAGGCTTCCTACCTTAACCACTCGGCTACGGCGCTACTGTTGACAATTTATTTCTCGGGTATTTTTTCAATAAATAGGAAATTATGAAACATAATTTAGTATTAGGCCTACTAATGAAAACACTATTATGCAAAATGTAATTAAAATGTGACAGGTATAAATAACTTAATACCTATTTTTACACGCTTTATATTAGCTTGACCTGTATCCATATATGTAACTGAATCTTTCAACGCGTTTTTCACCCACTTAAAATAATTGGATCTACTTGAAATTTTGTATATTTGTAAAGGACCCGTGACAATACAATAATTTAATATTCATTTTCTAAAATCCTGGCCAGAATCAACAGAAAATCAAAAAAGTGTCTTTGTATTTATGTAAAGGAATCTTTGAACACGACTGTCACCCACTTAGAGACATTGGATCGACTTGAAACTTTGTATATTTGTAAAGAACCCGTGACGATACAATAATTTCGTATTTATTTTTTAAAATCCTGGTCAGAATCATCAGAAAAATCAAAAAAAGTGTCTTTGTATTTTTGTAACGGAATTTTTTTAACACGATTTTCACCCACTTAGAGACATTGGATCGACTTGAAACTGTGTATACTTGTAAAGGACCCGTGACACTACAATAATTTCAAATTTTATTTCCAAATTCCTGGCCAGAATCATCAGAAAATTAAAAAAAAAATTAAACTGGTTTAATAGGTTGCGGACTTATCGACATTTTAGTCAATCGTTGTAAGAGCTCAGTTGTTAGAGCGGCCAACTGGTGGTATGTAATTTCAGTAATTCATAGGTCGCTGGTTCGAATCCGGCTGGGGAGGGTTTTTTTTTAGAAGAGTAATACTTTAACTCATACTACAATAGTATGGAATTTAAAGATATTTACATTTTATCTTATTCTGTAAAATATTAAAACTAAAAAATAAAAAAATAAATAATAGTTTTAAAAAACTAAAACAGCACGCTTTATTAGAAAACTGAACTCAAAAATGAAAAATAATTTTAATTTCCAACACGCTTGGGATAAATTTAAAATGGTCAACAACAAAAATCATCTCCAACACATCTAGAATAAAACTAGAGTTATCAACAAAAAGAAAATAATTTTACCATCAAAAGCGTGGGGTGCTTTTTATGATTTTTACATGTTCTTCTTAGAGACTTTACTTTCACCAATATCTGTTTATTATCAAATATATTAATTGATATAGAGCTTTTGATGGTAAAATTATATTCTTTTTGTTGATAATTCTAGTTTTATTCGAGATGTGTTTGAGATGATTTTTTGTTGACCACTTTAAATTTATTCCAAGCGTGTTGGAAATTAAATTTTTTTTCATTTTTGAGTTCGGTTTTCTAATAAAGTGTGCTGTTTTAGTTTTTTAAAACTATTATTTATTTAAAATTAAGTTTGTCGCTTCTATTAACTATAGGCCTATGCTAGCTACAATACATTCATAGTCAACATCCCAACAGCGCACATCTGGTTCATGAAATTTTCCCCATGTTCCTATAATCTATCCAAAATAAGACCGACCCTTGATATAAACATAGACTTGGAGTCAATTTCACCAACAGAGGTAACTGTATTACGCCAGTTTTCCCTGTGTATAATGCATAGCTTAAACTTGGCGTAATACAGTTAGCTCTGTTGGTGAAACCTACCCTTAGTAGGCTACACCACCCAACGCTGGTAGGAAGGGAAGAAAGAGCCCATAACGTTTAATTTATCATTCGCGTACACAAGTTGTTATTTATAAGTGAACGGAACGGCATTGCCTCATTTTTCATTACTATAAACGACAATGCGAACAAAAGCATGAAAATAAAGTTTATTAGAAAAATAGTAACGAATATTGCTCAGAGTAATACATATTTAAGAGCAGCGAGACTATAATTCTTCAGTGATTTGTTAAAATTAACTTCAACCCTCATTACCTCCTTATTAAAAAGAGTTGAAGGCTTGTGATGTCCATACTACACTTTAATGTTTTTTTGTTGATGTATTTTTTGCACGATAGTGCGTTTTGTCGTACTTACAGCAATGGCGACCGTGATTGAAAGTTCAGCTTCCTACATTTCGATGTTGCCAACCTAAATAACTATACTGTAATAAAATAACTATACTGCAATATTTTACATATTACAAACCACGTGTGGAAAGTAAAACCACTGCCTTCTATGTATACTACTCTTAATGTATATATAAAAATATCCAAAATTAGTGTTAATATACATTATAGAAACAAATCACTGTATTTTAAATGAACTGAACTTTATTTGAAACAATATAAAACAATAAATACGTACTTCGCCATTTTATCACTAATATTGGTCTCACGGCCTCCTGTAGTTTCAACTAATAAACATTGCCCATAGTGTTAACGTTGGTCAATTGTTTATAATAAACGCAATTATTTCCAACAAAGATGTTATTATTTTACTATTATTTATTATTTTGAAAACACCATCGCCAAAAAAACAATGTACAACGCACGTTTGTGAAGTGTTTTTTAGAATCTCGGAAGTTAAAAACCTGGCTGTCGTTCGGTTTTTAAACATTTTCCGAACTTCGCATCGTAATACACTATTTTAGTCTTCGTCAACAAAGTATTCGCATAAAGGTTAGTTCACAGTTAGGGGCTTTCCGCTTATTTATAGACGCTTTTACATTAAGACCATATTGCTTCTTAGTATCTTCATGTGTAACCATCAGCCCTGTGATTTTTAATGTGTATTTAGAATATTTTTTAAACAAGACGAATACTACATACGATATGAATAATTATTATAGTTAGACAGTGTTAGATGAATATTTGGTCTTAAATCTTCCTGAAATTTGTCTTCAGGGCAAGAAAAATCCCGAAAAAAATCCAGCCAGAGAGCTCTTCTTGATCGGCTATCAAAACCGAGCCAACTGCCCATATTTTTCATAGATCTCCAGCACCAGATCCACTTCATATCCTCTATGTATTGTGTGAAAATCAAACTAATACTCATAATTATAAATTAACACATAAATAAACGTCTGAACAGATTTTCTGCGTGTAAATCGTACATTTGTAACTCCAAGTCTATAAATCATTCACTTATATTTATCCAAGAAAGTCATTCTTAAAATGTATTATTACTTCCACTCTGTATTAATAATAATAATAAATAATAATAATAATAATAATAATAATCCATTAATTCTGCCCGAGGGCAGGTCCTTCACTGCAATCATAGCATTTTCATGCTATGCTTGCAGCTTTACTAGGGAATTCTATGTGTGGTAGCTTCCCGTCGCTTTCCACACTAGTGAAGGATGATGATGATGAAAATGATAAGGATGATGATGGCCATATGATTTCGGGGACCGTTTGGGCCATTAAGTTTTCCTGACATTTGTCTTACAGGTGAGAAAAAAACCCGATAAAAACGTCACCCAGAAAAACTGCCCCGACCGGGGATCGAGCCCAGGCCCGCTGCGTGACAAGGCAGCACGCTACCTCGAGACCACAGTGGTGGACATTAATAATAATAATAATAATAATAATAATAATAATAATAATGGAACGGAATTTATTGACTTTTTCGAAAGATTGAAAATACATTTTCATTTATATTGCGCACAGCCTGCTTGCATTCTTTTCCAGGAATAAAATAAAAAATAAACATAAGAATATATAAACAAATATATACATGTCTACACACCAACACTCATACATAAAGAAGTCATAAAAACTTCATGCGTATAGAAACTAAAAAAATAGTATATCAAATTGCATATTGATAATTAAAAAAATTCTATAAAACAAATTTAAAAAAATACACACACACACACACACACACACATATATATATATACAAACATACATACATACATACATACATTAGTGAGCTTGTTGAGTGTGTATTATGTGTTAGGTGTGTATCATGCGTAGGCGTACATTTATGCCAGTGCGTGATAATTGAGTTTATGGCAATGCAATACATAATTTTCACTTAATTTCAGCTAATAGTCGAAATACGAGAGAGTAACTCAGTCGAACATAAAATCGAGGTATTGGGGTTCGAGCCTGCATTAGTGTTATATTTCCTCATTGGATAAATTTTCGTAATATCATCCTCAATTTTGTAACTTTTTGATGATCATAGGTTATAACATTCCAAAAATACTACCAGTAGATTGCATGTGCATTGTGTTCATTGATGTATCTTGTGCAATGTGACTGATATTAACATATAGTCGTTAAGAAATTATGATTATTTATTAAATGGATCCTGGAAATGAAACCCGTTTTCTGACGACTGAGAAAAATCGTAAAAAAATCAGTTTAGTTAACCCGGGATGTGAACTTGGGACTTCTCGAAAACAAGTCTCAGTCACTGTCGTCTGAGCCTACTAGTTCGTGGAACTTATTTTCATCAAAATACTTATTTAATCTTATATTTGGGATTCGTAATAACAGAAAATGCATTTTCGAAATTTATTTCCATTATCACTAAAACAGCTCAATTTCAAAAATGCTATAAAATGAGTTAATTGAACCAAGTCTTTTTATCATAAGTAATGCCACGAGTAATTTTCAAATGTATCTAGATAATTTGGAAATCAAGAATGGCATTGGTTAGAACTATTTAATGAATAAAATTAAGCCGTTTACTCACAAATCATTATTTAAATATACTTTAAAATATTTATATATTTAATGTAAACGGCGATGTTTGAAAACAAATGAGAAACGTTTATTATGTTTCATTTGTTTTTCACTGCAACCAGTTCATATTATTTATTGCCAAAGGATCCCAATATTATATGAATGCACCTTAGTGGAGAGAAAAAATGAGACACATCAAACTGTTTATAACCAACATTATAGGTTATTAATTAATTTCTGATGTCCTATGATGTAAATATGTAAATTATATTTTTCTGCAACGTTAATTCCTGGGAAATAATACGTTTAAGAAAGTGCAAATAGTGGTTTATTTTTCTTTTTTTGTGGTATAATCAATTGCTACAAATGTGTTATATTATATCCCGCAAGCACTATCTGGTTACAGTTCGTGCATTATATATACAATCTGGTAGCCACATGCATTCTAGAATTCTTACATCTTAATATATAAATTGTTATATTCAACGTATTTCTTAGAGAGTCAGTCACTGCAAAATAATGATCTGACCTATTCAGAATGTTAAAAAGGAGGAGCTTGATTTTAAAGTGATAAAATAAAACTGATAAAATTGAGGTGAAAAACGATTGTGATTGGTTGTGAGTCAAAATTGATTGAAATATGATTGACCATTGACTGCCATTTGGGACATGAGTTAAATAGTCAATAAAAATTGTCCTTAATTAAGGAATGAGTTTGATTTCGGCTTCCTTCCATTTGAACCTATATGTTTTGGCTTGCAGTGGAACCTGTTTATCCGAAATAAAGGAGGCTAAGATTTTTTCGAATGATACGTAAAAACCTCTTCAGTTATGAAAGGAAGAAACATGATTGCTTAATATAGTACACCCAGTAATGTAATTTAAATATCATGATCCATCCATCCGTAGTAATTCTGTCCGAGGGCAGGTCTTTCACTGCAATCGTAGCATTTTCATGCTATGCTTTGCAGCTTTACTACGGAATTATAGGTGTGGTAGCTTCCTGTTGCTTTCCACACCGGTGATGGATGATGATGATAATTATAAGGATGATGATGATGGCCGGATGATTTTCGGGGACCGTTGGGCCCTAAGCTTCCTGACATTTGTCTTACAGGTGAGGAAAAACCCCGAAAAATCCTGACCCAGGAGCCAGTCCCGACCGGGAATCGAATCCGAGCCCGCTGCGTGACAAGGCAGCACGCTAGTTCGAGACCACAGCGGTGGACAATATCATGATCCATCCATAGTAATTCTGCCCGAAGGCAGGTCCTTCACTGCAATCATATCATTTTCATGCTATGCTTGCAGCTTTACTAGGGAATTGTGTAAGTGTGGTAGCTTCCCGTTGCTTTCCACACCGGTTAAGGATGATGATAATGATAATGTTAAGGATGATAATGATAAGGATGATGGCCATATGATTTCGGGGACCGTTTGGGCCTTAAAGTTTTCCTGACATTTGTCTTACAGGTGAGGAAAAACCCCGATAAAAACCTCACCCAGAAAAACTGCCCCGACCGGGGATCGAACCCGGGCCCGCTGCGTGACAAGGCAGCACGCTACCTAATATCATGATAATAAATTAAATTTATTTTGTATCTAATAATCACTTACATGGAAAGCAGATTCAATGCGTTTGTAAAGGATAATTAATTAATTATTGTACCATGCTCACATCTAGTTCCGATGAGTTCAATCCCGACCGGTTAAACTTATTCTTTCAGGTCGTAACAATCCTAATTATGGTTTCTTTTGGAAGGAAAGTAAATACATACCGGTAGGTTTCGTGTCTTACATTGAAGACATCTAAAATTTGTTTCTGCCTGAAATAGGAGGTCTCTGGTAAAGTACGTTGTTCCTTTCATACAAAATTTAAAATTCATCATCATTATCATCCTTCACGGATTAGGTCTTTGCCTGGTTCCGATCTCACATCTGTTCAACCCAACGCTTATCCGGCTTACTCGTGTGAGACTTTTGAGAAAGATCGTTTTACGTGGTGGGTTTTTAGCCCGACGCACAACCCCCAACCTGAAGGACCGGAGACTTTCTGTTAGGATCCCTTTCCCTTACATGGTTGCCTTCTCCTCGGCTGACGAGAGTCGTCTTCCCGGGTTTATTTTCGGAGTTTTCCTTCTCCTACACACTTACCAATAATACTCACACTTGGGGTAAAGTATGTTGGGGCTTTTTTTTTCAACAGCCATGTCTAGATCCGCCGTATTTAGTTAAAGCAGGGCCACCTCTTGCAGGATGTGACTCTTCACCATGTACGGACGGTCTTGATTATAGCTTTATCAGAGATAAAGGTCTTGCATATCTCTTCCGAGTTGGTGAGGACCAGTGTAGGATCTACCCCTAACAAAAGTGCTACCTCTACCTTCCCCTTGACCCCCAATGTAATATTATGCCATTCATAACATGAGTATTTAAAGAGCATTGTTAAACAGAGTATTACTACTACTTTGCTACTACTGTCCACCGCTGTGGTCTCGAGGTAGCGTGCTGCCTTGTCACGCAGCGGGCCCGGGTTCGATTCCCGGTCGGGAAAGTTTTTCTGGGTGAGGTTATTATCGGGGTTTTTCCTCACCTGTAAGATAAATGTCAGGAAACTTTAAGGCCCAAACGGTCCCCGAACACCATCTGGTCATCTTTATCATCAATATCATATTCGCCTAATTAGCTCAAGTTTAGTTTAAGGCCTCTCCTGGCGCATCATTACCATCATCAACTCTCATATCATCGGGGCAAAGTAACCCTGCCTTCCAGGCGTCCCAACCTCAGAAGTAGGTTATGAGTACGCCATGCCTTGAGAGAACACCACAAATATCGAAATGACAACCTGGGACATTTGGAAAAAAAAAATCCTGTGTATAGGTTCCTTCGAAAGGGAATTAAAGCCGTGGGTAGCATATCGTAAATTCACGGTGCGTAAAAGCACCTCAAATCTGTAAAAAGAGGCCTCTGATCCCTTTCATGCTGAGATTTGAATTCCATCCAACGCTAATGACCTTAGCTGCTAAAGAGAGGTATTAAGTAAAATAATAACAATAGCAACATTTGTGCATTGAAAAAGGAAAACACATTTCTAGTCTTGCTGAACAAAAACTCTGTTATTGGACTTTTATATGGAGCGAAATTGGAGAAATCAGCTTACTTGCTGCATTTTGGTTAAGCTGTTTTTCTATTAATAGGGATTTTTTAAGTTTAGAAATACACTATGAAGTTCTTGACAAATGTCCAAAAAACTGGTCAGCCGCATTGAAATGGATAAATGAGTAAAACCCCTTTTAATAAAGCGGACACAACCGTTTTTCTAGCTTTATCTCCGAATATACTTACGTCTGAGAAAGTATGGTAAGAGGTAAGTTACGTTTGTTACCAATCCAGAACAGAAAGGGAGGGAATGATAAGTATCCCTTATATTTAAAACGAGGCGAAGGGGAGGGGGTGCGATAACGTTTAATGTGATTGCACCCCCTCGAATTGAAAACTTCACGAGCTACTGCGTCTTAATGTAGCAGAGCTTACTACCAACTGTACTTTCATTTATTTTACATTTTAACTGGAAGGAATATCCGCACTTTTATGTTGGTACGTATTATATTCACTAATTCGGAGAAAGTCGATTCACTTGTAGAGTATTTATTTTATATCAAAGAAGATTAATACACTCGGGAACAATGAAACGTGTTGAGAAAATATACAAAAACTGGTGATTTGTACATTGACAACATTGCTGTTTACATTTATGCTTTCTGGTACTTACAAAAAAATTATCAAATACCAATCACTGTTGAATAAACGTAAATTTATAAATTAATTGTCTGTTCCCTATATCACAAGGATTTATATTGGAAGTATGACTTTTTATGTTATTTCATTTATAACTAACCTTGAACTAAACAACATAAGCTATAGTAATTTTAATATTAACCAGAGGTTTCAAGATAGAGTCACTGTATCTCCCATTACACATCCTCAACTCTGTGGAGTTGTACAAATAGTACTCATATCATATCATAGCTGGAGTCGGAAGGGTAGGAGAGGGAGAGAGAGCGGGGAGAGAGAGAGAGAGAGAGAGAGAGAGAGAGAGAGAGAGAGAGAGAGAGAGAGAGAGCGGGGGGAGAGGGCGATCTTGAAATAAATAAATAAATTAATTAAAATATAAATTATACACAAGTCGTAGATCTGTAAAGTACGAGAATCAACTATTAGATTTTTAGAAATTATGAATACACGTTAAAAACAGAAAAAAAAATAGAGTTTGAATTTGCGTTGCTTTCCACTCCATCAAAGTCAACATCATCACCACTCCTATCATCATTGCTATCTTAACTGTCATTAGGTAAACGTTTAACGATGTTTTCTTAGCCCTTCTTTATGACAATTCTGTTTCTGCAGTATTTCTGCATGTTGAACGCAATTCTCCCAATCTTCCACCGACACTTTTTATACCATCTTCTATTAATGTTCTCACATATCTAATTTTGAAAGATTTTTTTTTTCGCCCACTTCACTCTTTATTTTTATGGGGAAGTTATATTGTTAAGTCTCATAGACTGCGATAGTAGGATATGGGGAATGAGAGGGGTTCATGAAAGTTTCTTGTAGGACACCAACTTTTATCTATTTTGACAGGATTGAATTTTTTTAGAGTTCTCTGAATGGATCTGGAGTTTGTTTATAAAATAGATTATTTTAAGTTAGGTAGACCAAGAATTGGGCGGGAGAATAACATAAACCTTGTTTTGAGGGAAGTAGATTATATAAGATTGGAGAACATTAGCTCAGGATAGGGATATGTCCATGCAGCCATGAACCTACGGGATCGATAGTGCCATTGAGTTAGTTATAATAGTAATCTAACAAGAGTTATGTTTTTTTCTGAAAAAATCAAGAGCGACAAAATTGCGAGTGACTTTGTGTAATGAAAAATTCAACCTCGCGTTGGATTTGGAGTAAGTATTTAGCGACATCAGAAGCCAGACATAATTATAATGTTTAATATTTACCAAATGTGAAGTTATGTATTCCGATCTTACTTCCGGGCGATTTCTAATCCGGCTCTATAGTTATAAATAACATATCTTTACTGTTAAATCTCTTTGGGGTTGGGAAAAATCAATAACAGATGATACTATGAGAAATAACTCTTAACAATAATGCAGATTCATTATACAACACTTAATAAATGTTTAGAGCAACAGAACTAAACTTTGTTATTTTTTGTAATTTTTGAAGTTTTGTTCTTTTGGCATTTCGTGCTGTAACATATTGATCGTACATTATTGAATCGATATCCTTGCGAAAGAAGTTAATTTGCAGATATACCTCTCATTATGAACAGGAAAAGGCAATTTTATTAACAGGAAGAGGCAAAATTATCGGTTTATGCGATGAATAGTTATGTTAACCCTTGTGGAGACGATCTGATGGTCTAATCTCTACATCTAAAAATTATATGTAAATCCCATTATAACTTTTCATGAATTTGAATATCTTGGCATTGAAATATCTGCTCGTTAGAACAAAATCACGATAATATAAAGCTATGGTATGAGGGGAGAGTTGTGCAGAATAAGAACAGAAGGAAACATAATTAATCATAAAGTTGAAGATAAAACAAGATGGCACATGTGTTAATGATGGATACACAATAAGCAACTCTGAAAATACTTTAACATTGGAGGGGGATTTCTCTGCATCGCGTTTATGTAGTGAAGTACACGGTTGGCTACCATGGCTGGTGATCAAATTCCATTTTTTTATGTTTCATGGGTGAAATATCTAATTAGGAAGTTTAGAAAAAAAAAGTTAATGTTCAGCTAATCTGTTCTTGGTAACATAAACTTGTTTACTGTTGAGGTAAATATTTAAGCAAAAAGCACTCAAAAGAGGGTTTCAACAGACGAATCTGGATGTTTACGAATGAGGTGTAATATCAGATGAGTCCGCTAAAGTCATCCTCTCCATTAGTTTTAAATGCATGGCATTAATAATTTTGTGGCGCACTAGTCCAGAATTATTACTTTTCTCATTGGATACGAGATATGACGTGATATGACTCAATAAACCTTTGCTGACAAACAAGTCTATCGAGTCTAAGGACAAAACCATATGTAATTTATTTACCTAAAGACTATATATTTTTTTATCTGTCCGTCCCAGTAGCGTAGTCGGTACCTTCCACTCCGGCGGGGTAAGGTATTTTTTTTAAATCTCTACCTTGGGGCTGGGTGTGTGTCGTGTCCAGTTGTACCTATTGGGTTTAATTCCTGTATATATATATAATATATATATATATATATATATATAATTACTATGGATATATATATATCCATAGTAATTCTGCCCGAAGGAAGGTCTCTGCAATCATGGCATTTTCATGCTATACTTGCAGCTTTACTAGGGAATTGTAGGTGTGGTAGCTTCCGGTTGCTTTCCACACCGGTGAAGGATGATGATGATAATGATAATGGTAAGGACGATGATGATGGCCATATGATTTCCGGGACTGTTTGGGCCTTAAAGTTTTCCTGACATTTGTCTTACAGGTGAGGAAAAACCCCGATAAAAACCTCACCCAGAAAAACTGCCCCGACCGGGGATCGAACCCGGGCCCGATGCGTGACAAGGCAGCACGCTACCTCGAGACCACAGCGTTGAACACACACACACACACACATATATTTTTTTTATCTGCTATTATAACAATCAATAACGCTTTAGTTCGTAATTGGTAGGCAACAAAACCTATACTGTATATTCCAACAAAAAACACTATCAAAACATAAAATACAGGTTCAACAAAACGTAAAATACACTTTAATGATTATTTCGTCTCTCTACATAAGTAAACATTCCTTGACTTTTCTGGAAGTATATTAATAGTTGCATCTTGGACTGCTTTCAAAAATTTTCGTGATGAACAGTGGAAATCGCCTTCAACGTTCATTTTTACTTTAAATTCACATGTGAAACTAGGGCCAAAAATTGCAGAATATAACAACATTGTTAGTTGATTTATCGTGCCTTTTTTTTTTCTAAAGCCCACAATTTTTTTCCCTAAACATATCGTTTCCACAATAAATAAATAAATTAAATATAATTAATATATAACCTATACTAAAATACTCTGAACGTAGATAAACTATTGTAGACAACATGTTACAAAATTAGGTTTAGTAACTCGCTGCTCTTAGAACACTCCCTTCGGTCGTATTCTAGCTTGAGCATCGTGTTGCTAAACATGTGCTTTTGTAACTAGTCGTCTAAATAACTATTAAAGCTGCTTTGGGGGTGATGATATGTATTCACTTCAACTAGAAATTTCTTCATTTTCTTCAGATGTAGTATGAGAATTGTCTACTGTCACAGTCACTATTCCTGCCTACATGTTGACGTGCATTTCTCTTAACTATTCCAACCAAATTTCTACATATATCCATCCATCCATCCATCCATCCATAGTAATTCTGCCCGAGGGCTGGTCTTTCACTGCAATCATAGCATTTTCATGCCTATGCTTTGCACCTTTACTAGGGAATTGTAGGAGTGGTAGCTTCCCATTGCTTTCCACACCGGTGAAGGATGATGATGACCATATGATTTCGGGGACCGTTTGGGCCTTAAAGTTTTCCTGACATTGTCTTACAGGTGAGGAACCAATAAAAACTTCACCCAGAAAAACTGCCCCGACCGGGGATCGAACCAGGGCCCGCTGCGTGACAAGGCAGCACACTACCTCGAGACCACAGCGGTGGACTCCACACACACACATACACGCACACGCACATATATTTATATCGCTTATTTGCTGCAACAACGTCATAACTCAAAAATCACGATTTTTACGAGAAGCATTTAAAGTTTTAAATACTGTCATTCCACGTCTCCCTGTGATATTAACTAAAATATCGTGATTTTTCAGTTATTGCAGCAAATTATATATACAGGGCAAGTCAAAATGTTGTGCAGGTTTTCAGAAATTTATTATGTGAAATGTAATGAACATATAATATCGTGAGACATATTGTATGAAAGGTAAACTCTCAAAGTTTAGTTGTCCACTTCTAAAGTTCCGCGTTCACCCGCAAGATGTCAACAGCAGAGCAGTAAAGGAAAATGGCGTTGACTGGGGATCAGAAGTCTTTCTGTGTGCTTGATTACCATGTAAACAACTCTGTGACTAGTGTTCAACGACATTTCCGTACCAGATACGATAAAGACCCGCCGGATGGGAGATCCATTCGTAAGTGGTACACACAATTTAGGGATTCAGGCTGTATCTGTAAACGAAAATCGACTGGCCGTCCGTCGACGAGTGAAGAGACAGTCGAACGCGTTCGCACATGCTTCGTGCGGAGTCCACAGAAATCCATCTACCGGGGAGCGACAGAACTTCAACTACCACAAAAAACTGTATGGCGGATTCTCCGGAAACGTTTACAGATGAAACCCTACCACTTGCAACTGGTTCAAGCCTTAAAAACCCGCCGATTATGCTTTGCGAGCGTCCTTCTGTGTTGATTTTCTCGCATTAATGGAAGAGAATGAGTTCCATGAGAGGGTAGTTTACAGTGATGAAGCGACTTTCCACCTTTCAGGAAAAGTGAATAGACACAATGTAAGGATTTGGGGAACTGGTAACCCCCATGCAACTCTGGAACATCAACGCGATTCTCCGAAAGTGAATGTCTTTTGTGCCATTTCCCATGCAAAGGTTTATGGGCCCTTTTTCTTTCATGAACGTACTGTGAACGGACATGTTTTCCTTGATATGCTACAACAATGGCTCCTTCCGCAGCTTGAAGCGGATAGTCCAGATTTCATTCTGCAGTTTGGATGGTGCCCCTCCACATTACCATGGCAGTGTTCGAGACCATTTGAATACGGCTTTACCACAACGCTGGATAGGCCGTGCATCTCAGGGTGATCAACAACTCATTCATTGGCCACCTCGTTCACCAGATCTAACCCCGTGTGATTTCTTCATGTGGGGTCTTGTAAAGGATCATGTTTACGTACCACCACTTCCAACAACACTGCATGAACTGCGTGCCCGCATCACAGCAGCCATTGCTGATATCGACCGCGGACTGCTACAGAAAGTTTGGCAGGAGATTGAATATCGGCTTGACATCTGTCGTGTAACAAAAGGCGCTCACATAGAACATCTGTGAATATTTAAAAAAAAAACTTTGAGAGTTTACCTTTCATACAATATGTCTCACAATATTATATGTTCATTACATTTCACATAATAAATTTCTGAAAACCTGCACAACATTTTGACTTGCCCTGTATATATATATATATATATATATATATATATATATATATATATATATATATATATAAAGTTCTACTTAATCTTTCCTTGAGCAGCTTAACAACACCCGATTAATTGACATCTTCCTACCTGTGTTTGTCGCCATTAAATGCAGATACCATAAATAACATAACGTTCTTGATACTGAAATGTGCAACTTTGAAGCAGTAAGATTCGCATGCTACGAATTAATGGTAAACCCAGGAAATTGGATAAACGTGGGTAAATTTCTGGACAAAACGCGGAAAATAAGAACAACACTCATTCGTGAATGAATAAATAAATAAATATATTAGCAAAGTGTAATATTGATAGTTAATAACTACGTAATATTGTTTTTTTTTATGTTTTGTTCTATCTATTTTATATTATTACTAGATATTTTAATGATACGGACTTTCAACTGAACGTATGGCTTGCTGCCCGTGCAATCCATACTTGTAAATAATGTTGTATGTATCTTACTTTTAATCTAATAAAGTCCTACTACTTCTAATACTACTATTACAACTACTACTGCTACTACTACTGCTGCTGCTGCTACTACTATATCACTCGTTTGCTGCAACAAATGTTATAACTAAAAAAATTGTCGATTTTGAGTTATTGGTACTTCATGAAAGACAAAACTCAATTCTATATTCAGGACGAACGATATGAACTATTGTATACAATGAGTTCGTACAGTAATTTGATATTTATGACAAATATAGTCAAAGGTACATGGATTTCAAACATTTAAATGCTTCTCCAGAAAAACTATGTTATTTGAGTTATGACGTTGTTGCAGCAAATGAGCGATATATTTGCACAATTTCAACAACTGACAAACGCATATTTGTCAAATTTTGCTGCCGATTAACCTGAGGGTTTTCCTCTTTTTTTTAAATCGTCAAGCAGATGCTGGATTGTAATTTCATTATTACGACTCATTTCATCATTTTTCACTATTTCATAATAGTACAATTAAAATGAGTAATTAAAATAATTAGACGCTATGTGACCTAGATGTTAATGACATCTTTAAATATCGCATATGATGGTCTTCTTGAAAGAATTCTTTTTTGTTCAGTCTATTACAGATATAATTTTCAAATATAATTTCCAACATAACAATACAATGTTTATTATATCCAGATATTGGAAACTTCTTCTCTTCTTCGGCTTTCTCCCATTTATAGGTTTGCCGTCTTCAGTTTCCATTCATCTCTATCGTTCCAATCTCCCTCTTCCAAATTCCTATCATCCACTATAGTTCTGACGTAGGTTTTCCATTTCCATCTTGGTCTGCCACGTTTATTTCTTCCAGGGGGTGACCACTGGTCTATATTTTTTGGCCATCTTTCATTTTTCATTCTTTGTACCTGGCCATACCATTTAAGCTTTTGATTTTCAATCCTCTTAACAACAGATGTGGTGACATTCATTTCTCTCCAAAGGAATTCATTTCTTATTTTATCCTGTCTTGTTTTTTGGAGGCTTCTTCTAAAATAATCAAATTCAACTGTTCTAATTTTATTCTTTTGTAATTCCGTCAGAGACCAAGTTTCACTTCCATTATTGGAAACTTAATAAGAAAATAATTTGTCGGATACACATATTTTATAATTTTTTCGATAAATTTGTTCTTTCAAAAAAACTGTGAAAGTTTGATGATATGCTAGGGCATTCGATAAGTAATGACAATATTGTTATAACATCACAAAATTAAATCTAAGTTACTTTTGACATTACTAACTTCTTTTATAGTCTCTTGTCAAGTTAACTACACTAGTGTCCAAAATTAAAGCAACAAACTGAAATTTCATCTTTGTGGGTTTATTTTGCCAGAAAATGGTATAAACAAGTGATACGAAAGTATAAACAACCAGAAGAATAAAGAAAGTAAACAACTGCATCATTCGTGCATATCAGTAAAACAAAATGTCCCTTTTTTCAAAATTAGTGAATATCAAACACATCCAGAAAACAGGTTAGAGTATTCAGTATTCGGTGTGACCACCTCTGGTAGCAATACAGGCTTCACAACAGCGTGACATGCTGCAATTAATGTCATCAATCTCATTCTTCCTGTAGAGCAACTCGCAAGGCCTGGTGAGTGGTTGGTGGATGTTCACGTGAAGCAAATCGTCTCCCTAGTGCATCCCAGACATGCTCTATAGGATTCAAATCGGGAGAGCGAGCAGGCCAATCCATGCGTGCAATATGTTCAGTTTCCAGGAACTCATCAACCACCTGTGTCTATGAGGACGAGCATTATCATCCATCAGTAAGAAGTCTGGGCCCACAGAACCGCGAAACAACCGCACGTGAGGTGCCAAGATCTCGTTACGATACCTGGCAGGAGTTAAACCTTGTCGATGTACCCGTACAATTTCATGAAGAAGTGTTCGAGTAGTCAACAGAATTCCTGCCCACACCATTATTGAGCCACCTCCAAATTGGTCTCTTTCCACAATGTTTGAGTCTCGAAATCGTGTTCCAGGTTCTCTCCAGATGCGAATTCGTCGAGAATCATTTTCAAGATTAAATCTACACTCGTCTGTGAAGAGAACTGTTCGATCGTCCATTTGGCATGTTGATGACTCCACTCTAGATGGTCTCTTCTCTGAATACGCGTCGGGGGTACACATACAACAGGTCTCCGACAATAAAGGTCTCTCTGCCGAAGCCGTCTGCACACTGTTTGCCTCGATACAACTGTTCCATCGGATGCTGTGAGGTCAGATGCCAGTTGTCGTGCAGTACTACGGCGGTACAGTCGTGCCTTTAGAGCCAAATAACGGTCCTCTCTTTCCGATGTCACTCTTGGTCGTCCTTGCCCTGGTCTTCGGGATACATTTTCGGACTCTAAAAACTGTTGCCACACCCGAGAAACAATAGAACGATTCACATTAAGCCATTTGGCCACATCATCTTAACTCGGTCCTGCTTCCATTCTTCTAGGCGGCTTCTCTGTGCCAATCTCTACCTGCAGTAAATGTTTACACAGCAAACATTGATGTTGGACTAAGCAATAAACACTATACTGCAGTGCCCTGTTTGATAGGTGCACTGACGTCATCGATTGCATGGTTATAAGATGGCCGGAATGCCATCTGCAGTTCAGAACAGGACTGTACTGACATATGTTTTTACGTTTTATATGAATATGTAGTGAGTTAGACATATGAAGGAAAAATGCCAGTTTGTTGCTTTAATTTTGGACACTAGTGTATACCATATCGGAAGACGCGTGCTTCATTTATAGCACCATTTCTGGATAACTCTCTCATCTAATCGATCTAGATCTTAATTGAAATCGAATGTCTCATAGAAGTTATTTGATATTTGAGAATAAGTTATAGTCACAAGTGGTCCTGTCTGTTGAACTTGGTTGATGTTCAAGTTCTTCCTAATTCCATCTTCTAAACACATTTTACTGAACATCTTTTTAGGGCTATATTACTTACATGTGAGAAACAGTGAACGTATTCACAACATATTGCTATTTCGAGACTTTTAATATTACAGATTTATACAACAAGGCTGCTGAACAATTTACTACAAGATTACAATTTTCACCACTAGGATCGCTGATTTATAACATTGTTAATGGCAGTAGCAATGTCCTAGTCTTGTTAACAAATATTTTTACACCTTCAAATCAATATGTTATATTTTTAGTTGATTGGTCGTTTGATGTATAACAGACTGACATAAAGTGACATGAATGAGTTGTTTCGGCAATAACGAGCTGTGTTAGAAGATCGGCAACATTTTAATGGACAATATATATGTTTTTTAAATTTTTAATGCAAAAAAAAAAAACATGTTTTAAAAATTTTAGCATGTAAAAATCTGTATCCAAATCATAATTGCTTCAAAAATTATAGGTCACTCACAGTGGATTAGTGCTATTAACTTTGCCTGTAATTTCGAGGTCTGCGGGTTCAACACAAAGCAGTGAATGAATATTTAATGCCATAAAAATCCTTCATAAGGGAGTAAAGCCATGGCTTTCGTGTCGTAGATATGCGGTATGTGGAAGATCCTCAAGCCTGAAATAAGGTGTCTCAGTGCAAACATTTTGGCTCTTTAATGCCAAGATTTGAATTACGACGCTAATGACCTGAGTTGACAATGAGTGTCGTTAAATAGGTAAATATAATCCTTTGTATTAGTATGAGTTGAAAGGTAAAATGTCTAAATCCAACTCCATGGCGCGAAAGGCTTATGAGGCACTTGACCTATTAGCCGGTTGCTGTATTAATTTCCACATGTGTCATTTACAGAGATGGTTGATCATCTGGGGGTGATATTTGGTCAGCATGTGGATCCCCTAGCAGTTGTAGCTGACTTCTTATTCAGACGTCGCTGCTTATTCTAGCTGGATACTTACTCGGGAGGCTGGTTGGGCACCAGTCCCATATAGACGGAAATTTTATGAGAAAATGTCTTCCCCTATGGGCACTCGATCAAGGTCTTCGTAGTTTTGCACCAAGGCATTTTGACTTAGACCACTCGGCTATGGCCCAGAACTAATGTCGAATTCAGAAATTGCTACTTTTATAAGAGTCTAGGTAGTGCAATACTCAATAGAGTAGGCGTACAGATACAGAATATGACCCGTTGAAGTTAAATTGTTCGTAACACCAAATGCGGTGAGTGGGCATTCAGAGTGCACTTCAATCAGAATGCTACATTTCCCTAGAGCCAGAGCGAACGCACAAATTCACAGAAATTGATATCGGTAGTTTTTTTTTGTCAGCTTTAAAATATCATATGTCGGTATTAGGTTGGAGGGATATGGACTTCCACATTATCGTAATTCCAATACAAAGCTAGGAATCAATTTGAGCATATGTAACGTAATAGGCATTAAGTTAATTCCAGGTTTGATATGAAGAGGGCAGGCAGATCAAGGCAGGAGACCATTACGAAAAACAAGTCAATAACGTGAGGTAGGCGGGAGGGAGGGGTCCAATGATCACATTGCACGTGATTTGGGAAACCTAAGATTCGAGTTTATCACGCAGGGGGGCCTTAATTGATAGCAGCATTATTGCACTGAAGAACTGTAGCATGCAGTTGTATTGACATCTAGCTGTGTCAACATCAATTAAAACAAACAATTGTAAGAAACAATTGTGGGAGGAACAATCCTTCATTCTGTGCTTAGTAAACACGAGGGAAATTAATTTATATTATTAGATTTGTGTAAACAAATTACTCTTGGTTGCAATTACGTATTTCACTCTAACAGTCTGTTGACTATAATTAATGTAACTTCGAGACATTTATTAGCAACTTTGTTAGCGTAGAATTTATTATTCTGTACACAGGGCGTGAGTAATTCAAGTACACAGATTTTAAGCTCGTGAAGATAATCACAATCGCTATTGAGTCATAAATGTAAGGTTGTCATAAAATGAAACGTTCAGAGGTTTATTAGCTCATTCCTATATCAGGAGTGGGATTATATACTTTCTTGCGCGATAGTGCGTTTTCTCATACTTACAGCAATGGCGACCATGATTCAAAGTTCAACTTCCTACATTTCGGGGTTGCCAACCTAAATAACTATATTGTAATAAAAATAACTATACTGTAATGCTACATATTACAAACACGCGTGTGAGAAATAAAACCACTGCCCTCTATGTATACTACGTACAATGTATATACAAAAAATATCCAAAAGGTAGTGTTACTATACATTATACAAAACAAATCAGTGCATTTTAAATGAACTGAACTTTATTTGAAACAATATAAAACAATAAATACGTACTTGTCGCCATTTTATCACTGATTGTTGTCACGGCCTCATGTAGTTTCAACTAATAAACATTGTCCACGCTGTTAACGTTAGTCAGTTGTATATTCATCCACCCATAGTAATTCTGCCCAAAGGCAGGTCCTTCACTGCAGTCATAGCATTTTCATGCTATGTTTGCAGCTTTACTAGGGAATTGTAGGTGTGGTAGCTAGTTGTATATAATGAACACAAATATTTCCAACAAAGATGTTATTATTTTACTATTATTTATTATATTGAAAACACCATGGCGCAAAAAATAATGTACAACGCACGTTTGTGAAATTAAAAACCTCGCTATCGCTCGATTTTTAAACATTTTCTTCGCTTCTGTAAAAACCACTTCCTAACCTCGCATCGTAATATACTATTAGAGCGCGATGCTCACAGATAAACATTTCCGCACTGACTACAAATAGAGAAAAAGCAAACCAGTTCAGTACTGTGTGTTTCAAAATGCGTATCTGTAGTAGATGTGCATTGTATCCCATTTATCATACATAATGTCGTTTATGTATATAACGAAGGGATCGGAAACTGTACACAAAGAGAGGCGCGCTTACAAGACGCTCTATAATGATGGTGGTATTGGTGTTATTTTCACATAAAAGTAGGTAACTTGAAAATAAACTTTACTTTTGCATTCTTCTACTTAATCCACGTGTGGTATCGGGGTAGCATAGTTGGCTCATCCGTGTTTCATCCCCGGTCTGGACAACTTTTCTGGGCGAGGTTTCTATCGGTGTGTTTTTCCTCACTTGTAAAACAAATGTTGAGAAACTATAAGGTCCAAAAAATTAGTATCCGAACACCATTAGACCATCATATGAATAATCACTGTCATACGTCTACCTTGTTTTGTACGAATATGTGAGTTAATCGTGTGTCTTGTCTAAAATGTTCATGTCTCGGAGATGACCTTGGCATTGAGCTGATCACTCATCCGGGGAGGCCCTCCATGTCCTTGTGGGGTCAAATAATTATGAATATGATTCGAGTTAAAAAAATCCTATCCCAACCGATCTGTTCACTGTAAGACCCGGGATATATAGGATATATAATAATAATGCATATAAAGGCAGAGTTAAGTGAAGAAAGTAAGAAAGTTAGATGAAAAAGAAAATGCATATTTTTATTATACCAGCGTGTACTCATCATACTCTTCAAAATTGGCACCTTTAAAATGCTCTTTATGTATTGTGTCTTTGTCATTATATTCCATGGTTCATTTCAGAGCAAATTAAATAAAATAACTAAATTATATAAACATTCTAATGTTACACAAGATGAATTGGTAATAATACTGCAGGATATTACCCATTTATGAAAAATACCAGTGATATAATAGGTTATCTTGTCTAAACTAGAATGACACGAAACCTCTGTGAAAATTTTGCGGTTGGGTATTTCATTACTTTTTAAACTATCTCTTCTCGCACTTTCCAAACATCCGTATAGGGCCTACAAAAGGAACATAATGCCTTGGTTTATAAATGTAGTTTTAAGGTATTTCATGTATTTGTTACAAATTTACATTTCCAGCAAAATATAGTGTGGTGTGAAAATTATTTTGAAAATGCTTAATAAAAACTTGAACGAAAATTACGAGTATCATTGATTTGGTATACCATGTTCCTTAGGTAAAAAGTTAAATCATTTATTCTTGATCACAGAGCGTTTAAAAATAATTATATGGTTTCACCTACAATCATATTTTATAGAAAACAGAATTATATTTTTGTACTGTGCTCTTTACTCCTAGCCGTTTCATATATTACATAAAAATTCCTAATGGTAAATATTCGTAAACGTTTCATTTAATTAATTAATTTATTTATTTATTTACATACGCGTGTCATCCAGCAGTCTTGTATAATTGACCAACCTCATGGGCTAGTGAGTAGCGTTTCTGACTACAGTTCTTGAGATTCTGGGTTCGAATTCCGGTAAGACTATAGAAGTTTAAAGGAATTATTTCTGTGTTGCATATGTTCTTGAATTTAGGTTATAATAATCATCATCATATTTGGCATTACAACTCGGGTCGAGTCATAACCTGCCTAACCATTCTCTTCCATACCTCTCTATTCCTGGCTACTGTCAACCAATTTGGAAGTTTAAGTCTTTGGACGTCTTCCAAAACTCCATTCATCCACTTAGCTTTAGGTCTTCCAACTTTTCTTCTTCTATCTGGATGGTCCATCGTTATTTTTCTAACAGTTTCACTATTATCCATTTCGGATATGTCCCGCCCATCTCAACTAGCTATTTTAATGTGTGTAACAATGTCTGGTGACTTATACAAATTATATTCTTCATTATGTCGTATTCGCCATTATCCTCTTTCCTGAATGGGGCCATATATTCTTTATAGATTTTTGCTTTCAAAAACTCCCAACCAAGCAATGTTATTTTCAGTCAAGACCAAAATCTCACTTTCATACGTTAGCACTTTATTAATGTCTTATATAATCTTATTTTTGTGTTAAAAATGAGATTTTATATTTAAAATATTTTACCATTCCATAATAGCATTTATTGGCATTTTGAATTATCTTACTTATTTCTTCTTTAATATCATTATTGTTGTTAGTTTGGGTTCCCAGGTATAAAAAGTTTCAACTTTTTCGAATTTAAAATTCTCTATTTGTATTTGTTGTCCCTTTCTTTTATATTTATTATTTTCATTGCAGATCACATATTTTGTTTTTTTTTCTTAATTTGTCTGGAGACCAATTTTATTTGCTGCTTTTAAATCTAGGTTAAGTTTAGGCTAAATACTCTCATGGCGTGTCATTATCATTTATCATCCATTATACAGGGCTATTCAGAATGAAGGAACAGACTTCAAACATTTATTTCCTCCAAACTACAAACAATACAAACACGATTCCAAAGTTCCTTGAAAGAGAAAATTTTAAATTTTACTATTTATGCATTCAATGTCCACCGCTGTGGTCTCGAGGTTGCGTGCTGCCTTGTCACGCAGCGGGCCCGGGTTCGATCCCCGGTTGGGGCAGTTTTTCTGGGTGGGGTTTTTATCGAGGTTTTTCCTCACCTGTAAGACAAATGTCAGGGAATCTTTAAGACCCAAACGGTCCCCGAAATCATATGGCCATCATCATCATCATCATCCTTGTCATTACCATCATCATCATCCTTCACCGGTGTCGAAAGCAACGGGAAGCTACCACACCTACAATTCCCTAGTAAAACTGCAAGCATAGCATGGAAATGCTATGATTGCAGTGAAGGACCTGCCTTCGGGCAGAATTACTATGGATGGATGCATTCAATATGATCACTTTGTGTTAAACGACAAATATCTAAACGGTGACTCATTGCTTACCACACA
Source organism: Diploptera punctata (assembly GCA_030220185.1). NCBI lineage: Eukaryota > Metazoa > Arthropoda > Insecta > Blattodea > Blaberidae > Diploptera > Diploptera punctata. The sequence goes on from JASPKZ010007483.1 coordinate 637,817, forward strand.
CGAATCAGCTGGTCTCCAGTTATCAAATTCACAGCTTCAACATTTCGATGTCGCAGATTTTCAAGAGTGTCAGGCATAGGGGGGATGAAAACACGTTTTTTTACGTAATCCCATAGATAAAAATCATACGGGGTTAAGTGTGGTGACCTGAGAGGCCACCGGCGATGACGTTGATCTTCTGTTACACTTCTTCCAATCCAACGTCCTTAAATTGTGTTATTAAGGTAACGTCGGACGTGGTTAGATAACTGAGGTGGGGGCTCCATCTTGCATAAAGATAGAGTCATCTGAGTCATCTTCAAGTTGAGGAAGTAACCAGTTTTCAAGTATGTCTACATAGATTACTCCTGTCACCGTTTTCTCCAAAAAGAAGAAAGACCCATTGGGGGCATTCAGTAGCCAAAGCGCTGCAAAAGCACTTTAGCGCTTTATCTGTAGCATACCATTCAGAGGGCACTAAAGCGCTCTAGCGGACTTGCAGCTACTGCAGCGAAGTAAAAGTAGGCTGCAGACAGAAAAAACCGCTGCATCCATTGTGATTGGCTGGTTCATTCAGTTTAAACATGGCGTCTTTGTCCATAAACAATTTATGTTTGATGTACAAATTTTGTGTTATTTATGTCTGGACATTAATATATGAGTTATTCGAGGTGGCTAACCGTTTTAGACGAACATAAGTGATATATTAAGTAAAACTAAAAACAGTGATAATTTTAAGATTATTATCAAGATCAAGAATTTACGATTATAACCTCTTTTCATGCAAATCATTGTGTTATTGACGAGTGAATGTTTTTATTATGAAAATTGTATCCGCAGATGATTCATTCGCTAATACCTGGTGCCAAGTTAATTATAATTTTGTTTTCAAGATATATGAAATAAATTAGAATAGTATGATTGTGTTCATGGGGTCATTTCTGGAAGTGCTACAGTGGTTGTCGAACCAATTTTCTCTACAGATAAAACGAACATTTGTACTATTCTTTAAATGTGCAACACAATAAGAAATTTGTGTAATGGACAAAGAGATGAACTGTGTATCTTATGTTTGTAATCATTTCTGAATAAAGAGTTTTGTGAAGTATCGGCCATAACTTGAATTCAAATATTACAATATTCTAGATTTCTTATCTAAATTTGACCAGTGAAGATACAAATACTCTGTGTGATGTGCACGAATAAAATTAAATTACAGCTAGAGTTGGTTAATGTATTAACAAAAAATGTTGCACTCTGCATAGGATTTTAATCACAGCTGATCCATTATTATTTAATCTCCAACTTTTTATATACTATGTCCTATCATTGAGATACTGAGAGCCATTTCTTGAACCAGGTATGAATAATTTTCACTTTAATTCCCAATTTATCGTAAAATGAAATGTGGTCTTATATATTTTAATTCAAATGCATGTAGTCTCTCTTATGGGATATTGCTATTCACTGTATACTACCATTAATCTTGGTGGTAAATGTTTTTCATATTATTATAAATGATTCAGTGATATACTATTTAGTGTAACACTTAACTTTACTAAGAAAGTGGCATTGCTAATGTTAGTGATTATATTAAATAATGTCTTTAAGCATGGTGACTGAGAGGTTATCTATAATTAACTGCTGTTATGACAGAATTTCACATATAAGGTTGGAAATTACATATAATGTTTTGGTTTTATTTTAGCCATAAAGATTATGGTAGTTACTCTTACAAATAATTAATATTTTCAGATGATGCAAAAAAATTAATTAATCAATTATTAAGAAAACTGTATTTAAATTATTATAAATTGATATTCTTCTTTGTTTTCATTTCAATTCCGTAACAAATTTAAAATAAAGATGAAGTATGTTTGAGGTTTAAAAATTACAATGATGCCTTCCTATATACAATTGTTTGGTTGCTGTACTTAGGGCATGTCTTGCCACCACTTATATTCATTTTGCACATATGCCTATATTTCCTGTGTTTTCTAATGTAACCCCTATTCCTCATAGATTTAAATATATGCCTAAAAGTGTCAAATATTATGTAAGAAATGATATGAATAAAATGGCTGAACAATTAAATAAAATTTGCCCCACAGCCCACCTGGCAATACTATTAGTGCGTGGGTTATTAAATATATGTGTTATGTGATGATGAAGGAGCAATATATGCATCACATAGGGAATTCGCAGGAGTGATGTTTAAATATAATAAGATAATTTCAAGTTGAGACCAACTCAGGGTCAGATCGAGAGATTAAATTAAGCCCATATATTTATATAGGTGTATAATTAACTAGGGTGCAGGCTGACTACATCTGATGAACAAAATAGATTAGATGAAAATGGGGAAAGGTGGAATAAAATTGTGGTAGGGGAAAATGGGAGAAACCCCGAAAGAATATGCCGCAGATCCGTTTCCTCCACTACAAAATCTATGTATAATGACCGAGACTAATCAAGATAAAAAAGCTACTCTTACTAAAACACAAATTAATAATATTAAACTAATAATAAATATTATAAATAAGATTCTCGAGAAACCAGCGATGAGAGGCGAGTGTCTAATCGCTTGCGTCACGGAGCCGCCTGATACATTAATAATTAAAAAAAATACAAATTTTCTCGTTATATTTTATTTTAAACGATCTATTCGTCAATTTCATAAATTACATACATTAAAATAAATCGTAAATTCTGTATGTCCCTATTAGTATTATGATTAATTTCAATAGCATCGCGTAGTAATATGAGTAATGAGCCAATGAATAAATTCAAATTTGGCGGTATAGCTGCATGCAGCGGTCCATTCAACAGACCCCTTAAATTTCCGCTGCAAATGGCAGCCATTTTTGCTAAAGCGCTAGAGCGCTTTATTGGCAGCTGAATGCGCCCATTAACTTTGTTTACAGATATGGCACGTTAATATTCAGTGAATCTATTCATGCTCAATAACTGACTTAGGATTTTCATTTGCCCAAATTCTAACATTATGCCGATTAACTTTACCAGAAAGATGAAAAGTAGATTCATAGAGAAAAAAAATCGTTCAGAAAAAAAGTCTTCTTCCATATCATCTAACATGCTAATGCAATATTCGTACCTTTTGTTGTGGTCGTCAGGATGCAATAACTGCAGTTTGTACGGCTTCAAATAGTCAAATTATAACTTTTCTCTTTCCAGAATCGTTGGAATTGTGTTTCTATTTTTTATAGTTTGGAATAAATAAATGTTCAAAGTCTGTTCCTTCTTTCTGAATAGGCCTGTATTATCGCGGTTACATAACTCAGCCTTCTACGTGCCCTAACCTAAGAAATGGATTATAATTTCGCTAATGCCAGGAGAGAAAACCAAAAATGTCATAAAATACAACCTGTGTTGTGGCATTAGACAAAAAATTATTCTAGTGGAGTTTTTGTGTATGAAAATAAAAGTCTTTAACTCTATGGATTATGAAACCAAGTGAAATGCCGTTCACTGAGAGCCTCAATTAATCAGAATTCTCAGTTAAATCCGGTTCATATTTCCAAAACCCATCCAAATATCAATCCTTCACCTACTTTAAATCTAGCCCTTCCTAATTAGTATTTCCCTGAGGTTTTCTCAGTAAACTTTTGTAGCTCTTACACTGTGACCCATTCGAGCTACATGACCAGCTGATCTCAGTCTCCTAGACTAAGTGTATCCTTCCTATCCCGAGACTTACTGAATGTTTCTGAACAAACTTATTTTTAGGATGATGTTGTTAGCGTCATAAAAGTAATCCCATAAACTGAAGGAAAATGAAGCCGCTATCTCGAAATTGAAAGCTAGAGACGAGGATTTCATAAGAATTGAATTTATAAAGAATGGGGACAATCTAATATTAAAATAAGCATGTAATGTGATATGTGGAAGAGAGAGAATTTCCTAGATAATGAAATATTGGACTTACTGCCTCTATTCATAAAAATGTAGACAAATTGATATCTTAAAATTGTAGAGGAATAATACTTTTATACACGCATTAGAAATTTTAACTTAACGACAAAATACGGTAAGTAGGCTACATGGAAGAAATGTTAGGAGAATATTAGTGTGGTTTTTGATCTAATATGAATACAACAAATCAAATGTTAAATTTAAGACAGGCAGAAGAGAAATGTAATAATAATAATAATAATAATAATAATAATAATAATAATAATAATAATAATAATAATAATATTGATTATCAACAAACACTGGATAGTGTAAACCAGAATAAAATTTACAATACCAGAATAATTTGACATAGCCTACATTGTAAATGAATTACTCTATGTTAATTAAAATGACACTGGATAAAACACAGGCTAAAATGTTAGCCGGAAATCAAATCTCAGATACATTTTCAAAAAGCAGGAGTTAGGCGAGATTATAGTGTATTTTCTACTATCTTCAATTTGGTATTGCACAAATAATCACGGTATGGTGGGGTTATTTTGTATCACTTCTGCGTTATTTTAATTTTAAATTTGTAACTAATAGAACCTTGTTATAAAAAAATTATACCATTTCACTTATCGTTAGGCAATTATGGATTTCAAAAGTTTCAGAAGAAATAAACAATATTTGCTAGTAGACAATCATCCATTAATAAGTGATACAAAGTTAGGCCATGGAAAATGAATCTTAGAATTTCGGCTTACCGATTAATAAAATTGTTACAGATCAAGTCATAAATTAAAAATACGATAAATTCGTATATGGCTGAATTTTTTGTTAAATATGAAATTTAATATTATGGTACCTAGTTTTTAATGTTCTCTGTATGTATGATAGCTTGAATATTAAAATTATACAAACGTTTATTCTATAACACACCGGCTTTATTTGTCAACAAAACATTCGCTATATAAGAAAAAATATCAATGTTACCATTCCAATTATTTCGACAAATTGTTGTCAATATGTCATATATTAGCCCCATATCAAATCTCAAGATGGAAGGCCGTTTTTTTTTCTGGCTGCCCACAACTGCATATTCGATAAATTCGCAGCTTTACCCTATATCCTCTGTCGACGTTTACAGTACGCGTAACGCCATGCTGATAGAACACACATTACATGGGCACGGGCTATAAACTCTCTATACATATCTATCCTGAGCTAATATTTTGCAATCATCCCCCTGTACAAACTACTTCCATCAAATCATGGTTATTTTATTCTCCAACCTCATTCTTGGCCTTCCTATTGGGCGCTTACTCTCTGGTTTTTCAACAAGGAGTTTTCATGTCCTTCTTTTATTCCCAATTCTTGCCACATGGCCTGTCCATCGCAGTCTACGAGATTTAAGTGTTCTTATTATATCTGATTTCTTACAAAGATCATGTAGCTCACTTTTATGCAGTCTACTCCATGCGCCTGTCTTTCATCTCTCTTTGGTCCAAATATTTTCCTAAAATCCTTATTTAAAATACTTGTAATATGTTTTCCTCCTTTAAAGTAAGAGTCCATGTTACGTGGTACTTCTGTCTACATAAATTACAAAATATTTATACACTACTAAATATCAAAGAAATATAGTTAAATAAATAAAATTAATATACTGTGTAATAGCTCTGACTGTTGAAGTTACACAACACAAGTAAATTAAAACAATCCAAATAATGGATGCTAGTCATTTTCGGAGATACGTATTTGGGGAAGAAGGAGAAAGATAGTTTGAAAACCCAACTAGTGAAGTAATATACCGTAACAAAAAAGCAGTTGAATATAAATTTGAGAAGGACAATAAAAAAACCACAGGATGGTGCAGCATTTCATGTTTTAATTTCTTTTTAAAATAATATTAGCGTTATTAAGGTACATTGAGATAATAAAACCACGAGTAAAATATATGAAATACATAATTATTCAGAGTAATTCAAAACTGCATACTGATAGGAAATTCTAAAATTAAATTGATGTTTAAAACATCTTAAATACATATGCGAAGTGATTCAATACAATATACAGATAGGATTTAAATAAATAAATAAATTAATTAATGTTTACAATACCGATATCTTCGTAAATACAAAATTATTCAGAGTGATTCAAAAGAGAATCCAGAACGCTTAATACACTTTATGACTCAGCAAACTGATCATTTATCGAGACAGAATCCAAGAAAATTACGAGTTTTAACTGCGACAAATATATCAACTCAAAATAGATAAATAAATACATTTGATGTGAGTCTTTATTTGCCAGCAGTTTGCCAAGGAAGTAAGTAAGAAATTGTGATTGCTGTGTGAATTGATTGTGAAGTTTGTATAGAAGTATCTAGTGGACCGTGTGCACTGTGACACCATCTGACGTAGATTGAACGTACTTCCCGTGACAATAAAGAATCGCTACATTGGAAAGTGATGGCGTCCTTAAATATAATCAGTCAGGCAGCAACATTCAGCGATTCTTTTCCTTGTTTGCGTTCCTTCTCCAACCAAACTTCACCCCAAACACTTCAAGAATTTCCAACTGCGAATTTTAACACATTTCTTACAGACATTTCTACTTTACATCGGGAGACACATTTCAATTTCAAAAATTCAGTTATCGGAAACCCAAGAGAAACATAATTCATTCTCATGCAACAGGTCCTTCTTCGATTCCAGTTTACTTTCCTTGTTGAAGTTTTTAGAATTTTTCTCAACTATAAGGCAAATGCTAGGCTATTGGGACCACTAATTTTCTAAAAAATCATCGGCTTCATGATTTCATATTCTTAAGGCAAATGGATACAGTCGAGTGGACTAGTAAACTAGTGCCCTGAGTCCCGTGTCATGGTTTTGTGATATGCACCTGAATTATAAAAATAAAGGCCTTAGACTAAAATGATCGACCCTTTGACGCCTATGTTTGAATTTCGACGCTAATGATGCTGTTAAACAACGTCGTTAAATGAAATAACGATACAACAAAACACAGAAGTAAATTGGTCAGAGTCATTTAGTTGGCGATATAAATTGTTAATTACTACGGGTCAATTCGGAGGTACAGTGTAGTATTTTAATAGGAATTAAGAGCCTAAATGCCATCATGCTCGGTGAAGTGTGAATAGAGAACACCTCTCGCTTAAGTTGAGAGTACTTCTCGCTTAAGTTAAGCATCTATTTATCACATCAAATGTCTGTGGTTCTGAGAGTATTTCTTGATCGATACGTCTGATATATTTAGGGCAGTGGGTACCAATCTGTGCACCAGGGGCCCACCCAACTTTGGCATAGGGGCCGCGTCGAGATAATTATCGTGTGTCTACTCAGTGGTTAGATATTATAAATAACATCTGCGTAGATTTTATAAGAGGCACGTTCTATAAACAATGTTCACTTTTTTTGCGCGATAGTGCGTTTTGTCGCACTATTAGCAATGACGACCATGATTGATAGTTCCACTTCCTACATTTCGGGGTTGCCAACCTAAATAACTATACTGTAATATTACAACTTACAAACCTCGTGCGGGAAGTGAAAATAACTGCCCTTTATGTATACTACTTACAATGTATATACAAAAATATATTCAAAAGGTAGTGTTAATATGCATATGCGAAACAAATCACTGCATTTTAAATGAACTGAACTTTATTTGAAACTGTACAATCAATAAATACGAACTTGCCGCCATTTTATCCCTTATTGGTGTCACGACCTGCTGTAGTCTCAAAATATTGCCCACCCTGTTAACGTTAGTCAGTTGTTTATAATGAACGCTAATATTTCCAACAAAGATGTTGTTATTTTATTGTTATTATTTATTATTTTGAAAACACCATCGTGCAAAAAATAATGTACAACGCACGTTTGTGAAGTGTTTTACAGAATCTTCCTCGCTTCTGTAAAAAACCACTTCCCAACCTCGATCGTAATATACTATTACAGCCATAATTTAACATTCAAAATTTGATTTTACGATATTTGTCAGCTTAATGCGTTATGTATACACATGGTACAAGTTTGAAGGCCATCCCCCTCGGTTTCTGTCTGTGAGTAATGTGCAAGTTGAGTTACGTTCAATGTCTTCTACGGCCACAATAGAGGCAATTCATAGATTATTTCAAAGTTAATTACTGCTAATGAAACTTCGCTACCAGCATTTCAGTTCTAAGAGCAAACAACAAAGCTCTATATGGAAATCTTCATGACCAAACCCCAAAAAAAGCAAAAAAAGTGGTTTCTTCTGCTGGGAAAGTTATGGTCATTTGTTTTATTGGTAGAATGATTTACCAGCATGTCATACCTCAACACACAACAGCAACTACACAGTACTTTAGAGATTCCCTGTCAACCCTTAATGGCCATACCAGGTAAGGCAATAAGCATTATCGCAGATGTTATTCCTGAATATCTTCCAAAATTAATGTGAAGAGAGTCCCTCACCCTGCTTTTAGTCCAGATTTAGCCACATGTGACTTCTTTCTATTCTCTAACCTGAAGAAACACTTTCACCGGAAACGTTTTTGGTCTTCAGAAATAGTAGTGAAGGCTGCGGAGGCGGTTTTGTAAGACCCGTCAAAAAACTGTTTTCAACATGACTTCGAACGTAGCAGAAATGCCGGGACAATAGCATTGCATTCAAAGCAAACTACTTTTGAAAATGGCAATCAAAATTCTGAGGATAATTAAATATATGCTCCCAAAAATTAATGATCATTCCTTATTGAACAGCCCTCATAAAAGCCATAATGTTACTTCTCTTGCCGTTCGTGTGGATTGGGGCAGTCCATTATATAATTCTTATTGATTTATTTTAACATTAGTAGTATTAATTTAAACTATCGTTTACATTTATCTAGTTGTTTTTGTCAGTTTGGCCAAATTTTCATTCAGGGACATTTCTACAATACCATAGTTTTCCTTCACTGGAGATAATTTAATTTGTTTCTCAAATTTCTATCTTGAGCATCCTCTTCTCTCATATTCTTCCTTTCCTTACACCTCCTGATTCAATTCATCCACGTTTTCGTAATTTTCTTCTTCATTTGCCTTCAGCATTACATTCTAGGATCATTTTCTACATTCATCCGTCCCCCATTCATTTGACATCTTCAAATCATCTCAATTTGCGTTCAGATACCTCAGAAATAATCTGATCTACTTTCGTAACCTCTCTCTCTAATTCTTTTGTTTTTTTGTTCTAATCATTATCGGACTTAATATGATTATGTATAGCACGAGGTCACTTCTGGCGTATGATAAACAAGAAAAGGGAGTCGCGAGTTCCAAAAGGTTAGAACTACTGCTCTAGGACGAGAACAACGCGGAAGTTCATATATATATATATATATATATACACATAAGAAAATGCTTTGTTAAACATAACTTGCAGAAAAATCGTAATATGGTAATTGTAATTAAAGAGATTATAGCAAAAGATAGTAATAAAAAACTCTAACGAAGAAGGTCAGCAGATATGATAAATTTTAGTGGACTGCGTTGAGGAAACCAGTTAAAAGAAGCATTGAAATTGAAGATTATTATCATGTAGTTTGTGTTATGTTGGGGATATCATGGTGGGGGAAGGAGTTGATATTAATATTCGGATCACTGTGCATTAAACTGCAGGTGGCGCTCCCCTAACTGCTTTGCATATACTATGTTCATGACATCTATGTTGCCACACTTCACAATTATCAGCACTAACTGCAGTTATTTGTTACCACGTGCAGATGTCACATACAGAGTGTGGTCAACTTTTGCTCTCATTGGACCGTTCTCTGACGTCATCTTATGTCTCTACTTAAAGATGTTGATTTTTAAGAGCCAACAGTTTTATTTACCACTAGCTAATACCTTGTTAGAAATCAATGTATGTTAATACATGTTAAAAATATAAGAAAAAATTGAGCGAAAGCTAATAAACATCACGCATCAAGAGCGAGGACATCCGCAAGATAACGGGGACTGAAAAATGTAGCAACATCGGCAATGGGATTAATGCGGATGTGGGCGGGGGTCATATGCTCCGAATAGAAGTGGACTATGTGGGAACTCAGATAGGGAAAAGGAAAGTTGGAAGACAAAAAAAAAATTGGAATGAAGTGTTTAAGTGTCATCTAGGAAAATTGTGGACTAAAATAGCGCAAGATAGACAAAACGTGGAAGCAATCAATAAAAAAGTGGAAGTGATAATCCGAAGGGGTTGGCTAACCCGGGGATGTAACGTAAGCCACCCTGCAGTCGCGAAGGCCCTTGCCCGAAATGGGATGATCATGTGCTATTCCTTAAAACTCTGCCTGCGTTCGCTGCTATTCCTAATTAAATGAAATGTGTGTTTATATTTAGTTGAATAAGTAAAAAGAAAAATAATCATAAATTTATATCGTAATTATTTTTAGGTACTCCATGCTGATTACCCGAACTTCTTGGTATCAATTAGCTGAAAGATAAAAATGGTTATTGTGAGTTATCATAAGTAATGCCACGAGTGATTTTCAAATTATCGATAAATTCACGACTCACGAAGTGAGGAGTGAATTTATCTAGACTATTTAACTCATGCCCCAAATGGGAGTCAATGACAATCACATTTTAATGATTTTTGATTTACAACCAATCACAGTCGTGTTTCGCCTCGCTCTTTATCTATTTCTCTTTATCAGCTCCTGCTTTTGTGATAAAGAAAGCTCCTCTTTTTTAATGTTCTGAACAGGCCAAAGCATTATTTTTCTCCAACAAATTCATTGAATATAGCAAATAATGAAAAGATTCCTTGATTTTACTGACTTGTTTACTAAAAAAAAAATGAATAACCCGTAATGTTTATTATGATATATAGTTTGAGGTGTTTCATTATTTCTCCACTTGGGTGCACTCTTACAATATTGCGATCTTATTTGGCAGTAAATAATATGATCAAGCAGCAGTGAATGAACATTACCTCACGTTTCTGATTTGTTTTCAAACATCGCCGTTTACATGAAATATATAAATATTTTAAATAACTATAGTTAAACAATGATTTTTGTGAGTAAACAGCTTAATTTTATTCGTTAAATAGTCCTAACAAATGCCACTCTTGATTTCCAAATTCTCTAGATAATTTGGAAATCACTCGTGGCATTACTTATGAGAATTTGGAAATCAAGAGTGGCATTTGTTAGGACTATTTAACGAGTAAAATTAAGCTGTTTACTCATAAATCATTGTTTAACTATAGTTATTTTAAAATATTTATATATTTAATCTAAACGGCGATGTTTGAAAACAAATCAGAAATGTGAGGTCATATTCATTCACTGCTGCTTGATCATATTATTTATTGCCAAATAAGATCGCAATATTGCAAGAGTGAACCCAAGTGGAGAAATAATGAAACACATCAAACTATATATCATAATCAACATTACGGGTTATTCATTAATTTTTTTAGTAAACAACTCAGTAAAATCAAGGAGTCTTTTCATTATTTGCTATATTCAAAGTATTTGTTGGAGAAAAATAATGCTTTGACCTGTTCAGAAAATGAAAAAGGAGGAACTTTCTTTATCACAAAAGCAGGAGCTAATAAAGAGAAATCGATAAAGAGAGAGGTGAAACACGACTGTCATTGGTTGTAAAACAAGATTCATTGAAACGTGATTGATCATTGACTAGCATTTGTGGCATGAGTTAAATAGTCCGTAAAAGAATACCCGCCGTATGCTACGCTTGTCCGGGAATCTACTCACCCGATCTTCTTGACACCAATGAGCTGAAAGACAAAAAATTATTATTGTGAGTTATACGTAAAAGATAAGACACTCCGTCAAGAAAATATGCTGCAAGCAAGAAAATCGAAAGTTCGAGTTCCGATTGTGTCAAAATTTTGAAACTAATATTTCTTGTGGTAACATGGTGTTGAATTCGACTCAGCCTATAACTGAAATGAGTTCCGGGTGTATGTTTTAGGGGTTAAGGGTCCTTGGAGGGCTGATAACCCTGCTAACATCTAGTGCCGATTGCGTAGGAAGGTGGGAGCTTCAACATCTTAAAACCTGAAAAGCCTCCTTAAGGCCTGTTGCGGGATTATTTTACCTTTACTGAATTATGGTGTTAAATATAAATAACTTTAGTAAAGCAGGTAATAGAGAAGACTACATTACAGTGAATTACGTGGTCTTTATAGGAACCCAGATATAATAAGTACAGTTAAGTCTCATAAAATGCGATGGCCGGACATATGGTTCGAATGGGGAATGAAAGAGGTGCATGGAAGCTTCTTGTAGGATAACCGGAGGGAAAACGCCCAGTTGGTAGACCAAGAATGAGGTGCGAGAATTACATTAACTATTATTTGAGGGAAGTTGATTATATAGAGAATGATTGGAAAACATTAGCTCAATAGGGGTGTATGGAGAGCTTATGCGCGTGGTCATGAACCCACGGGTTCGGTAGTGCCAGTGAGTTCGTTAGTTAGTGAATTGATAATTCAGATATCCTTTGACTCAAACTCTAGCTTCCCTTATCTCAAATATTTGTCAGCCTCCAACTTCAACGTAACCAGGTAAATATCTTGGGTTTAACTCATTTGTACGGTTTATATCGCTGGGCAGTTGGAATTAAGTTTAAATAAGGCACTGATTAGGTGTGAGGGAATTCTATGGAAGACGTTTTGAAACTGTATGAATAACGCAAAACATTGATGTAAAATGGAGCTCTGTGACCAAACTCGGTAGAAACTGGTATGTAATGGATTTGCACATGGCGAGCTTGTTAACCCCTAGTCACGTGACACAGACTCCCCTCTGCAGAATCTGTGAAAGAAAACTCCCCCTTGTGTGAAACACAATTAACCATCAGACATTGATTAGCGATGTTGTAATATTGTATAATTAAAACAACTCGCATGACCACAGACAATGTAAGATCGATAAATCGTCCTGGCACACACAATCTTCGCAATTATTACATTTACTTGCGTGGGTGTCATGTTTATGGAAGGGGACATACGGTCGGAGGTAGGAAATTGGATATTTCACAATTGTAATTTATTAATCGATATGCCTTCCTTCGTTATATATGCATAATATTAGACCAACTTCTTTCTAAAATTATTTTGTATTTCAGTAAACAGAGGCATAATATGACAACTAGCATTGATTTTTTTTCTTTTTAAAAATCGTACTCAAATATGGGCTGCCAATACTTTGAACAGAGAAGGAAAACTAAACAAAAAATAGGTTTAATATGTAGACAAACCTTCAAATTTAGAATCCATACAATAGGTATACAAAAAAATTGAACTGGAGTATATTTGAAAGGATAATCGGACGAGGTTATGCATCAACCGGCTACGAGTCGTTATGTAATTTTCGAGAAAAATACGTTTAAAGTTCAAGTAAATATTCACAATTTATTGTAGCGCCTAATTAACAATAGTGGATGTTATAAGTTATTGTCCTTGTTTGTCAGTTATGCATGAACAATGTAAGAGCGGCGCTTAGCTGCATGATTACCATTTACCAAGATCTAGTTTCGTACCCATTTGTTGCAAAACACACAATCTCCAATAGGACTGATGGCGTTTACATTTTATTTAAAGATTGACGGTAAAAGTGTGCGTACTCTTAGTTTATGAGCCAGTGCAACAGATGACATCAAAATATATACATCTTTTAATTGGCGCTTAACCTGTTGATACGTATCGTCCAATTATGAAACGAAAAATCAATAACCAGGATTTTGAAATTGACATATATGTGATTTCTCAAGATTGGAGATAGAGCTATTCAGCATGGTTGTTTTAGCGTTACCATTTTTGGAATGACTGCTGCCAGTTACTGGTACTTCAGAAGTGGCCTTTTTTTTAAATTTATCTCTGCGGCCTACAAATAAACCTTAAACGGAGATGATGTCCAGATGATATTTATCATAAGTAATGCCACGAGTGATTTCCAAATGATCTAGAGAATTTGGAAATCAAGAGTGGCATTTGTTAGGACTATTTAACGTATAAAATTCAGCTGTTTACTCAAAAAACACTATTTAAATATAGTTACCGGCATTTTAAAATGTTTATATATTTAATGTAAACGGCGATGTTTGAAAACAAATAATAAATGTTTGGTTGTGTTTAATTTGTTCATCACTGCAACTTTATCATACTATTTATATCCAAATAGGATCGTAGTATTATAGGAATGCACCCTAACGGAGAAAAAATTAAGCACATCAAACTGTATATTATAACCAACGTTATAGGTTATTAATTCATTTTTTTCGGAAACAGCTCAGTAAAACCAGTATTTAAAAACACAATTATTGAACACACAATTATCAAATGTGTAGATCGAAGGAATCTGTTCATTATTTGCTATATTCAACGTATTTGTTAGAGAGTCAGGCACTGCAAAATAATGCTCTGTCCTGTTCAGAACATTAAAAAGGAGGAGCTTTCTTTATTTTGGTAATCAAAATTCGATAATTATCGAGATGAAACACGATTGCCACTGGTGTATAACAAAATTCATTTAAACGTAATTGGTCATTGACTACCATTTGGGGCATGAGTTAAAATAGTCTTCGTAATAAGAGTTATAAGACTGATGCAGCTTTCTTCTCTAAGTTCTCCTTATCTGGTTGTTCAAAACTGATTTCAAAATATCTTATAGGCTCTATGAATTGTTGGGTATAATAACAATCATATAAATAAGACATGTACGAAAACAATAACCTAATTAATTGTTGATTGTACGAGGTATTACAAGGCCTCGCTCCAGAACTTATTTGTAAGAGAATTCCACATTGTGACCGGTTTCACCAAAAGACATGCGTGTGGCAATGGTCTTTTCTTGCCTTAAATTCCGAACTTAGCATATAAATTACATATTGTGGCCTATTTACGAACCAATTCGGCAGATTATGTTACGTAGGTTTTTGCACACTTATACTAGTACGGTCATTAAGTTCTAAGACTTTACGCCTGAAGGGTAGGCACCCACAAGGATCTGGATGTCTCACAAGATGCCGATAACTCGGCGCACACTTAAACAGAACCACATTTTCCCTCAAAATAGTCGCCGTTGGCCGTTATGCACGTTTGCCAACGTTAGTATAGCTGCTGGAAGCACCACTGAAAGATTTTGGCAGGGATGTCCCGTATGCCTTCTCTTATTGCAGACATGACATCTTCGGAAGAATGATATTTACGTCCATGTAGGATTGCTTTCATTGCGAGGAAAGGGAAAAACATCGCATGGTGCGAGATCAGGTGAGTACGGAGGGTATGGCAAAACTGTCGCCTGTTGCCTTGCAAGTTCCTCTTGGACAAGGACAGAACGATGTGCGGGGGCGTTGCCGTGTAGTAATAGCCAATTCTTTGTACGCCATATATCAGGTCGCTTATGGCGAATTGAATTGCATAAACGGCCAACGATCTCTTTGTAGTGTTTTTTTACAGGTGCACCTTCTGGGATGAATTCCATGTGAACAATTCCATTTGAATCAAAAAACATTTCAAGCATAACCTTGCCTTTTGACCTGTCTTTCGCGGTTTTTTTGTGTTGTGGTGATAATGACGTTTTCCAGATGGCGGATTGTTGTTTCAGTTGCGGTTCGTAAATGAAACACCATGTTTCGTCTCCAGTTTTTATCCGTTTGAGAAACGTCGGATCATCGTCAGCACCACTGATGAGATCACCACAAATCGTCATGCGAACATCACATTGGTCTTGCGACAGGATTCGTGGCACACTGTGCTGGATAACACGAGACGTGTTCAGGTCATCAGACAGAATTTTGTAGCAAGTACCATGGCTGACCCCTACCGCTGCTGCTAGATCGTCTACTAACTGGGAGCGATTAATACGTACCAACGTTACAATTAGTTCGGATTGTTTGTGGCAGACCAGTACGCACATTCCAAACTGTCTCTTCCTTGCAAAAAAAAAAAAAAAAAAAAAAAAAAAAAAAAAAAAAAAAACGTCGCCGGTGCCACCTAAACACAATACTACGACTCAATGCGTACTCACCATAAATTTACTGCATCATTTGAAACATTTCGGCAGCGGTCTTGCCTGATTTCTGACAGAACTTTATGTTTGTCCGTTGCTCAAACTGTGATATCTCGAGTTTCTACGTGCACATTCAAATCACTGCCACAACAAAGACCGTAGTTCTGCTTGCAGTGCATGCACTCAACTGTCTCTTGCTGGGACGAGAGACTAATTGACAAGGTACCATACCACGGTGCTACCTATGCTCTATAGTGCACCACAGCGCCACTATGTGCTCAGTCTCAAAACTTAATGACTGTATCTCTATTGTATGTACAGAGGAGTGTAGAATGAGTGTTTTCATTATCTGAGAGATTATAATGATGAAAAGGGATTAGTCGAATCATGGTGCCGGCGTGTAGTCTATCACTGGTGAAAACCACACTTTGGATCACCATACTTAATGTCCCCATCCTACGCACGAATCGCTAAGAATTTTTCTTTCAATGGGGATTTGTACCAGCGCGCGTCCCGTAGCTCTTGGCCTAACATTTTTAGCGAATTTCAAAGAAATGTATTTAGGCTGTCCTCGTGAAAGTAGCCAACTTTTGTTTTATTTTTACATATGTAAGTAATTCATATACAGGAAGGTTCTTTTTGGTATTCTTTCGTTGTTCATTCTCATTAAGTGTTCTGTCCATTTCTCAGCGAAAATAATAAGAAATGGACAGAACACTTAATGAGAATGAACAACGAAAGAATACCAAAAAGAACCTTCCTGTATAATCCCAGAGGAACAAGAGATGTTGGCCGACCACGTAGAAGATGGACTCCACTTTTAACTTCGCCGGAACAGGCTGCATAGCCTAAACCTTGTAGTAGAAGGAGGAGAAGAAGTAATTCACTGGCACTATGGAACCGGTAGGTTCATGGCATTGCGGACATAAACTCTCCATACGTCCATATCCTCATGTTTTCTAATCATTCCCTGAATAATCTACTCCCCTTAAAGCATGGTTAATGCTATTCTCCAATTTATTCTAATTATTGGGTGCTTTCTCTCTGGTTTTCCGACAACGTTATTCTAATTATTGGATGCTTTCTCTCTGGTTTCCCGACAGAGTTTTTATATCCCTCTTTCTTTCTCCATTCGTGCCACATTTTGTGCCCATCGCAGTCTTCGAGACTCAACTGTTATTAGAATACATATGGTTTCCCAAAAAGATCATGAAGTTCACTGTTATACCCATTTGCATATCTGTTCATTCTCTTTGGTCCAAAACATTTTCCCAAAAATTATATTATCAAATAATTTTAATTTTTTCTCCTCCCTTAAAGTCGCATCCATGTAATATAACTTGGAGAATAACGGTTTTATATATTTTCAGTTTAATGTTTTTGAGAGAAGTTGGGACGAGAAGAGCCCCTATAATGCATAATAGCTTGCATTTCCGGAATTAAGCCTATCTTTAATTTCTTTGTGTACCTCATTCCTCTTTATAATTATTATTCCTAGGTATTTTCAATTTAGTCACTTCTTAAAAATTTCCCTCATTTGTCATTAGCTGTCCATTTACATTATATAATCTATTTTTGTGTGTGACCATATATTTAGTTTTACTGATATTCATCTCCAGCCCCAATTTTTTCAGTGTTACTCATTTTTTAGTGTTTTATAGTGTGCTGTTGGCCCTTTGTACCTCCTCGCTATCACCTATTAATATTATATCATCAGAATAAACTAGCACAGCGTATCAATAACATTGAGTTGTTAGCCTTCTTCGTCCTCTAAAGATTTGATTTTTTTTTTCAAAAACCACACTCAGCATATAGCTATCAATTAAGAAAAGTAAGGACAAGTTCGTTAACCATTAGAATCGGAGCATAAGTAATATGGATTCACCAATGATAAAATTTAAAAAGAATCGAATTAGCTGCTTCAATTTTAGATTTTTTGGCAACCTAACTCGGCATATTCCATAATGTCCCAGATTGTCATTTCGACATTTCTGGCGTTCTCTCCTGGCATTGGCTTAATTGTAACCCACTTCTGAAGTTGGGGCGGCTAGAAGGCGGAGTTACGTTATCCCGATGATATGATAGATGATAAATGATAATAAAGCGCCAGGAGAGTTCTAAACTTAAACCCCAGGCCATGGGTAACCACAGGAATAGTTCTTTTTAAGGAAACATTCCTCTGGTTTGACCGGGAATCTAACCCGGGACCTCATTAACGACAGTCAGAAACGCTGATTGCTAGCACATGAGACTGGTGGAAAGCATTACCTAAAAACCAGCAAAATCGATCCATTATAAATGGGTGTTTAGCTGAAAGTTGTACATACGATTTAATTAACAAAATAAAGGTATATTTCGTAAATGAAATAAATCGGGCCACAAGTTTTACTTGGTGAGGAAGTCGCTTAGTTTATGCAGTTCCAGCGCGACCAACATTACGTTTAACTAACAAAGTATTAAACTTTTAATCGCATGTTTTAATAGTCATATGGCTTTGCCAGCAGAAGATGCAATGACACTAAAGAGCATGCTAATGGAGCTAAATGCTAAGTGCGAGGATTACCGGATGAAGATAAATATAAATAAGACGAAGGCCATGATTATATGAAGAAAACCAAGGAAGATAAACGTGAGGATTAAAGATGAGGCCATTGAGTAGTGGAGAGCTATTAGTAGCTTGTACTATCAGTAGTAACATGAACTGCGGTCAAGAAGTAAATCAGAGGATACCAATGGCAAAATAAGCTTTTAAGAGTAGCATTTTATGCGGACCTTTGGCAAAAGAATTACGGAAGAGGCTAGTGAAGTGCTTTGTGTGGAGTGTAGCATTGTATGGTGCAGAGACTTGGACATTACGACGGAATGAGAAAAAGCGACTGGAAGCTGTTGATATGTGTGTACCGAAATCAAGATTTCGATACAGGGATTACGTCATACTGCGCAACCTTTACGTCATCGCGTCTCCATTTCGTGTGTGATCTTTGTGAACAGTGCCCTCCTTTCCTAGTACGCGCCGTGTGCTATCGCGCATTCTCCCCTCTCCTTGTGAACTCTCATAAAGAACTGTGTTTTCTAACATCGCATCATCATCTGTTCAGTTGTCGCCGGAGTCCGGTCAATATAGCTCAGAAGAGCTAGTTTGCTTTATTAGTCCTTTAGGCCAGGGTGGGGCCGCAAGGACCGTGTACGCCAAAACTAGGCAGGACTAGTGTGTATGTAACTATGTATGTATGTTTCTTAATATTATTTTTTTTGTATAGATGATCAATGATAGTATTATTTTCTTTGTCAAATTAATTATTTATTCAATTATTTTCAGTGTTATATCTGACTATCTTTTTGACTCGCATTAAACTTTAGTTGTCTATTTTAAGTACTTTTTGTCTATTTATTTAGTAACTAGCCTATGTCAGATATGAAGGTAAAATTCCAAAGCTTACTCAAGCGTGTGTGAGTTCCTCTTTCCTTAAAGCTTCCACGATTATAGCTTGTAGCTAACTACACATTACATGTTTGATAATTTATTAAGGAAAGTTGAATTAATCTTTGCCTTTTATGGGCCCGGGCAAAGATATCTTAATTTGAGCAGTCTATGTTTTCTATTCAAAATATTTATCAACAATATAGGTTTGATCAAGCACCAACACGCGGTGTAATCTTTGGTAGCAGATCGCGTGGTTATGGGTTCAAGTCCCGGTGCATGTGGATATGGAGAAGGATGGAACGTATAAAATGGACAGACAAAATAAAAAATAAGATATGCTAGACAGAGTGGGCGAAGGAAGAACAATGCTGGAACTCATAAAGAAGAGGAGAAGAAATTGGATTGGCCACTGGCTAAGAAGAAACTGCCTGCTGACGGATGCCCCAGAAGGAATGGTCAACGGAAAGAAAGTTACAGGCAGAAAAAAATATCAGGTGATAGGCAATATTCAATTAAATGGTTTGCTATGCGGATACAAAAAGGAAAGCTGAGTTAAGAAAAGAGTGGAGAATGCTGAGTTTGCAGTGAATGACCTCTTGGGCAGAACACTATGTATACATGTACGTCTTGATTTTTCGCAACATTAATTGAGATTCGGATAAACTACTACTTTAACCTTCAAATTGGTGAAACGAAGTCAAAGTCAAAGGTGAACTGCCCTGCGACCAACGTGAGCAGATGGTGAGCAGATCATCGGCCAACTGAATGTAAGCCCGAGAGTTCCAAGACAGAGTCCGTTTGCCTGGATAATTTGGATGTGTAATTTAGTTTAGCTATGTGCTTCTAATGATACTCGCACATGGCTGATGATCAATAGCAGCAAGTATTTGGTTCCGATTCATATTTTTTTTTTATATTTTCGAATTGTATTTTCAGCGATTGATTTATTTTATTTGGTGAGCACCTGTGTTGTATCAAGTTAGTAGTTGAAGTTAACTTGAGTGTGCATTAGTGATGGATGGTGACCCATCCATCAGTTTGGGGAAACTTATATTCGTGAAACAATTTGATTAAATAGATTATACAGGGAATGATTGCAAAGCATTAGCTCAAGATAGGGATGTATGGAGAGCTTATGTCCGCGCGGCCATGAACCTACGGGTTCGATAGTGTCAGTGAGTGAGTAAGTAAATATGTCGGACAGCAGTGAAAACAACCAATGGATAATCACACCCTGGAGCCTATTGTGCAAATCGCAAGATGCTTAAGAATATCCGGAATTGCCTGTACCCTTAATGTTAAATAAAGTGTGTATTTTCAGATGATACATTAAACTGATTGTTGTGTAATGTGGGTACGGTAGCGTTGGTTGGTTGAAAAGGATAAGCATGTTTAGGTTATATCTGTAGATTGGAAGATTAAATGTGGTGTGATATGTAATTATGATGGTTCAGGTTACGTTGAAATCTCGAAGTCTTGATGAATTAAAAGTTGAAGTTTGTAACAGGAACAAAGTGATGTTTATTATTATTCAACCATATGTGCGTCTGTTCTGGACTACACATAAAAATACAAAAGTCATGATTTTTTACCAAAGATGGTATATATGTACTAGCCTACTCGAAGTCAACGGCCCTTCACAAAACTTGGGGGAAGTTCTAATTATTTTCGAGTACCGGTGGGGGTCAGGATTTTTAAACTGACCCAAACCTTTTGGTTGCACCTTGACCCTAGGATCGACTCAGCCTATAACGGAAATGAGTACTAGACGTTTGTTCTGGGGGCGAAGGTGGCTGACATCAGGTGCCGATTGTCTAGAAAACTTGGGAGCCCTAACATTCTACTACCCCAAGGGTCTCCTATGGCCTGTAGTGGGATCACTTTGTCTTAAAACGTTAAGTAACAAATTATATCCTTGAAATTTTCAACATAATCAGATATATTTTCAACATATTGGCAGATGAAATAAAGTATGAAAATTAACAGAGATGGTGCGTAATAAGTAGCGTTACGTATTTGAATATCCTTACGAAAAATATCTTTAATTTTCGAATACCAAAATATTGTCCTGGAGTCTCTTCCAACATACTGAATCCTAAAAATTCATGGAAGAGATTGTTATTCGTTTACAACTTGAAATAGTTTAGTTCATATAAACAACATAGGGTTATTCAGAAAAATTGAACAGACTTCGAACATTTATTTCTTCCAAACTACAAAAAATAGAAACACAATTACAACGTTCCTGGAAAGAGAAAAGTTCAAATTTCACTATTTTATGCATTCAATATGAGCACTACAAATATAAAAACAGTGGCTCATTTCTTGCCACACACAAATCAGCTAGTCTCTAGTTATCGAATTCACAGCTTCAACAATTCGATGTCGAAGATTTTCAAGAGTGTTAGGCATATGGGGGATACAAACGCGGTCTTTTACATATTCCCACAGATAGAAATCACATTGGGTCAGATCTGGTGACCTGGGGAGGCCACCGGTGATGAAGTTGATTTCCTCTTCGAATTCAACAGCGCTAATGCGACCATGATAGAAACTTCAAACAACAGCGCCCATGCGGGATCGGAACTTAAAACTTTTCTCTTTCTAGAAAAGTTGGAATTGTGGTTCTATTTTTTGTAGTTTCAAAGAAATAAATATTTGAAGTTTGTTCCTTCTTTCTGAATAGCACTATATTTTAAATGGAACAGATATTTAGAAAATCTAGGCTATAGTTTGTAGAAGTCATTTACTAATTAATAGTATTGTGTTAACAATAATACAAGAGAAAGATGGTGTTAACGTACTGTTTAACACGTCAAAAGTATGATTTAGATTTTTAACAAATTATTTAACAGAGTTATATCCTATCTATAAAATTTTTAAGTAAATCAGTGTTTTAGTTAAATCATTTATATATAGTTATATAAGAAACATTAGAGGAAACGGGACATTAAATAGTTCTGCAGTGTCTTCTAATCATAGTTCCTCTTCAAATACACAGCGTCCTAACTCCTGCAGTGTTATCAATATCGATAAATGAGAGATGTGTATGCAGGACAAGCTGACCATCACTCTCAGCAATTTGATACGAACATGGAACAGATGGGCAAGAAGTTGTAGTTTTGTTTTTTGTGGTGATTTACAGTTGACACCTGATATAGCACAACCCTGCAAAGTAGCGTGTCAACATCCAATTTCTTTCAAACCCTCCTCCACTTCAGCCGAGTGTGTTCTGACCCGAACTCAGGCATCCACTCAATAAACTGATAATTAACTTGCTTTTCAAGTATCCGCATTTTAAATAATTTAATTGCCACTTTCAATTACTTTTAATGGGTCACTTCCATGTGGCACGAATATGGAATGAAAGAGAAGACTGGAAACGTTTGAAGGAAAAGACTAGAGGGGGAACGCGCACAGTGGGTGGGTCTAGAATGAGGTGGGATAACATTAACCATGATTTTAGGGAAGTGAATTGATTGTAAAGAGTATGATTGGAAAATATTAGGTCAGGATGTCCGTGCTGCCATGAACACATGAACCTCCCGGTTGGATAGTGCCAGTGAATAAATAATAATAATAATATTAATAATAATAATAATATTAATAATAATAATAATCATAATAATAATAGTCATAATAATAATAATCCATCCATCCATCCATAGCAATTCTGCCCGAGGGCAGGTCTTTCACTGCAATCATAGCATTTTCATGCTATGCTTTTCAGCTTTGCCAGGGAATTATAGGTGTGGAAGCTTCCCGTTGCTTTCCACACCGGTGAAGGATGATGATGATGATGGTGGTGGCCGGATGATTTTCGGGGACCGTTGGGCCATAAGCTTCCTGACATTTGTCTTACAGCTGGGGAAAAACTCCGAAAAAACCTCATCCAGGAGCCTGTCCCGACCGGGAATCGAACCCGGGCCCGCTGCGTGACAAGGCAGCACGCTACCTCGAGACCACAGCGGTGGATAATGATGATGATAATAATAATAATAATAATAATAATAATAATAATGATAATTGTTGTTTATATACAGATTTTTAATGTTTACACATATTCTGTGCCTAAAGTTTTATTTTCCTTCTGCACTCGTCTCTATCCATCCACTCCATACCCTCCAGTCCTGTTTTCTCATTCCAGTTCTTATTTCTTGCATTCACAAGTTTGGAGGTCTTCCTTTGCTTTTTCTTCCAGGTGCACACCATTCCAATGTTGTTTTTTTTTCTGGGTAACGTTTCTTCTTCCATTGGTCGTATATGCCTATACCAACTAAATTAATTATATTTTATATAATCTACTATTGAATATCTAATATTCATTTTTTTCTCGTATGACAGTATTTCTTATTTTTTTCTAATTTTGAACATCTTGCTACTCTGCCTATTAAATCCATTTCCATCGACATACGTTTTTTGTTCTAAATTTTTGTTGAATTTCCAAACTTGAGCTCCATATGTGGCAGCAATTCTCATTATCTTAATATATAAAAATTACATGTCAAGTTGTTTGTCCGCGATGGAATCCTAAACTACTGTGTACCGAAATGGACATTTCGATACAGGAATTACGTCTTACTGCGCAAACTATACGTCATCGCGTCTCCATCTCGAGTGGCATCTTTATGAACAGTGCCAAATGCTTTCCTATCTATCCCTTCCTTTCCTAGTGCGCACTCTGTGCTATCGCGCATTCCCCCTCTCCCTGTGAACTCTCATAAATAGCTGTGTTTTGTAACATCGAATCATCATCTACTTAGTCACCGTTGGAGTCTGGTCAGAACAGCTCAGGAGAGCTGGTTTTGTTTGTTTAGTCCAGTAAGCCAGGGTGGGGACGCTAGGACAGTATTTCCTCCAACCCGAGGCTGGACTAGAGTGAGTGATAATGTATGTATGTATTTTAATTTATATCATATTTTCTTTTTGTATAGATGATCTACTATGATTTCTTTTTCTTTGTAAATTGAATATTTATTTATTTATCTTTATATTATATCTGACTATATTTTGACTCGCATTAAAAGCTTTAGTTGTGCTTTTTACTTACTCTGTGCCTATTCATTCAGTAGTTAACATAAGTCAGATATCAAAGTCAAATTCCAAAAGCTTGCTCAAGCGGGTGTTAGTTCCTTTATCCCAAAGCTTCCACGATTGTATTTTATAAGTCAGTAAACATTACATATTGGGAGAATTTAGTAAAGAAAGTTGAATTCCTCTTTGCCTCTATGGGCCCGGGCAAAGATGTCACAATTTGAACAATCTATGCTTTCCAATCAAAATAGTTATCAACAATAACGGTTTGATCCAGCACCTATACGGTGCAACTGAACCGATTTTAATAAAATTTTGCACACTGTGTGCAGTTTGTTCCAACTTGAGACTTAGGGAAGTTTATAACTAAATTTATAGTCGCATTATTTTTATTGCAAATTATTTGTTTATTATTTAACAAAGAGTTATAATTATATGTGAGTTCCATACGATTCTAACAGATGGCCGTGTAAGATAATTAGTTTATTATTTAACCAGGTGGCTGTGCTTTTTGTTGCAACCACGAATTTCAATTGAATTACAAATATTGATTATTTCATAATTTAAGTGTGTTTGTGTTTATTTTATTTTCAATATATTGATAATAATATTAATTTCGTGTGTAAGTATTAGTTTTAAGTAATTTGGCTGAAAGACAGCAACTTAATTTAAATTTAACTGGACCGAGAAGGGACATTGAACAATATGGCGAATCAGTTCTGGAGTCCATGCATGATAAGATATCAAGTGAATTTCCGCAAATTGGTATAGGCCTATGTGACATAAATCTTACATTTAAGAAGAATGTCAATTTAAAAACATATGAAGGTCCTAAGGAACGAAATAACAGAACTGTAAGTAAGTCTGTTAGTTATAATAATATGCCTAATATTACAGAAACAATCTCCATGCCTCAATTGAATGAAAAACAAGATGACTGTAATATATCACAAGATGATATTACTATAGAGAGACTTCTTGATGATGATGAGAATCCAAACTGCCAACAAGTTCATAGAAAAAATGAAAGTGTAATGAAATGAGCAAGCCTCCTCAAAATATTCCATCAATAAATGTATATAATCCTTATGATACACTTATGGATGATATTGAGAATGCAGACAACATAAATTCATCTCAATCAACAAAACCACTTCCACATAAACCATCACCCATATTTACACCAGGTTTAGTTAACGTACCAGAACTAAAAAATTGTGTAAAACAAAAACTTTGATTTAGATTTCTCACTTAGTTTACTACAACATAATTTAACGTATACCTTAGCCACAGCAATGCGTGGCCGGGACTTCTATATATATATATATATATATATATAAAACAAAGTCGGATTAGTTACAGTATTTATAACTGAAGAACGGCTGGACCGATTTTTATGATCTTTGATTTGTTGGATTTGTTTCCGCCCCGAATAGCAGATAACTATTAAAACATCGGGAAAATTAACGTAAAAATATTTAAAGGCGATTCGACGTTCGCCGGGCCAGCTAGTTGAATTATATATTTGTAACTTATTTTTTTCTCGCTATATGTCTGTTCCATAAGACTCCATTTATCATTATTTTTATTGCTCTACCTTTATTTATTCTGTTCTTAATATCACTTTCTTGTTTATCCCTTAATGTATTTAGTTAATGGCGGAAAGTGACTAGACGTGTTGTATGTCGCTCGTGACCGACATATTATTTTGAAAGTGTGAACACATTCTAAGTCGCTTAAAACATCATAACTGATAGTTTGTGCGATATAAAACAACTTGGTTAAGTATAAATTTAGAAGATGGGCTCCAAGAAGAATAACTCCGTCGAAATACAAGTAGTGGTCATGCGCGTTTTACAAGAGTCGCTACAAGATACTACCGTGATATCAAGTGTTGACAACGTAATAAAGGAGACTGTTGCCGCGGCGGTTACTGAATTAAAAGTGGCATTAGAGCAAAGTCACGCCTTAATTAGTGAACTCCAGAAGTCTATTCAGGACCGCGATAAAAATATAGTGACTTTGGATTCTACGAGATTGATAACTTAGAACAATACCAAAGGCGTCAGTGTGTGCGTATTTTTGGCATTCCGGAGGAAGAAAACGAAGACACAGATGTCATCGCCTTGCAGGTAACAGAGATAGTTGGTGTTTGTCTCCAGGTCAGTGACATTGATCGAAATCATCATGTAGTAAGAAAAATAGATGATGGACGACCTGGGGCTGTTATTGTTAAATTTGTGTAAGCAAAGTGAGGTTTTTCGTAATAAAAAGAATTTGAAAGGCAGTGGAATTACAATTCGTGAGGACCTTACTATATCTAGGTCAACGGAGTTGATAGAAGGGACGTCATCTTACTACCCCCACTACTGTAGGGGTGCATACAATAACTAGTCCAAAGCTAGGAATGTGGCTGTTGTCAGTTATAAACCAACTCCCCCAAAGCAGTGAAAACCAGAAAATAAAATATTATAATTTATACTTTTTTCAGAGGATTTTTGTAAAAAATATGATATATAGTTTTTAATTCCTGACTTATTTTGTTATACTTTGAATTTATACTAAGATTTCTATAACTAACTAGCTGGCCCGGCGAACGTCGTATCGCCTTTAAATATTTTTACGTTAATGTTTCCGATGTTTTAATAGTTATCTGCTATTCGGGTCGGAAACAAATCCAACAAATCAAAGATCATAAAAATCGGTCCAGTCGTTCTTGAGTTAAGAGTATAAATAGTGTAACTAATCCGAGTTTCTTTTACATACATATAAGTCCCGACAACGCGTTGCTGTGGCTAAGGTGTACGTTAAATTATGTTGTAGTAAACTAAGTGAGAAATCTAAATCAGAAAATTTTTGTTTTACACATTTTTTTAGTTCTGGTACATTAACTACACCCGGTATAAATATGGATGGTGGTTTATGTGGAAGTGGTTTTGTTTATTGAGATGAATTTATGTTGTCTGCATTCTCAACATCATCCATAAGTGTATCATAAGGATTATATACATTTATTGATGGAATATTTTGAGGAGGCTTGCTGATTTCATTATACTTTCGTTTTTTCTACGAACTTGTTGGCAGTTTGGATTCTCATCATCATCATCAAGAAGTCTCTGTATAGTAATATCATCTTGTGATATATTATAGTCATCTTGTTTTTCATTCAATTGAGGCATGGAGATTGTTTCTGTAATATTAGGCATATTATTATAACTAACAGACTTACTTACAGTTCTGTTATTCCGTTCCTTAGGACCTTCATATGTTTTTAAATTGACATTCTTCTTAAATGTAAGATTTATGTCACATAGGCCTATACCAATTTGCGGAAATTCACTTGATATCTTCTCATTCATGGTCTCCAGAACTGATTCGCCATATTGTTCAATGTCCCTTCTCGGCCCAGTTAAATTTAAATTAAGTTACTGTCTTTCAGCCAGATTACTTAAAACTAATACTTACACACGAAATTAATATTATTATCAATACATTGAAAATAAAATAAACACAAACACACTTAAATTACGAAATAATCAATATTTGTAATTCAATTGAATTTCGCGGTTGCAACAAAAAGCACACCCACCTGGTTAAATAATAAACCAATTACCTTACACGGCCATCTGTTAGAATCGTATGGAACTCACATATAATTATAACTCTTTGTTAAATAATAAACAATAATTTACAATAAAAATAATAATAATCATCATCACTCCAGGGATTAGGCAATTGCCCGTTCCGACTTCATAATGCATCAGCCCAACGTCTTCTAGGTCTTCCAACATCACGTCTTCCTTTTGCTTGATCATTTCTTGCTAATAATGGATATCTCTCCTTACTCATTCCATCCATGTGATCAATCCATTTCTGTCTGTAATTCCTGACTTTATCCAATAAAGGCTGTAGTTTCAATTCTTCTCTTATATCCTCATTTCTTATTCTATCAAGTCTTGTACATCCTTTTACTTGTCTTAGGAACCTCATCTCCGCCGTC
Source organism: Diploptera punctata (assembly GCA_030220185.1). NCBI lineage: Eukaryota > Metazoa > Arthropoda > Insecta > Blattodea > Blaberidae > Diploptera > Diploptera punctata. Next base: position 666,206 of record JASPKZ010007483.1, read on the forward strand.
TGTATTCTATCCTTCTGTCTTTTCACTGGAGCCCAAGTTTCACATCCATACAATATTGTGGGAACCGCCGTAACATTATACATTTTTATCTTGGTTTTTTTCTTTTCTGATTTTATTTTTTAATGTTCTCTGTATTGTTCCACACACCGTCTGAAATTTATTTATTTTGGAGTCAAAGTCTCTTTCCACATTGTAGCCAACATCACAGCCCAAATATTTGAAACTAGACACCTGTTCTATACTTTGATTTTCTAAAATAATTTTGGATCTCACTGGATAATGCGACTATAAATTTAGTTATAAACTTCCCTATGTCTGAAGTTGGATCAAACTGCACACAGTGTGCAAAATTTTATTAAAATCGGTTCAGTAGTTTAGGATTCCATCGCGGACAAACAACGTGACACGTAATTTTTATATATTAAGATATAATACAAAACACACAGTTTTAGTATGATAATTTGCGGGTGGCAGACCGGCGGAGGGCCATCTATTGTTAATAGTGTAGTTCAGTACTGACATTGTATTGACAGCACAAAAAACATTTGTCTTTCTCAGTAGACTGTTCTTAATTCTAGCAGTGTGGTGGATTTTAGAATTGTCTTGAAAATTCAGTTAATACATAATTTATTTAGTAGAATTAAGTGTTTAGTTAGCGTTTAATATATTGTTTTTGTACATTTTTAAAAATATTTAGATAATGATAATTTTTTAGTAATACTTAGTGCTTAGTTATTGTGTGATAGATATAAAGAAAACACATTTAAACGTTTGAGTGTGTGTGTGTATAATATATATATATATATATATATATATATATATATATATATATATAAGTTTCGGTATACATTTGAACATAATTTAAACACAGTAGAAGCTGAGATTTAAATATGCATACAAAGGAGATGTTTAACTATTAGAAACAAAATATATGTATATATAGGTATAAGTTTTAAAAATAACTATTACATATAATATTATTATCCCTCCATGGTATCTTTACCTTGTCGTGGTTGAGTGGCTTGCGTGCTTAAATGATCCTAAGAGCTATGCCGGCGGTAGCATTGCTGCCGATAGGGTTACCCATGCCGGACTGGTCGAAGGTGATAAGCCAGACGAAAAAAGTATCTTGGTCGAAAGAGGGGACGATCTTTCACCGTAAAAATACAACCGTCAAGAAATGCGGACATGGGTTCTACTGGGGTAAAAATTTCCGGAGGTCAAATAATCCCCCATTCGGTTCTCCGGGCGGGGACTACTTCAGGGAACCCATGACAAAGGCTCAAACATAGGGACATGTTCCTAGGAACATGGAATGTTAGGACTTTATACAATAGCGGGGCACTAGAGATATTAACGCGGAAATTAGATAAATCGCCCATGGATATAGTCGCTTTACAGGAAGTTAGGTGGCCAGAAGAAGGTAGTCAGGAATCAGGAAGCTTTGCATTATACTAAAGGGGTGCAGAAAGACCTGCATTTGGAGCGGGTTTTTTAGTCAGAAGGAGGATCCTATCCGCTATCCGAGATATTAAGTTTGTTAGTGATAGGATATCGTACATAATTCTAAAGGGCAAAAGACATCATTTTATAATTGTAAATGTACATGCCCCCACAGAAGATAAAGATGACAAAATCAAGGATGTGTTCTATGAAGAATTAGAATGCTTATTTGATAGCCTTTCACGATGTCATATGAAAATTGTGTTAGGAGATTTTAATGCAAAAGTGGAGTGGGGAAGATATATTCAAACCAACAATAGGCAAATTCAGTCCTCATGAAGATAGTAACGACAATGGGGTTAGATTAGTTACCTTCGCCACATCAAAGAATCTCATTGTTAAGAGCACAACATTTCAGCATAAGGATATTCATAAATACACCTGGACGTCTCCAGATCGCGAAAATCAGAACCAAGTAGTTCAGTTAGAGGGACAGAGTGCAATTCGGATCATCATCTGGTCAGGGCGAAAATTAATAATGGCGCCACGCAAAACAAAGAATTCCGACGAGAATAAAGAAGAAATGACAAAGCGTGTGATGCAGGAATGTTTGAGGGACTCTGCCATGTTGCAGCTGCTAAAGGACTCGGTGCGTGAGGCTATAGTGAGTGAGTTGAAAACAACCATAGATCGGAACACTGAGGTCATTAAACAGTTGGAGCTGTCGTTACAGGAAAGGGATACTAAAATAATGAAACTAGAACAACTGTTGTGCGAAAAAACTGATTCCCTTGAACAGTACCAACGCCGCCAATGCTTACGTATCTTTGGCATCCCTGAGATGGACGCTGAGGGATACAGACAAAATAGCTATCGATGTGGCTTCTAAAATAGGTATTAAATTGGAAACATGCTATATAGATAGGAGTCATCGTGTGGGGAGAAAGGCGGACCGGCCACGGCCGGTTATCGTCAAATTCGTAAGCTATCGTAAAAGGAGAGAGGTTTTCCAGAACAAAAAACAGCTGAAAGGGAGTGGTGTTACAATTAGGGAAGACTTAACTCAATTGAGGTATAAGCTATTTAAAAGAATGCATCACCAAATATGGTGTAACAAATGTGTGGACAATTGACGGAGCAATCCATGTTAAAGAAGGAGATAACAAACGCATCATTCTCCGGGCCTCAGAAATATAATTAGTGCAAACACGGCCAGTGAATAACCGACAGTTATCATTTTAAACATTTTATTAATAATAACCTACATAAAATTAAGATATTCTTAGTGACGTGATACCAAGTTTAGTTTGTAAGTTTGTTGAAATATTTTACGACCATTTTTCGTTTAAATGATGATTTTCCTTTGACAGTCTTTGACAGGCTACAGGACAATAACCTTCCCACTCCCCTTCTCGACCCCACTACTTCAAGGAATGCTTTAGAAATAGCTTTGTCCACATACCGTACTTCCTTGCAGGTAGCCCATTTCAATGCTCAAAGTATTACTGCTCATATAGATGAAGTCAGAACAATTTCTTCTCCTTAAATATTCATGCTATTCTCATGTCTGAAACGTGGCTAAATCCCACCATTACCTCTTCTTTAATTAACATGGATGGTTATACTTTTCTTAGACACGATCGTGTTTACAGTCGCGGGGGCGGTATTGGAGCCTTCGTTAGAACAGACCTTACTCCTAAAATTGTGTATCTATCTAATAACGAACCATCTGCCGAAATTATGTTCATAGAAATATTTGTCAGTTTCAAAAAATGTCTTCTCTGTGTAGTATACCAACCTCCTAAAATAAAAGCCATCGCTGAAATTGAGTCCACTTTACAAAACGCGCGAATACAATATGAACATGTTATCGTTATGGGCGACTTTAATATAAATATACTAGACACTGATAACAGACATACACAACAACTGATGGCTACGTTCCAGGCTTGTGATATGACACTCCTACCCCTACGACCTACACATCACACTCATCACTCTGAGACGTTACTTGACTTAATTGCAACTAATAATCCAGACAGAGTACTTACTCACGGGCAACTGCCAGCCCCGGGAATATCAGCACATGATATTATATTCTTAGCATATTCACTGCAGTGCCCTAAACCGACTCGAAAGACTATTACGTATAGAGACTTAAAACATATAGACAATGCAACCCTAATTGAAGAAGCTATGCAGATGCCGTGGCATTCAATATGGACGCTGCATTCTGTAGATGAAAAAGTTGAGACACTAAATGACTTTATACTACAATTATACAACAGACATGCCCCACTAAAAACTAAACTCGTGAAACGACGCCCTGCACCCTGGATGACTCTTTCAATTCGTAACTTGATGACTGATAGAGACGCAGCACATAAGAAATATAGACTCAACAAAACAGACACAAGTCTCACTCAATATAAACAGTTACGTAACAAGACAAATCAAGCTATAAGAAACGCCAAACTTAGACATTTATACAACCTAACAAATACCAATACTTCAGAAATCTGGAAAAACTTGAATAGAATGGGAATTGTGAGAAAAGACACACAGGTAGACAAATTACCTGTTTCCCTGGACACACTCAATAATCACTTCACAGGTATAATTACTACTCCAAAGGATAAAGAACAAACAATAAATGAATTATCACTGACAAATCAACCCGACAGAGAACATTTCCACTTCTCATATGTTACAGACTACGACGTAAAGAAAGCCATAATGCGAATAAAAACCAAAGCAGAAGGAACTGACCGTATAAATATTACTTTACTGAATAAAATAATCGAAGCTATACTACCTACTATAACTCATATTTTTAACTCCTCACTACAAACTTCTACATATCCCTCATTGTGGAAACAAGCCCTCGTACGTCCACTGCCTAAAGTTAAAACGCCCTCAACCCCGAACGACTTTCAACCCATTAGCATTTTACCTACTCTTTCAAAAGCTCTGGAACGATTAGTCCATAAACAACTGATTGAATACCTAAATGATTACAACCTTCTAGATCAATTTCAGTCAGGCTTCAGGACAGGACACAATACAAATACTGCTCTACTAAATATTTGCGAAGACATACGCGAAGCTGCTGATAATCGAAAACTTACCATTCTTACATTACTGGACTTTAGTAAAGCATTCGACACGGTAGACTTGGACTTATTGTTGCATAAACTTAAAAACCTCTTACTCTCTGATAGTGCCACGAAATGGTTCAATTCCTACCTTCATGAGCGCCAGCAATCTGTTATAGGAAATCATACGTTATGTTCTTCTTGGTCCTTCCGTAAAGCTGGGGTTCCACAGGGTTCGGTACTTGGACCTTTGCTTTTTTCAATCTACATAAATGACATATCTAACTCCCTAAAGCATTGCAAACATAATTTATTTGCAGACGACATGCAAAATCTACATCCACACAGACAAATATTCACTAAATGACGCTGTTGCCAAAATTAACGAGGATCTTGACTCACTAATGACTTGGACAGTTAAATATGGACTGCAATTAAATCCTAAAAAGTCACAATCAATCATTATGGGTCATCAGAGACTATTATCTACAATCAACCTAAACACAGTTTCGCATGTGTCACTAAACGGAGTTCAAATCCCTTATAGTGAGACAGTAAAAATTCTAGGAGTATTTATTGACAAAAACTTAAATTGGAATACACAAATAAACCATACATGCAAAACAGTCTTCTCAATAATTAAATTCATTAAATCGTGTACGAAATTGTTTGCCATTCGCCCTTAGGAAAATGTTAGTAGAAACACTTGCAATGCCCCATTTTGATTATTGTGACACTCTTTTTACAGACTTAAATATTATTTCCACTCAAAGACTTCAACGTGTTCATAATTCTTGCGCACGTTTTATTTGTGGTATTCGCAAATTTGACCATGTTACACCGTCCCTGGAACAATTATCGTGGTTTCGTCTAAGAGATCATAGAACTGTCCATTCCCTATCCCTTCTCTATAAAATACTTCACACATCATCGCCTAATTATTTATCACGCCGCTTCATCAGACTATCCGACACACATAATCTTGACACTCGATCCCATCAGCACATAGTCCTTTATATCCCGCCTCATCACACTGTATATTATTCATTATCTTTTACGGTGTCACTTACCAAAACATAGAATTCCCTTCCACCCTATGTCAGAGACTGTCAAACTATAACATCCTTCAAAAACAAACTAAAGAATTATTTAATAACAAACTAACTTATACACCTCACTGATAGTATTCTTTTAGCAATATTAATATATTTAATTATTAATGTAAATAATATTAAGAATAACAAATATTTTAATTTGTTTTGTTTTAAATATTGTATAATCGTAAAATTAGTTTTCTATATCTCACTATTTTCCTGTTTTTATATACACTAGACAGGGACAATTTAATATGTCTTGCTTGTATACATTTTATTATTAGTTTTAGTCTTAATTTTAACTAATATTAACTGGTTGTATTATAGATCGTAATAGGCCCTATGTATATTAGATATTATCTTTTGATCAAATTTTTACTTAGTGTTTAATATTAGAGTTAATTAAGATTGTTATATTCTTATGTAATATATGTTTGTCCTGGTGAGTGGAAGAGAAGGCCACATGGCCTTAACTCCACCAGGCTAAATAAATCTTAAATCTTAAAAAAAAAATCAGACAACGGCTATCGCTTATGAGAGGAACAAACGCTAAAGATGATTCTGTAAAATATGAATTAAAAAACTTGAAAAATGATGAAATGCGGCAAGAATACCAAATCAAAATTGCTAATAGATTTGAAGTACTGAAATCTTCAGATGACAATGTGGCAAACGAGGAAGAATCTGATATAAAATAAAGAATTGGAGGCTATAAGAGATACTATCAAATTGTCAGCATCAGCAAGCATTGGTTGTTTAAAAAAGAGGCAAAACAAGAAATGGTTTGATGAGGAATGAGCCGACATTGTAAAGAAAAAAAGCTAGCAAAAATGAAATGGTTACACGAACCAAATGAGGTAAATTTAGAGCAATTGGGTAGTATTAGTCGGAAAACCACCAAGTTACTAAAGAGTAAAAAAAAAATATTTGAGAGAGAAGATTAATGATCTTGAAATGAACGAAAAAAGTAGGAACATTAGAGAATTATATCAGGGAATTAGTGCAGAGAAGAAAGGGCTTCAGGCTAGAGCAAACATAATTCGAAATGAAAATGGAGATATGACTGCAGATTCCAGGAGTATATTAAATAGATGGAAAAGTTACTTTAATCAGCTATTAAATGTACATACAGAACAGGACATCGAGGAGGATAATTTACAGACAGCAGAAATGCTAGTAACAGAACCAAGTGCATTAGAGGTTGAAATGGCGATTGAAAAAAATTAAGTTGTATAAAGCATCAGGTTCAGATGAGATCCCAGCAGAACTGAAAAGTGAGGAGAGAAAATTTGATGGACAAGAAACGCTGATTGCTTAGTTTGATTTGGGAAAAACAAGCTCTTCCAGATGAATGGAAAGAATCAATTATCGTACTAATTTATAAGAAAGGAGGTAAAACGCATTGCAACAACTACAGGGACATCTCATTACTTTCAACTTCGTACAAATTTGTAACAAATATATTAGTAAGGAAACTTACTCCCTATATTGATGACATTCTATGAGACCATCGATGTGGATTTAGAACATACAGGTCTACAACAGATCAGATTTTTAGTATAAGACAGATTTTAGAAAAGAAATGGAAATATAATGTTACTGTACATCAACTAGCATCAAAAAAAGCATACGATTCAATTAAGAGGGAGAAGTTATATAGTATCCTGCTGGAGTTCGGAATTCCTAAAAAGTTAGTTAGACTTATACGAATGTGTCTAAATGGCTCAAAGAGTAGGGTGCGTGTAGGCAAACAGTTTTCGGATACTTTTGAAATCCAGAATGGGTTGAAGCAAGGAGATGCACTATCACCTCTACTATTTAATTTTGTACTAGAGCATGCCATCAAATCTTTAGAGAATGAGGAAGGCTTACAACTCAGTGGTATTAATAAGCTTATGCTGATGGTGTAGTACTATTGGCCGATAGCGATGAAATACTAAAGGACAACACGCACACACTATTGAGTAACATTAAGAAATTAGGACTGGAAGTAAATATCAATAAAACTAAATATATGGTCACACGTAGTAATACATTATATAATGGAAATGGACAGCTAATGACAAATGAGGGAAATTTTGAGGAAGTGGCTGAATTCAAATACCTAGGAACAATAATCAGAAATAGGAATTATATGCACAAAGAAATTAAACATAGGCTCAATTCTGGAAATGCCTGCTATAACCCTAGCAATAGTTCCTGAACAATGAAAAATTGTAATGGGAGCTTCGATGCGAGTCTTGTACTTATCAGATGTAGATTTCAGCCAATAGGAAGTATGACCACACATCATTGCTAACTCCCTCTCTAGCTGCTCTCTAGCGAATGTAAGTACAGTCACTGGCATACATTTTTATAGTCTCACATTAAAAATTAATTAATATACGGCCATCTTTATCCATGGAGGGAGTATATTCATACCATATATATTAATTTAAACCATTAATAGTCTTCCAGTTCTTCGACACCTGACATATTGTCTTCACATTCCGTTTGGTCAGTTTCATTTTAACTCTCCTCATCGCTGCTCTCCATTACCATTGTCGTCAATTATAATTTTTTCAATTCGTTCTTCCAGGATTCCATCTTTCTCCCAGTACTCGAGTTCGTTGTCTTCCACTTTATTACACACATTTTCCCCCATTCCTCTTTACCAATTTGTTCAAATCATTTCAATATATTTAATTCTTACCACCAACTCACTGTTATACATCTCTCCAAATTAGTTCAATGGGATTTAAATCGGGATGATAAGTTGTAAATCTCAAAACTGTATGGTTATTTTCGGCTAATACGTATTGTATCGATTATGTAGGTTTTGTGTGTTGGTTTATTTGCTAAAATTAAATCACATAAATATGTTTTAGTACCATTTTTATCATAAGTAATGCCACGAGTGATTTCCAAATTATCGATAAATTCGGGATGTCACGAAGTGACGAGTGAATTTATCTAGAGAATTTGGAAATTAAGAGTGGCATTTGGTAGGACTATTTAACGAATAAAATTAAGCTATTTACTCACAAATCATTATTTAAATATTGTTATTTTTAAATATTTGTATATTAAATGTCAATGACAATGTTTGAAAACAAATATTTAATTTGTTCATCACTGCAACCAGATCATATTATTTATTGCCAAATAATCGCAATATTGTAAGAATGCACCCTAGTGGAGAAAAAATGAAATTCACCAAACTGTTTATAACGAACATTATAGGCTATTAATTAATTTCTGGTGTCCTATGATCTAAATATGTCAATTATATATTTCTGGAACGTAAATAGCTGGGAAATAATACGTTTAAGAAAGTGCAAACAGTGGTTTCTTATTACATCCTTTATATTTATTTTGTATTACATCCCGCAATCTGGGAGCCACTTGCATTGTAGGATTCTTACATCTTAATATATAAATTGTTATATTCAACGTATTTCTTAGAGAGTCAGTCAGTACAAAATAATGCTCTGACCTATTCAGAATGTTAAAAAGGAGGAGCTTGATTTTAAATTGATAAAATTAAATTGATAAAATCGAGGTGAAAAAGACTGTGATTAGTTGTAAATCAAAATTAATTGTAAAGTGAATGGTCATTGACTTCCATTTGGAGCATGAGTTAAATAGTCAATATTAATATTATGTTCAATTAACCAGACTTGCATATATTTTGAAAGGAATTTGATGTTGGTACTTTATTTAATTATGTCGTATGGCACGAAACGTTGTCAACAACTAAGAGTATGAGGGTAAATTTAGAATCAACATGGTACATATATATTATGCATTGCAGAGGCTCTTGATGTCCCAACACCTTTCGAAAAACGTTAAACTGAAAATATGTATAACTATTATTCTACCAGTTATATTGTATGGGTGCGAAACATGGACTCTTACTTTAAGGGAGGAAAGGAGATTACAAGTATTTGAGAATAAAGTACTGTTTTGTCCCGCGCCGTAGCCGAGCGGTTAAGGTAGGAAGCCTTGGCGCAGAGTTACGGGACTTGCGCTGGTTCGAGTCTTCATGGGGGAAGAAATTTTCTCATGGTATTTCGGCCAGTATGGGACCGGTGCCCACCCAGCATCGTGAGGCAATTGGGTAGCTACAATAAGTAGCGGCTCCAGGTTGAGGAACCAGCTATAACGGCTGGGGGACTCGACATGCTAACCACATGTCACCCGTACACTGGCTGTTGATCATCTACCTCTGTGATTGACACATGTGGATGTGAAGGGCCAGCAGCCGGCTGGTAAAAGGGCAACCGCTGAAAAGTGGAAAGACCCTCAATCGGAGGAAAATGTTTGACCAAAGAGAGATGAACATACAGGTAAATGGAGAAGACTACATAACAATGAACTACATGGCCTTTATAGGAAGCCAAATATAATACGAACAGTTAAGTCTCGTAGACTGCGATGAGCAGGACATGTTGCACGTATGAGGAGTGAAAGATTTACATGGAAGCTTCTTGTAGGAAAGCCAGGGGGAAAGCGCCCAGCTGGTAGACCAAGAATGAGGTGGGAGAATAACATTAACTATGATATGAGGGAAGTAGATTATACAGGGAATGATTGGAAAGCATTAGCTCAGGATAGGGATGTATGGAGAGATTATGTCCGCGCGGCCATGAACCTACGGGTTCGATAGTGCCAGTGAGTAAGTAAGTATATTATATTACTATTATAAATTTTCGAATTGTTCATTATATAATCCAATATAATTGTATTTTCATAACATAATTTAGAAGACTGATGTACACTGCTCAAAACAATTAGAGGAACACTTGTAATAAATTGAATAAGTAATTATTTTTTAAAGCTGTGTTGCTGAAAGTTGGACAATATGTAAATTGAATTATTAATTTTATCATTGGATACAAAATTTAAAGATCCATGGCCTAAAGACAGAGAAATTACCTCAAATAACAAATATAGAGAATTTTTTTTTATTTTGGAAGGCATTGGCCACTTCTAGTTGGTAAGCTTCCTGATGTTGCTATAGTGACGAATGTTGATTATTGCCTTGTTTGTTGAAGTCTCTGACAAAATGAGGCATTTAAATGAGTTTAAAGTGTGTCATGATCTACATCTTTTATGACAAGGTCAATCTCTGCGACAAGTGGCTAGAGAGCTTGGGGTTTCTCCTTACGTGGTGTCCAGGTTACGCAACAGGCACAGAGAGACAGGTCAGTATTGTAGAAGACGTGGCCAGGGCCGTAAATTTAAAACAAGCCCCCAGGATGACAGATACGTTGTTCTTTCTGCTCTTCGACAGCGTACAAAAACTGCAAAAGACCTGCAGAATGACCTTCATGTGGCTTTCGGAATCCGGGTTTCAGACCAACCATAACGAACAGATTAAGGAAAGAGAATATTCGTCCAAAAAGGCCCGTTAAAAAAAACACCCTTAACAAATGGGCATAAGGCAGCAAGACGTACGTATGCTGAAAACCATGGCGATTGGAACCTGAACCAGTGGGAGTCTGTGCTCTTCTCGGACGAATCCAGGTATCGTCTTACACGTTGTGACGGTCGATTGAGGGTGTGGGGACGGCCAGGAGAAAGATTTTCTGCAGTGGCTGTACAGGAAATTGTTAGATCGGAGGAGATTCCGTAACGGTGTGGGCCGGAGTTATGTACAACAATCGTACGGACCTTGTACTTGTTCCCCAGCGACTGAATGCTGTCCGGTATATCGAGCACGTTCTGGAAGAGCATGTAGTGCCTGCTGCCATTGGAGTGATGAAATTGCCATTGGAGGAATGAAATTGAGGTAATGGAGTGGCCAGCGGTCAGCCCAGACCTCAACGCTATTGAACACTTGTGGGATCTTCTAGACAGTAAGGTCAGGAACCGACATCAAGCTCCACAAACTCTGCAGCAACTTGGAGATGCTCTGAAGGAGGAATGGGAGAATATCCCGCAAGAGGAAATCCAGAATCTTATTGGGAGCATGCCACGAAGGTGCCAAAGTGTCATCGAATGTCGTGGAGTCCATACACGATACTAACTCTATATAACGAGTGTTTAACTTTGAAAAATAAGCACAAGATTCAATTGGTTACATAGCGGAATTATTTGAAAAGTTAATTGTCAACGTTATTCATTTGTTTTTGCTGACATGAGCAATAAATAAATAACCACAAATAATGTATTTTATTAATTTCATGTTTGTACCTTTATCCAATGAAAAAATATTTGCATATTTCATAGTGTTCCTCTAATTGTTTTGAGCAGTGTATTTGTAACAGAGAGTTTTACCTTCTCCTTTACTAGCTTCCTGTACCTGCTAGTGGAGTGAGTGAAGCGAGGATCTCTATCAACCAGTAGTTTGAAATAGGGAATAGTGCTAGGCATCAGTTAGTTTGGGAAGCTATTAATATTCATGGCGTAGCCAATGTCTGGACGGAAGATGGCTTGTCATATTTAAGGTAGGAGACACAAAAATGCGATTAAATCATCCATCAGATGTCACGTCAGAGTGATAATTATCAACTTGTGTAACTCGTTGTGTCTGTAATTTATTGTCGATTAGTATTTATTCATTTACTGTGTTCATTTTTTTCATTTTTTCGTCTATAAACTATTTTTTATTTTTTTAATTAATTTACACGAAGCTAACTAATTTTAATTTAATTTTGTACCTCATACACTAAACACCAATAGATATTTAATATTTACTGTTTTCTTGTTTTAGTTAGTTCTATGTAGGTAAGTAACATTTCAACCATAGATTTAAGTAAAGCACCTGCATCCCCTTTTCGGTCTTTGTCAGTACCATTATCCCTTTCTATGTCAAACCCATCTTAACACACCCCTTTCACCTCAGATCTTTTAAAATCACGTTTCTCTTTCAACAGCAATACCCTCAAAATAACACCATGTAATGCAGAGTCACTCCTGTCCCACTTCTCAGAATTCCAATCTATATTTTCAACACTAAATCTGCATGCCAGTCTAATTTTCGAAACATGGCTGAAAAATACCCTTCCTTCTTCTCTTATATCATCATCATCTGCATTCATGGATTAGGTCTGTTGACCCGTTCCGACTTCAGCCCATCTCTTTCTAGGTCTGCCCACATCTCGGGTGCCTTTAGGTTTGTATTTTGTTATTTGTTTTGGATATCTATCTTCATTCGTTCTGTCTATGTGTTGCTTCCATTTTTGTCTATATGTATCTATTTTATCAGTTATTGCAAATATTTCAAGTTCCTGTCTTATTTCTGTGTTCTTGATTCTGTATTCCTTAGTGCACCCTTTAACAGATCTCAAAAATTTCATTTCTGCCGCCGTTATCCTACTTAGATCCTGTTTTTTATGTATCCAGGCTTCTGACCCATAGAGCAGTACCGTACTGCCAATGTTTTATAAAATTTCAATTGGGTCTCTCTTGTTGTTTTATTATTTAGTGGTTGTTTTATCGTACCACATATTCCCTGGAATTTTGCTATTTTATTATTTATATCCTTATCATATTAAATGAAATGTCACATCCTAGATAATTGAGATGGTTCACCTGTTCTATGATTTTGTTTCCTATTACTATTTTGGATCTGATTTGATTTTTCCCTTGGAATGTCATTACCTCTTCTCTTATAAACATGCAAAATTACACTTTGATAAGGAATGACAGAACAGGGAAAAATGCAGGTGATGTGTCGATGTATATACGTTCCGATCTTCAACCAAAAATGTTATAGTGAATACTCGTCTCGACCCGAATACCTATTTATAAAAAGTAGAACAAAAATGCAGAAATGTTTATTAACGGTACTAGTTTATAAGCCCCCAAATGTCGGTCACCTGCATGACATTGAAACAGTTCTCCATAATCTGATACCATCTTATGAACATATTATTGTACTGGAGACTTCAACACTAACCTACTAGCCACTAATTCTTATAACACTATACAACTACAGACAATATTCCAGTCTTACAATATGACAATATTGCCTTCAGAACCAACTCATCATACTAACTACTCTGACACACTACTAGACTTAATTATAACAAATAATCCTCAAAAAGTTATAACTAGTGGACAAATAGAAGTATAGAGATCCCACAACAGGCCCGGAGGCCCTTGTGGTAGTAGGAGGTTAAGGCTCCCACTTTTTCTAGACAATCGGCACTTTATGCCAGCCGGGTTGTCATTCTGAATTGTACAAATATGCAGGCAAACAGTTCCATGAAAGACTGTTTTCCTTCTTTAATAATGTATTCAAAAATGCAGATATACCACAAGAATGGAAGACAAGCATTGTTATACCCCTGTTCAAGAATGGAGACAAGAGAAAAATGGACAACTTTAGGGGAATCAGTTTGTTAAACACATGCTACAAAATTTATGCAGACATTTTAAATGGAAAATTGAAAAGTTTCAGTGAAAAATTACTTATGGAATGTCAAAATGGATTTAGGAAAGGACGATCTTGTATTGATTCAGCATTTTCTGTTAAACTATTGCTTGAAAAAAGAAGAGAATTCAACTTAGAAACACATTTTGCTTTCATAGATTTTGAAAAAGCATTCGACACAGTCAAGAGATCAAAACTCTTAAATATATTGGAAGACAGAAATATACCAAATTTACTTCGGCAGAACATACAAAATATTTACAAAGACAACACCATAAAGATTAAATTAAATAACAGATTTTCTGAAGAAGGAATTATAAATCGTGGTGTGAGACAAGGCTGCCCCCTATCCCCAACACTCTTTGCAATTTATATCAATGAAGTAATATGTTGCTGGAACAGAACATATAAATTTAGAATAAGAATATCAGAAAATAGAAAATTAAACACCCTATTGTTTGCAGATGACCAAATAATAATAGAAAATTCCGAAGATAATCTACAGAAAGGTCTGTATGAACTTAACAAAATTACAGAAGAATATGGATTAAAGATATCTACAGAAAAAACAAAAATTATGGCATTTCAAGGTGTAGATCCTGTCAGAAGTAAAATTGTACTGGACAATAAAATTTTGGAGCAGGTGAATAATTTTACATATCTAGGATGCGATATCTCATATGAAGAAGAAAAGGATGTAAATGCAAAAATATCTAAATTTTTAAGAATTTTAGGGTTAATAAATTCTATATTCAAGCCACAGTTAGTCCAAAAGCATTCAAGACTGTAAGTGTATAAAACACTGGCTCTTCCAACTCTTTTGTATGGTAGCGAAGTATGGATGTTGAAACAGAAGGATATACAGAAACTTAGATCTGCTGAAATGAGATATCTTCGGAGGACTGCAGGATACACACTACTAGATCACAAAAAAATGAAGACATCTTAGAAGAATTACACATGGAATCTTTAGAAAACAAAATTTCTGATTATAATTCAAGATGGATACAACATGTTCATCGAATGGAAGATCACAGAATACCCAAACTAATGTTAAGATATCAACCTGCAGGAGGAAGAAGACCAGGACGTCCACTCAAAAGACTTCTGGATGGTGTTTCTCTTGAGGCCGAAACGGGTCAACGAATGGCCTGAATTCGTGAATGTACTATGATGATGATGACAAATAGAAGCTCCAGGCATCTCTGCACATGACTTATTATACATTGAATATTCATTCCTTTGCCCTAAACGTAGATCTAGACTTGTAACATACAGAGACTTGGAATATATAAATAATGCTCAATTAATTGATGACGCTGCAAAACTACTTTGGAACAACATATGGACACTTAGGACTGTACACGAAAAAGTTGAAAATGTTAATGACATGATTTTACAATTGTACGATAAACACGCACCTATCAAGACTAGACGTATAAACAGACCACCTGTACCCTGGATATCTGATAATATCTGCTTGCTTATGACTGAGAGAGACGCAGCATAAAGGAAATACAGGAGGAATAAAGAACCGACAGACTTACAAGCATGCAAACATCTGAGAAATGAAGTCAATCAGACTGTTAGAAATGCAAAACTAAAATATGTCGATAGTATTATTACACAATCCATGTCCAACTCATCTGACATGTGGAAAAACTTGAAATCAATAGGCCTCTGTCAAAACAAACTGCAGGTAGAAACAGCTGACCTACTACTAGATGAGTTTAATGACCATTTCACCCGCCTCTCTACTGACAAAAAGTCACAACACAAACAACAGACAATAGTTGAACTAGTGTAATATTCCCAACCCACCCGAGACAAATTCATGTTTCCCTATATCTCACCTGATGACGCCAAAAGAGCAGTATTGCGTATTAAATCTAAAGCACACGGAATAGACAATATAACAATAACTGTCCTACAAAAAATAATTGACATTCTCCCGACAATAACCCACATCTTTAATGCCTCTATCATGACCGGTAAGTTGGGGCCCCTCGGGACCTTCTTAAGATCTTTTAAGATTTTAAGATGCAAAAGAGAGAGTGGGGTACGGAAAGATACGGGAAGCCACCACACCTATATATCCCTAGTAAAGCTGCAAACATGGCATGATGAGTCTTTCCACGGTAAAAGACTCCGGACGAAAATTATCCCCCCTATTCGGTTGTCCGTGAGGGGGATACTGCGGAAGGAAACATCATGCAGTCAAAACAACAGAAGGAATTAATACTAAGGATTGGAGCCTGGAATATGAGAACTTAATGCTAGCGAGACTAAAGACACTACATCTGTCGGAAAACTGTCTTGATTGGTTAAGATCTTACCTCACTAATCGTCAGCAATCAGTTTCTGTTAATAATCGCTTTTCTTCCTGGCGCTTGGAGAGGAAAGGGGTACCTCAAGGCGACGTCGTCGCTCCTCTTCTCTTCTCAATTTATATTATTGACGTGACTAAGAAACTACAACACTGCAAGCATCATCTTTACGCCGACGACTTACAGATTTACACACACTTTAGGCCTGACGAAATTAAGGAATATATTGACAAAGTAAACACTGTCCTGAGACATATATCTTTATGGTCCAGACAATATGGGCTAAAACTAAATGTAAACAAAACGCAACCAATAATTATCGGACATCCAAGACAATTACACTCCATAAGCAATGGCAATATGCCGGCTGTCATATTAGATAATGAACAAATTTTTTATACCGACGTCGTTAAAAACTTGGGACTTTACTTAGATTCTAATTTAAATTGGCATGCCCAAGTAAAATAAACATCTAAAATGATCTTCTCCATAATGCATTCCCTAAAGCGTATGAAAAATGTTCTTCCTACAGCTCTTAAAAGAATTTTAATTTAAACCTTAGTGATGCCGCATTTTGACTATTGTGAAGTTCTACTAACTGACATAAGTGACGGATTGCCGGATAAACTGCAGCATGTCCATAATATGTGTATCAGATTCATATTTAATGTTCGAAAATACGATCACATTTCTCCATTATTTCACGAACTGTCATGGCTACATCTAAAAGAGAGAAGAAAATCGCACTGTCTAATTCTCTTATTTAAGATCTTACGTGTCTCGATTCCCAATTATTTTTCATCTCGTTTCCAGTATCTATTCTCAAACCATAACTTAAACACAAGATCACAACATAGTCTCTTGTTTAATATACCGCAACATAGGACATCACATCTCTCCATGTCATATACTATCTTCACTTCTCGCAACTGGAAATCCCTACCACAAGAAATAAGGGGCTGCCGGACATTGGCATCTTTTAAAAGAAATCTAAATTTATATTTGCTCTAACCTCGACTTTTTTATTAACCAGTGTAAGGTGTGTATATTAATTGTGGTATTTCTCGTATAATTTATCATATTTATGTTATTATTATTATTATTAGTATCATTATTATTACTATATTATTATTATTATTATTATTATTATTATTATTATTATTATTATTATTATTATTATTATTATTATCAGTATTATTATATTATTATTAATATTATCGTAAATATTATTATTGTTATTATCGTAAATATTATTATTGTTATTATCGTATAAAATGTTGTTTGTACTTGAAATTTACATTGCTACATTTAATGTATCTTTAACTGTTTTTTAATTACTATAGTGTATATCTATATTTGTAAAATATTTATTTCTATTTGTGCTGATTGAGTCGAAGAGAAGGCCTTATGGCCTTATCTCTGCCAGAATAAATAAAACATTATTATTATTATTATTATTATTATTATTATTATTATTATTATTATTATTATTATTATTATTATTATTATCAACTTTTACTCCCAAATGCTCAAATTCAACACATCCTCTAATATACCCTTTGATCTTCTAATATTAAATCTTCGGTTTCTGTTCCACTTCCTATATAAAATGGTTTTTCTAAATGTATTTTCAAACCCCAGTTATCGTACGTATTCGTCCAATAATTTTCTGAATATAAACTCCGTGTCTTGATATTCTTGAGTAATTATTATCTGGTAATCCGCAAGTTACATTGTATATATTGTATCTGTAGATACATCTCCAATAATAGTAATAATAATAATAATAATAATAATAATAATAATAATAATAATAATAATAATATTATTATTATTATTATTATTATTATTTATGTATTTATTTAACTTGTTTTAAATGTATAGAACATATTTCTGTGCGCAATATTGTTTTGATTCTCTTCCTCTATCCATCTCTATCGCTCCAGTCACCATTCTGTAGTCGCACACCACTCGGGCCTTATAGTGACAAGAACTGTCAGGAGAGGATGTTTAAACTTTGGAGCATATATATATTTTTTTGGCCACGGGGGGCCTCCCCGATTAATGGATCATCTCAGTGCGTACAACTAGAACATTTAAGACAAGAAACACTATTCACTGACACTAAACAAGGCGAATATGAAAGAATGATTATGATGAACAAACGGTGTTTGGGGACTATTTGGGCCATAAAGTTTCCTGACATATGTCTTACAGGTGTGGAAAAACCCCGAGAAAACTTCTCCAGGAAAATAGTCCGTACCGGGGATCAAACTCTAGGATTTAAAGAGAAATCAGAGCTTGCTTGTTTTAGGTTGGGGGATGGAAATTTCTAAAAATGACCTACGGTCACGATATGCGAATATGTCCAATGTGCGGGAGCTTTGAAGACAAAGTACATATAGGCTATTAGAAAAATGTAATGACTCAGAATATCGAGAAAGATTGGCAAACTACGAGTTAATGGTGAACCCAGAAAACTGGAAAACTCATTCCTGAATAAATAAGTAGGGCCTATGTAAGCAATACTTAATAATGTTACGTAATACTTAATAATTTTACGTAACTTAATGATATAATTAAAATATATATGTAGTCAATATGCCCATTTCACCAATTAATGTTTTAAAATGGTCAACAAGTTTCTACAGCCAAGCTGTCATTCTCAAGACCAATATCTGGTCTTGAGAATGACAGCTTGGCTGTAGAAACTTGTTGACCATTTTAAAACATTAATTGGTGAAATGGGCATATTGACTACATATATATTTTAATATTATATCACCAAGAAGATCACTTGTGTATTAAATAATGATATAATACTTAATAATTTTAATACTTAATAATTTAACGTTACTTAATAATTTTATGTAACTTAATTAATGTATAATGCAATTTTATTGTTATCTATTGTGTTTTTGGTCCATCTTCTTTATATTATTACTAGACATTAATTTATTGACATGGACTGTCAACAGCACATACGGCTTGCTGTCTGTGCCGTCGATATTTGTAAATAACATTGTATGTATCTTACTTTTAGTTTAATAAAGTCCTTATTTATATATATATATATATATATATATATATATATATATATAATGGCAGTGAAGACAGAGTTCGCGCTACGTCTCGTAATAATGGAGAGAAAAAAAAAATATATATATATACCCTCTGTAGGCGTTGTCGCAGAGAGCACGATACCCTTGCACACGTCCTTGGGGCCTGTCCGTTTGGAGAATCACTGAGAAACATTCGGCACCACACTATTCGAAATATGATGCCAGAAGCCTTGCGTGATTTTGGATACACAGTTTATGAGGAAGTTCATGGTGTGGCCACTAATGTGAGTAACAGATGAATAGATATTATTGCATTTATACCATCTTCTAAAATTGGTATGATATTAGATCCCACAATTCGTTTTGAGACTCTTAGTGGCCAACCTGAGGAAGTTGACTCTGAAAAGAAAGCCGTATATGAGCCAACAGTTGTAGCGAATAATATGATAGGAAACATACAAACTAAAATAAAACTCTAATATACATAGATCTAAAACTAAAAATGTTTCGAAAATATATTAAAAGTATACCATAAGATAAACATGTCTTATAATAGATCATAAAAATCAGAAAATTACAAGGATTAGGGAAATAACATCAAAATTGTTATTAAAATGAAATGAATTAATTAATAACCAAAATATAATATAATATTAATATCGCTATAAAAGTCGTATGTGGAAAAGTTGAAATATATCCAGGTAAAATTTCCAATTACATGTCTAGAATTAAAAAAAAAAACAGGGAAATTCAAATACATGAATAGAATAAAGAGGTATTGTCAAAATTCTACCTGACTACACAAGTAACAAATAATACAGGAACACAAAGGGTATTGTCAAAATAATAAAACTATTTCCATTTATTAGTCTATACAGATAACAAGAAATATTCATATCCCTTAAGAAAAGATAACATTAGTTATCTATTAAAAATATAAAAAATCAACAGACCCAGTTCTTAGAAACTATAATCAACGCTACTAACCAGCAATTCCAAGAAATAATTATATAAAGAATTACTACCTGACTAATGCAGGTAACAAAAGACATTCATCTCACCTTTAGAAAAGATAACAATCTCTTAATATTGACAGTTTACAAAACTGAAAAACATTTATCTATTAAATATAAAAAAAAGGAACTGACCCAGTTCTTAGAAACTGTAATTAATGGTATTAACCAGGAAATCCAAGAAATAAGGATAACATTTACACGTAAAGGAACTACACATGTAAATTATCAAGGTATACTTAGCGGTGTTGACATATTTACATTTCAGGAACACCAAGCGCGTAAACCCCCCCCCCGTCTAAGAAAAAAACACATACATAGCAAATAAGATTATTGTAACATATGTGTATTCAAATTGTAACGAGGGGAATCGAAAGAAGTGGGAGGAGCTTTCGTCTTCATAAGCGAGAACATATATCAAAATACTCTCGGTCTCGGTCATTCTCTGATGAGTGTTCAAAACATATGATTGACCTCGATATCGGATCTAGTTAAAACTCACTCTCAGTTATTGTGTTCAGTGTTAAAACATCGTAGATCTACAGACCGCGATTTCCGATCTAGTTAAATTTTAGGTTCGTCCGATAAATTGTTAAATTTAAAGTTATAATCCGTTAAACATTTGGACTTTGAAAATATTTCATTCAAGCACGTGGACCTATAATTTCTTCATCGACTCCACTCATTAATAAAACTTGATAATTGTAGTAACAAAAGCGTATCTCTTCGTGAATATATATATATTTGATTCGTTAAATTGAATGTAAATTTGTACGTTGTTCTTTTACTTATAAAAAAACTTCACAACCCTGAGATCTCTTGCCTACCACTGAGAACCCGTAACACAGTTTATTACAAAGATAAATACCGACTAGATAGTATAACTGTCACAGGATTGATGATCGGGGCAAGAGGTACTATACCAGGATTCTTAGCCAAATTTTGGAATTACTTAGATTTGGGCAAGGTGTTTCTTTCTAAAATTGTCATCTCTGCCATTAGAGGATCAATTTCAATTTTAAGAAACTATTTTTACAAAATTTCTACTTTATAGTATGTATACTTCACTTAGTCCTACAATTTGTTTTTTTTTAATGTACACTTGTGTCCAAAAGTTAAGGATAATTAGTTCATTTGCCGACTTATTATAAAGCATTTGTCAGAATAATACAATATTTGGTGAGGGTATGTCACAGATAATTAGAAACATGGCACGAAAGAAACAATGGCATGAATACGTCATTCACTTGTCATTTTCACAACAAACGAAAACTGCATTTCAGAATTCGAACATAAAAGTTGAACAACAATGGTTCAAATGATTAGTATGGGGTGTGATTACCCCTGACAGCTACACAAGACTCACATCGACGTGGCATGCTAGTGATGAGGTTGTTCAGGAGTTCGATGCTCAGCAAATTCCACTCCTCATGAAGAGCAATGTGAAGGTCTTGAAGTGTCCTCGGAGGAAGCTGACGAGATGCAATTTGTCTCCCTAAGGCATCCCATGCATGCTCTATAGGATTCATATCCGGAGACCTCGCTGGCCACTCCATACGCTGGATATCTTCCTCCTGAAGAAACTCATCCACCAGTTGTGACCTGTGAGGTCGGGCATTGTCATCCATGAATATGAATTCTGGACCCACAGCTCCCCTGAAAAGTCTTACATGAGGTTCCAGGATCTCTTCTCTATACCGCTGAGCATTAACAGTGCCACCTGCGAAGATGCGAAGCTCTGTGCGTGCATTCATCATTATACCTCCCCATACCAGGAGACCACCGCCACCAAATGGATGTCTTTCCATGATGTTCATGGGGTTGTAACGAGTTCCTTGCTCCCTCCAGATAGTCACGCGATGCGAATCACAGTTCAAGCTGAATCTGGACTCGTCTGTAAATAGCACGCTGCTCCACTGATTTAGAGTCCAGTCGCGATGTTCCTGACTCCACCGTAAACGTGCTCTCTTGTTATCAAGGTGAGTGGGACGCACACTACAGGCCGTCTAGCATACAGACCAGCAGCTCTGAGTCTTCTATAGACAGTTTGTCTGGATACTCTGATACCTGAGGCGGCCGCAAGTTCTGAACTCAGTTGTCTGGCAGACATTGTTCGGTTTTTCTTGCAGTTAACGCAAGATATCGATCCTGCTGAGGATTTGTAACTCTTGGACGACCTCCCACTGGTCTTCGCCTAACGTCTCCGGTCTCTTGGAACCGTCGCCATAACCTAGATATAACATTTTGTGGCACATTAAGTGCTATGGAGACCTCAGTTTTGTCTGTCCTGTTTCTAGCCGCCCAATAATTCTACCCCGAAGCAGAGGGTCCAGATGTTGTCTTTGTGCCATTTTACTGCAATCTGTTCTTACACTACATCTGATTATATCATAACTCTCTTTAAAAATGAAGTTTTATGGAACTGCAACAATGCAATTTTCATTTATAATTGCTATTAATTTTTTCATTGTTGAAGAGATATTATAATTTAGTATGTAAACTAAACTAAATGTACTGAGAAACGTTTTGATAAATAATTTTTACTCCTTGCTCCTCTTTAAGCATTTTGATTTTCCGTTTTACAAATTATCCTGAACTTTTGGACACCAGTGTATTTACAAAATGTATTTCATCATTTCCAAAAATTGTCTGTATCACTTTGTCCTTGAGGTATTCCTCTAATGAGGAAAGTTATATATAATAATATATATATATTATATATATATATATATATATATATAAATGTTTGTATTAATTTTCCTGGTGGTGTAATGGATAGCACGCTGGAGTACCAATCCAGAGGTCCGGGTTCAAATCTCGTCCTGGTATTTATTTTTCCTACCATGTCATATTTAAGCTTTCATTACTCAATGTCAAAAAATCAATTATAACATCGATAAAAATTCACTGCTGTAAAATAAAACTATACTATTTAATTTGCATACTTTTTATAGTAGCTACCAGATGGCAGTGAAGACCGCGTTATCGCTACATCTCATAATAATGGATTATATATATATCCATCCATCCATAGTAATTCTGCCCGAGGGCAGGTCTTTGACTGCAATCATAGCATTTTCATGCTATGCTGGCAGCTTTACTAGGGAATTGTAGGTGTGTTAACTTCCCGTTGCTTTTCACACCGGTGAAGGATGATGATAATGATAAGAATGATGATGATGGCCATATGATTTTGGGGACCGATAAAAACCTCACCCAGAAAAACTGTCCCGACCGGGGATCGAAATCGGGCCCTCTGCGTGACAAGGCAGCACGCTACCTCGAGACCACAGCGGTGGACTATATATATAAGAAAAATATATGTTTGTATTCAATTTGCCCGGTGGCATGATGGAGTACCAATTCAGAGGTGCTGGTTCAAATCCCGTCCAGACATTTATTTTTCTTATCGTGCCATATATATATATATATATATATATGTGTGTGTGTGTGTGTGTGTGTGTGTGTGTGTGTGTAACATCTTGATTATATTTACCATAAGGAATCTTATTGCACTATTTAGTTCATTAAGGCACTTCTACAATGAAATATAAAAAAATGCTTATCAATAAATGACAATTTTATAAGTTATTAAAAACCCAAGAAAAATATGTTTATATACATTCGTGATCTCGATGTATAAAAAAGCAGGATTTGTGTTGGAGTTTATTGTGATATGTATCAGGCACTACGTTACTTTTATGATACAATTCTCGTCAATTTCTGTTGTTTTGATATGTAGGCTTTTAAAATGCCCATAATTACTTTGAGAGTAAAAATGATCATATACGTACTATCCAGGATTTTATAACATGTTGTCAAACAGAGATCGCGTGATTGAGAGTATAGCGTGTTTCCAATTTTATATTCCGCCATAACTGTAAAGTCTGGCCCATAAGAAAATACTATGGAAGCCATATACATAATTCAGTAAGTTTATTTATATCAAAATGGAACTTAACGGGAACATCTAAATACTTAGGTCTTTTTCTAAGTCATGCGAAGTAAGATGATAAAATTGGCAATTGCATCTGGCACCTAACTGGACACCTCAATCCATTATATATTGACTTACAGTGTAGGTATGCCTATGTATTCATTTATTTTATTTTTATTATTATTTTTTTTATTCTGTCGGACTTGATCGCATGTAACCATTTTCTTCCCATTTAATCAGGGACGAACATTTATTTCATTAAACTCGGTACATTACAACTTCATGTAAATGAAAAATTGGTATTAATAATAATATTAATATTAATAATAATCATCATCGGCCTCAAGGATTAGATCTTCTGGCCTGTTCCGTTTCATCTCTTCAATTGTCGACCTACATTTATTTTTCTTTTCAATTATAGTAAAGGGCAACTTTCGATATCCTCGAGTCTGGCATTCGTTGAATGTGATCTCTCCAGTTTGTTCTGTATTTTAGAACTATACATGTAATTTACTCTAAATTTAATTTTTCAACGATAATAATAATAATAATAATAATAATAATTTTATTATTATTATTATTATTATTATTATTATTATTATTATTATTATTATTATTATTATTATTATTATTGGGAACTCAGTTATAAGGGAGAGAATGAATATAGAAGACACTATTTTAGATTATATTAAAACTTAGCAATTAAGATGGTACGGACATGTCCAGCGAATGGAAGAGGATCGGCTACCAAAATATTTTTTGGAATGGAAACCTGAGGGAAGAGGCAGAGGAAGACCTAAAACCTCCTGGAGTCAGGGAATATATGTATACATGAAGGAGAAATATCTGCAACCCCAGGAGATTGGATGGACCGACAAAATTGGCTATTGGAAATTGGACAATGTCAACCTATGATCTCTCTATGATTACTATTATTAATATTATTATTAATATTATTATTAATATTATTATTATTATTATTATTATTATTATTATTCAATCTCCAAGTATTTTGAAACCCTATGGGGATACTGCGGAAGGAAACCATGCAGTCAAAACAATAGAAGAAAAGAAGACCAAGGATTGGAGCTTGGAATGTGAGAACTCTTCTGCAAGCCGGGAAACTGGAAAATTTGAAGGAAAAAATGAGAAGAAACAAAGTGGATGTAATGAGAATATGGGAAATGAGGTGGGAACAAAGTGGTGAATTTGTGAGTGATGAATTTATATTGTTTTATTCCAGTGGTGATTCTAAAGGAAATCATGGTGTCGGTGTAGTATTAGGACCACGTGTGAAAGAAGAAGTGATATCAGTACGTTATGTGGATAATCGGATGATAATGGTGAGGTTACAAGGAAAAAACTGGACTTGTTGATAGTGCAAATTTACATGCCCCATAGTGGGTTAGCAGATGAAGAAGTGGAGGAAAGATATGACAAGGTAGAAGAGATTGTTGAGAGAGAGAGAGAGAGAGAGAGAGAGAGAGAGGAGAGAGAGAGAAGAAGGCGGCATGTGTTATCCTAATGGTACGCTGTAGTTGGAGAAGGATAGGATAGAAGTACAGTTGGAAGATATGGATTTGGAAAAAGGAATGAGAAAGGCGAATCACTGGTGAGTTTCTGTAAAAGGAATTAAATAATTGGAAATACAATGTTTCAACAGCGTAAAAGAATAAGATACACAATGATAAGCCCTATGGACAACAAACGATACCATATCGACTACATACTGATACATGAAAGATTCCGAAATTGCTTTAAAAATGCGAAGACCCTACCAGGAGCAGATATCAATTCAGACCATGTCTTACTAACAGGCGAAGTAAATATTTGCCTGAAGAAGATAAGAGGAAGACAGCCAACAAAGAAGTTTGATTTGGAGAAAGTCAAAACTCAAGAGGAAAGGAGAAAATTCCAACAATATTTTCTTCAGGAGAAATCCTCTACCATGGAATATCATATGGCAATACCAAGGAACACTGGAGTCATTTGAAAACCTCTATACAGATATCTGCAGAGAAAACAATAGGATACAAAGAGAGCAAGAATATTAAGAATCGTCGATTCAGTATTCGCAGGAGATTATTTGCAGAGTGTGATATCAAGCTGATAGTCCTGAACTCCTTACATTTGTTTGTATTGTTCTTCTTTTGTTATGCAACAACATATATAAAGAAGGTGAATGATCCGAACAATTGACTGAGACAGTGTTAATACCAATACCGAAGAAGAACAATACAAAGAAATGTAAGGAGTTCAGGACTATCAGCTTGATATCACACTCTGCAAAGATTCTCCTGCGAATACTGAATCGACGTTTACGTTCTACGATGGAAAGCTAATTGGAAGAAGAACAGTTTGGCTTCAGGAATGGAAAGGACACAAGAGATGCAATTGTATTGATACGAACAATAGGAGAAAGATATATAGAAAAAGATAAAGACATTTATACAGTATTTGTTGACTTGGGAAAGGTCTTTGACAGAGTAAATTGGAATAAACCCCTGGAGATCTTGAAGAAAATTGGCGTGAACTGGAAGGGGAGGAGGCTCATAAGTAGTCTTTATATGAAACAGCGAATAAAAGTGAAGATAGGAGAAGAAATATCAGAGGGAAGAGAAATTGGATGTCCTCTATCACCTACTCTTTTCAACATCTACCTGGAAAACCTAATAAAGAACTGCTTCAGCAATACGGGAGGGGTAAACATGGGAGGAAGAAGAATAAAGTGCATAAGATTTGCTGATGATATGGCTTTGCTAGTAGAAGATGCAATGACACTGAAGAACATGCTGATGGAGCTAAATGATAAGTGCGAGGATTATGGGATGAAGATAAATATAAATAAGACGAAGGCCATGATTATAGGAAAGAAACCAAGGAAGATAAACACGAGGATTAAAGATGAGGCCATTGAGCAAGTGGAGAGCTTCAAATACTTGGGTTGTACTATCAGTAGTAACATGGAACTGTGGTCAAGAAGTAAAGCAGAGGATATCAATGGCAAAAGAAGCTTTTAACAAGAAGAGAAGCATTTTCTGCGGACCTTTGGCAAAACAATTACGGAAGAGGCTAGTGAAGTGCTTTGTGTGGAGTTTAGCATTGTATGGTGCTTTGACTTTGGCATTATGACGGAATGAGGAAAAGTGACTGGAAGCTTATGAGATGTGGATATGGAGAAGAATGGAACATATAAAATGGACAGATAAAATAAGAAATAAAGATGTGCTAGACAGAGTGGGTGAAGGAAGAACAATGCTGGAACACACAAAGAAGAGAAAAGAAATTGGATTGGCCACTGGCTAAGAAGAAACTGCCTGCTGAAGGATGCCCTAGAAGGAATGGTCAACGGAAAGAAGATTATAGGACAAAAAATACATTAGATGATAGACAATATTAAAATAAATGGTTTGTATGCAGATAAAAAAAGGGAAAGATGAGTTAAGGAAAGAGTGGACAATGCTGAGTTTGCAGTGAAAGACGTTCTCTTGAGCAGAACACTATGAATGAATTTCACCACAAAGGCATGTTAGGGTTGTAGGTTACTATAACAATAATATACTACACATTGTAAAACAGAAATATTATCTTGTGGTTTTGAATGAGTGTTTTGAATTACATAAATCGTCTATAAGTATCTTAGAAAATACTACATATTGTTATGAATGTTTGTTATGAATTTCATAAAATGTTTATAATAATTTTGGTTCCTAAAAATCACTTCACACATTGAGGCAGAAGCCTCACCATCATTTAAAAGTAAGTTTAACCAGAATCGTTGTATTTCGAATATAGGACAATCAAATAAAACATGTTTTACAGATTGTATTGATTCTTGACATTTACAGTTATGATCACTGTCTGGGTTAATATTAAATCTCCTAAAATAACTTCCAAATTTTTCATGGCTAGTAATAAATTGTGTTATAAAGAAATTTGGAATAAATTGTTTTGCATTTAGCCTATGGTGTACTGTAGGAAAGAAGAGCTCTTTAGTCAAAGCGCCATTTGTACTCCTTATCCAATGTTCATTCCAATCTGTGATGATATAGTTCAACAGTTTCTTTTTAACATAGGATATTGGACACTTTGAAGATTAATAATGAAGCTCAGAAGATGCTGCGGATTTAGCTAATTGATCAGCACGTTCATTTCCCACAGTTCCCTGGTGTCCTGGTATCCAAGACAGGCACATGTGTTTTGTGTAATTTTTTATGTTATTTCTGATTTCTACTGAGTTCCGATTTAAATTAAATTTATCTGCGATCGATTGAAGAGCAGCCAGCGAGTCACTAAAAATGCATGCACTACATTTGTGTTGAAGACACCACTGTACCGCTTCTTTTGTAGCATATAGTTCAGCTGGAAAACAGAACAGGTAGGGGAAAGTTTGAATAGTTTGAAAAAGCTTCACTGTCTTCACATTAAACTACATAAGCACATCCAACTTGACTTCCTCTTCTCCTGCAGTAAATCTTGATCTGTCCGTGTAAATGGTGTAGGCATGGGTGTTTCCACTAATTTGCACGTACAGATTGTCATATTCTGTGGCAGGATGTCCAGCAGCCATGAAAGACATAGCATAATCAATATCAAAAGTAAACTATTGACATATCTTTGTACGATTTCTTTTAATATTGTTTAAGCCAGTAATAATAATAACAATAATAGTAATAATACTGGTATTGTTGATAAATATTGATATCTAAATATATGGTCACACCTTGAAAATACTTTACGTAAACAACAAATTTGAGAAATTTTTGAAGAAGTGACAAAGTTCAAAAATTCCTAAAGAGAAAATTCTGCCTATACATAGTAACAATAATTATAAATAGGAATTAGTTGCAAAAAGTAAATTAAACTTGAGCTCACCTCTAGAAACACATGTTTGAAGAGACTTTGTCAGCGCAATTTCTCTAAAAATAGTAGCCTAAACTAAAAATATATAAAAGTATTAATATTCCAGTTATACTAAATGGATGCGAATCAAGGTCTCCTACTTTAATAGAGGTGAACATTATATGAGTAGGGCCTATTTGGGAATAAAGTAGCTAGAAAAACATTTTGCCCATAGAAAGTCGAACAGACAGGCGAATGAATAAAACTCCATAAACCTGAACTACTTAATAGTTGTGGGAATCCTGATGCAATAATAGTTAAGTCTCGTACGCTGCGATGAGAAGGGCATATGTCACGAATGGCGAATGAAAGGAGAGCATGGAAACTTCTTATAGGAAAACCAAATGAAAAGCTCCCAATATTTAGGCCAAGAATTAGATGTAATAACAACATTAATCATGATCTGAGAAGAATTATACGATAAAAGGGATGATTGAATAACTTGAGCTGAGGATAGAGTTGTAAAGTGAGCTTATATTCTCGCGACAATGGAAATTCTGTTTCGGTACTGTTAGAGAGTTAGTTATGATAGTTGAAATATTGACGATGATAATATTATTAAATTACATTAATAAATGATTGTCATTATTATCTTTGTATGAAACTGGTCGTAATTAAAAACCGAAAAGAAAACTAGTTGTGAATATAAACATTAAGAGCTGATTGTTTTTGTATTCAACATAAACGAAATGTAATTGTATCACTGAGCGTTTTTGTTTCGTTTAGTGTCATTACTGTCCTTACTATATGATAAATACGCTGTATTAATACCTGCCTTCTGTTACTGATTTATGCATGATCTTACAATGCATTGCCTGAAGCTAATTTCTGGTGCCGCCGGATATAGTGCGAGTCGCGTGTGAAGCTTAGAAATATAGGCAGATTATCACTTTCTCCAGATTTAGAGGTTCATGACAATATCTGAGAATGTTCTATGTATATCTGTGTTTGAAAATTGTGTGTTTTATGGATAGCCATAACAAAACAGATGTGTTTAATGAGATTTATCTATCAATGTACCGATTGTCTCAATATTATTAGTATTTATTAATATTATTTTCTATTATTATTATTAGTATTTTTATTATCTTAATTTTATTTTGAAGTTTTACATCTTGTATTCCGTTTGTAAATATTAGAGAGGAGATAGTATGCAACAAATTAATTAAAACCTTTTGGACCTATAAAATTTGGCCCTAAACTAAATATCTTCGGAGATACGCCCCTTTGTTCACCGCTCTATAAATTATTTATCAGTACTGTCTATGATCTACTCTTCACAATATGTTCTCGAAGTGACCACCGTCATTGCAGGGTACCTTTCTTCTTCGGAATCGTACATTGTATAGAACACCGTTTCTTTCCAGTTTGCGAAACAGGCATTAAAAGAAGTCCTCGTAAAGTATGCACATAATTTATGGGGACTGCATGCACTATAGCCTATAAAAGTTGCCAAAGTCAAAAATGTAGAGGGTTATATTCAGGAGAAGGAGCAAAGTTACTGACCTACCTGACCAATGCATCGCTCTTTGTAGACTCGTTTTAGAGGTCACTTAATTCTAAGATAAAATGGGACCAGTGTTACATCATGCATTTATCACGTTTACAGCTGTTAACTTTAATGACAGATTCTCCAGCAAGACAGGCAATTGTTTCAGAAAGAAGCGACGATACGTAGCCCCATTTAATTTGATTCTAGGGAAAAGTGCTCGGAGTAGAAATATCCCACTCTCATAAAATAAGACCATAACTCAGAGGATAATAAGTTTATGAATCATGGTTATAGAAAAGTTTTAGCGAATTCCATAGAAAAGTAGCTTTTGATATTCTTCTCATGAAAATATTTGTTTTAATTTTTATTTAGAAATATATATCATTCCTTGTAGATACCGAAAATGATTGTTATATAAAGTATCATGTGCATAACCCCTTAAGAGCATGGATTTTAATATTTCATTAGAATAATCAACTACTTGTGAACAGAGGTTACTCAAAATTATGTATCATCACAAATTTGGAGCTCTTTTAATTATTTTTTTATTTCAGAATAATAATAAATGACTGAAATTTTTCTGGGATTTGAATTCTGGATCTTGAAAATGGGAATCTCAAACATTAGCATTTAATTATTGTTATTATTATCTTCTTGTATCTTATAAGCCCATGTTTCCCTTAACAGAGGTAGGCGCTCTCCCACTACAGGGAAGATTTGAACCATACTAATTTAGTTACACTTGTTTTCGTATAGATGTCATTTGAGTGGTCCATGGTCAGCGTTCCGCCTCATATTGACATCTAGGAAACCAAGGTAGACTTTGCACGGGAAAATTCGGTAAATTTTGCTTAGAGGGCTTTTCATTCAGGCTTAAGGATCTTTTACGAGCCTGAAAATCTTCAGACTCGGGACCCACGACTTAAAGTCCCTCCCGGAGGACTTGTTCCTTGGATTTTTCCATCCTAAAAAATCCATCGACCCCGGCCGGGTTTGAACCTGCGACCCTAGGGACCAGAGGCAAGGAGCATAACCACTAGTCCACCGCGGCCGATGTTACTATTAGCATTGTTGTTGTTGTTATTATTATTATTATTATTATTATTATTATTATTATTATTATTATTATTATTATTATTATTATTATTATTATTATTATTATGTTCGTTGAACAGTCCGGCTATCACTTTGGAGCTTGTAAGTATTTTAAAGTGTCACCTGAGTACGCTACTAACGTTCTGCAGGGTTAGTCCTTTGGAGGGGCTGCCCCCTTAAAGTTTTTGGACTTGCTTCCTTGTGTTTTATACCCACAATAAGGACTGCATACGAATGGATAAATCAGAGAATAATGAAAATAAGGTGCAAAATACCAAAAGGAAATCTTACTGTAATAGGAATCTACGCACCAGAGGAAGGCAGAAAACAAGAAACAACAGAATTTTACCAACAACTACGAAAGATAATAAACGAAACAAACAAAAATGATTACTTGATCATAGCAGGAGTTTCAAATGCACGTATAGGGAAAACACCAATTACAAATGTAACGGGAAACAATGGAGAAAAGACGCTAAATTATAATGGGAAAACGTTATTAAATATCGCATGCTTTAACAAATGAGAATAACGAACAATTATTTCAGGCATAAGGAAATACATAAATATACGAGAAGTGAGAGAGGATCATGCTCTATAATAGATTACATTATGGTTAATCAAAAAATGAAAAATCTAGTCAGAGACACAAGAGTCTTCGGAGGAAGCGATATCCATAGTGACCATTACCTATTGATTAGTAAAATAGATATATAAAAGAAATGGTATATAAATTGGAATAAAGAATTAAAGAAGAAGGAAGACAACAAACAAGACATTTATAAAATAAAATTATTAGAAGAAGAATCGATACAAGATTTATACAAATGAAGGCTAAAAGATTATACAAATGCGGAAGAGCGAAAAGGAAATTGAAGAAGAATGGAATAGTATGAAAGGACTCATACATAAAACAGCAAAAGAGGCATTAGGAACAAAGAAAATAGGAGGAAGAAACAAAGGACTAAAAAAAATGGGATCCCGGAATCCAGAAATTGGTAAGAGATAAAAAGGAGGCCTACTTAAAATACTTAAACAACAAGAATGACTAAAACAGAATAGAATATAATAGAACAAGAGGATTAGTAAAAAAATATACCAGGAAATTAAATAGAGAACATTGGGATAGATACATAGCAGAAATGGAATACAATTTACACGTAAGACAAGACAAATATATATAAATATATAATTTTATAAGAAGCCTTAATTCTGAAGTAAAAGACAAAACAAATCTGCCAACTATACAAGATATAAAATTAGAAAATTATTATAAAGAACTGTGGATGGAGAAACGAAATAAAGAAGAAATAACACTCGTAAAAACAAACGAACAATATGCAGAAGTAGATGAACTAGAGATGCAAGAAATTATAGAAATATTAAAGAAATGTAAAAATAATAAGGCATGCGGGATAGACAATATAAACATAGAATTAATAAAAAAATGTCCCAAAGAATTTTCAAGAAAGATTATTAAAATTCTATAACAAGTGCTGGAAACAAAATACAATACCAGAATAATGGAAAATTAAAACAAAACCAGAAAACTATAGAGGCATAAGCTTACTATATGCAGCATACATAATATATGCAAAAATGATCAACCAAAGATTAACAACTATAGTAGACGCAATAATATCAGAAGAGCAGACAGGTTTTAGGAAAGGAAGAAGCTGCACAGACAACGTATTCACTTTAAAACAAATAATAGAGAAGTGAAGATAATTCAACTTAGAGACGCACATCCTCTTTATAGAATATAAGAAGGCCTTTGATAAAGTATCTAGACCAAAATTATGGAACATATTAAGTGAAAAATTAATTCCACTACACTTGATAGCAGTAATTAAGAAAATGTATGAGAAAACAAAAATAAAAATAAATCAACGGGAACCAATACATATAACAGGAGGAGTTAGACAAGGTTGTCCACTATCAACCATTCTTTTTAACATTTATTTAGTTTATTTAACATCATAGTTAACAATTGAGATTCCTCCGATCACTAACAGGAGTAACTTTAAGGGATAGAATGATGAGTGATGAGATAAGGATGCAGTGGAATAGTAGGGAAATGGTGGAACATATACAAAATTACAGATTAAATGGTTCCAACACGTCCAGAGAATGTCAAATTCCCGTTTACCAAAGATGATTTACCACCTCAACCCTAAAGGCAAAGAGACCTCGGAAGACCCTTCAACCGATGGAAAGATCAGTTTTTGTAGTCGCAGAACGGGCATCATCAGCCAATACTGCATAAGGAAGAAGAAGAAGAAGATTTAGACGACATGATAAGATCATGGAAGCAAATGACGACTGGAGAATTAACTTAGGAAATATAGTAATATAAACAGATGACCAGCCTTTGCAGATGACCAGATTTTAATAGCAAAAACAGAGGACGAACTACAAAGAATGATATATAAAGTAAATGAAATATCAAAAAATACAACATGGAAATATCCTCGCAAAAATAAAAAACAATGGCCTTCAAGGGCTCTCATCCAGTTCGGACAAAGATAATATTAGAAAATAAACCAATAGAACAAGTAGTAAGATATAACTTCCTAGGTTGCGAAATATCATACACAGCGGAAACAGATATAAATAACAAACTAAATAAGTTTAATTATATAACAGGAACACTAAAAAGAACCTTGTAAAATAAAGCCAGAAAAAACTCTATAATGAAAGTGCCTATTATTACTTATGGATCCGAAACATGGCAGTGACAACACAACAGTCTGCCAGAATACAAGCTGCTGAAATGAAATTCTTGAGGCCAATAGCACGATATCAAAGAACAGACAAAAAACATAACACAGAAATAAGACAACAATTATAAGTAGATGAATTAAGCACAACGATAGTGAAATACAGAGCCAACTGGAAAGAACACTTGGCAAGGATGACAGAATAGAATAACAAAAGCAGCATACAGCTATTCACCACGAGGAAGAAGTTTGGGAAGACCAAGGAAAAGATGGAAACAGCATCAATTTGCGTCCGGAACAGGCTAGTAAATAAGCCTAAACCGTGATGAAGAAGAAGAAGAAAATTATTATGTCCTATGAAATGTTTTCTTTCTATATACAATTCTTAGCAAATATATGTAATACAAAGTTATTAATTTTGTAAAATAAAATATTAAAGTTCCTGGCCAATACACTTGAAGCTTAATGTTACGGGTTAGAGTCCGGATGAGTTCAGATTTTTAGTACTGCCCTAAACCTTCTGGCTGCATATAACCCTAGGGTTAATTCAACCTCTAATTGAAATGACGCACATTCTGAGGTGAAAAGCGATCATCACTTGTGCTTTTAACCCGGCTGACACTGGGTTGATTGTTGAGAAAGACAGAAGCCTCAACCTCCTATCTACGTAGGTTCCTATAAAGACCTGTAATGGGATAATTTTATTTTTTCTAAGATTGAAGCTTTGAAGAAAGATACAGATATTAAATCATTAGGCCTACTTTGGGTCTAAAATTTAGATTTTTTGAAAATATTCTGGGGTCCTTTTCGTAGAATTTTAAGGCTCCCCTCTTAGTGTAAACAGCTTTATCGAACCCGTTGGTTCATGGCCGTGCGGACACAAACTCTCCATACATCCCTATCCTGAGCTAATGTTTTCCAATCATCCCTGTATAATATACTTCCCTCCAATCATGGGTCAATGTTATTCACCTGATTGTTGATCCACCAACTGTCTTTTTACCTCTGGTTTTTCTACAAGAAACTTCCATACCCCTCTTTCATTCCCCATTCGTGTCACATGATCGCAATATAAGAGACTTAACTGTTCTTATTATTTATGGTTTCCTATAAATACCATGTAGCTCACTGTTATGAAGCCTTCCCATTTTGCCCGTCTCTTCATCTCTATTTGGTCAAAAAAATTCCTCAGAGCTTTATTATCAGATACTCGTAATATTTTCTTCTCTCTAAAAGTAAGCGTCTATTATATATACAGGGTGTACATGAATTATACCGCACAAATTGAACTGCTTACAGAGAGGTATTATGCAAGTAATTTGTCATAGGGAAGCAATGGTCTACGAGGGAAGATGGACTAGTTATAGGGAATCAAAGTAACCGAAAATTAATACAGATAAATGAACAGGATAGCACAGTAAGAGAGAAAATTATACTAGAATAACTTCAGATCTAAGTAATAATTCCAAGATCCTGATTGCTAATAATTCATCAACAACGTTTATGGAATATTGGGTTATCAAATTCCTTAAAATATTGAACTTAGCAGACGATTGCGCTCCACTGCACTGGTTACAGTAGAATCGGTACAATGAGAGCCTTAGCTCAGAGTAATACACGCAGAATTTGTGTAGTTAACATGTGGCTTAATGGTTAAAGCAATGGACTTGAGATTCGAACACTGACGGTTCAAATCGCGGGAGGCCACTTTTTTTTTCTGTTTGTGTACTGTGATATATTGATACTGAAGTTTGTTCAGTACAGGCATGCGCAAAAATACCTATTTCCGTATTGATTATTACATTAACATCTGATTAGAAGTTACTTCAGTATTAGTCGCATCACGTGTAAGTATCCATTTGATTTATGGTGCAGCACAAAGTAATGGTGCAAGAGCTGATGTCATGTACGCGGAGGCGGTATCCGTATAGACGTCATCCTCACCGAACAACCTTTAGAGTCTGTTGATAGGCGTTTGCAGGAGCATTGGACGTTCAAGGTAAACAGAGTAGACGCCAGTGAAAGACGTAAGCGCCACAATGCAGAGTTCGAAGAAAATGTTCTTCATAGTACTCCTTCTAATAGTACTCGGTGCTGTTCCACGTGTAATGGGCACGAACCATCAAAGCGTATGGGAAGTCCTGTACGAAGACCAGCTCTATGCCTTTCATCTGCAAAAAGTACAAGCCTTACAGCCAATAGACTTCGCTCAACGGGTACAGTATTGTAATTGGGCTTTGATGCAGCCACCGCACTTCTTTTCCTCGGCGTTATTCATTGATGAGGCAATACGGGCGGGGTGGATCTGTACTGAAAGAACAGTCATGAGTGGAATTATGAAAAATCCTCATGCCATCTTCGAGAGGGGTCATCAGCAGAGCTTTTCGGTGAATGTATGGGTAGGCGTAATTTCCGACCACATCGTTCTTCCCCAGAGATTAAATGGTGTCATTTGTAAGACATTTTTAGAGCACGTTTTACCTAGATTGCTAGAAGAAGTTCCTCTTCTCATCACGCTTCTCCCCATTTCTGACGGAAAGTACGAAATCATTTGGATGAAGTGTATCCTGGCCGTTGGATATGTAGCTCGCTCTCCATATCTCTGTCCACTTGATTATTTTTGTGGGACACCTGATGCTGTATGCAACCCCTGTTGATACAGATGTACTGTTATTTGCAAGAATAATCGCAACTTATGTGATCTGCGAGACATCCGGTATCTTGAACAGGGTACGAGAATTCTTTAGTTGTCGATGTCGTCTGTGTTGTGAGAAAGGAGGTGGCCAATTTCAACAATTTCTCTAATGAGTCTGCAGGTGCTTTACTTTTTTTTCTGGTTTACTCAAATATAGGCCTATAGCTTTTATTTTCCAATAACATTATGTATGCCGTATGTACATACGCTGTACCTATTAATGTCATTGCTCTTGCGATCGCTGCACTATCGTTAGTCTAAGCACATAAGTACTGTACAGTACAATTACATATTTTATTTGCGAAACCTATTGTTCTCTACATTTTGTGTATTATTATTATTACAACCTTTCAAACTATTCTCTGTACAGTACGTACGTAGTTAGTTTTGTAACTCATGTACTGCGCCGACATTCCAATACAGTATTCTGTAAAATAAATCTATAACTAATTTACAGTACGTACATAATAAAGGAAGAAAGGGGGAGAAAAGTGTACACATACTGCAGGTAGATTCGAGAGTGATCCATCAATCATATATTTGCGTCGGTTGTAATTCTGCTATAACCACTGAGCTAAAGGCGCATACTTGGTGCAAGTTACAGTCTCTGTATCACCTTTTTCCCATTTTAATTTGAAATAATCAGTGGCGTGCCAACCATTTTACAACTTTAATCATAACTTGGACATTTTTATGCGTATACCATTAGTTCATTTTCTCAAAATTCTTATATAATACCCCTCTATACGTAGTTAATTCATGCGATATAATTAATTTACACCCTGTGTGTGTGTGTGATATATATATATATATATATATATATATATAGTAACTTTATCGTTTCGATATAGTTATTTAAATTATTAGGATTAAATGTGAAATTGTGCCTATGAGTTGAGTTATTAACAGAGAAGCGTAACTGAGGCAGCAATTTCGAAATATATTCATAAAACACTTCCAGGTGAAACAAACATGCTTGATCCTGACTAGCAAATCGGGTTTAGAGTCTAGTTAGAACACGATCGTAAGGATTCGCGAGTTATTAAAACAAATAATATGTAGTCTGTAATGTATATGCATTTCCTATATTTAACGGAAGTTCGTTTAAAAATTCAGAATATAAAATCATATATTTATTATAAGGTCCTTTAACATCTAAAGCCATATAGAGTAGCCCTACATTTATTTTTTTATTCATAATGATATTATGAAATTAATAATATAATGAAATGAGTCCAGGAAATGAAATTCCTACCCTTGACGATTGCGGAAAACTAGGAATAAACCTCGTTCTGATTAGTCGGCATTCGGATTTGAACCCAAAATCTCTCGAATATAAGTCTCGCACACTACCGTTTTAACCAACTCGCTCTCTTAAAATTATAATAATTAGCTTATTTTTATTTTGTCAAAGTCTACGTGATTTTATACAAGGTCGTTTCAAACGAAACATTGCTATGGAAATCTTACCGCACAATAATGAAGTTTCGCAATGAAAACCGTCTGCTGAAGGACTATATTACTAGAATAAATTCGTAATCAAGTTTTTATTTATTATTTAATGGCCCCTTCAACATCTAAGGTCATATTGCGTTTTTATATTTAATTAAATTGTTAATATGATGAAATGCCCCGGG
Organism: Diploptera punctata; assembly: GCA_030220185.1. Classification (NCBI taxonomy): domain Eukaryota; kingdom Metazoa; phylum Arthropoda; class Insecta; order Blattodea; family Blaberidae; genus Diploptera; species Diploptera punctata. The sequence goes on from JASPKZ010007483.1 coordinate 705,080, forward strand.
CCGTAGCCAAGCGGTTTAAGTCATTATACCTTGGAGCAGAGTTTGCCTAGTTCAAATCATCTTGGGGGAAGTTATTTTCTCATGGGACCGGTGCCCACCAGCATCTTGAGTAATTTAGAACATTACAAAAAATTAAAGGCTAGGTTGAGAAAATGAGCTATGAAGGTTGGAGGACCCGATATGCTGACCACGTGTCACCTCTGTACTTCCTAAATGTTAATTCATCTCTGCGTTTAACAATTGTGAAAATGAGGCCAACAGTTTTTGGTAGGCCAAGGACCTTCTAGGCCTGTCGCGCCATGGAGTTTTTGGAGCATATGATGATATGTATCCTGCTATTGAAATTCTAATCTATAAATTGCCTTGACTATGACCAAAAGCAGGAAAAAAAAACTCATATAGGTACCTTCTTTATCTTCTTTATTCTCAATCCTTGATTGAGGAAGACAGAGTAGAAAAATATAAAAATAAAGTTATATACATCTTCTAATAAAAAATATAGTCTCAATGGTGTAATGTAAACCAAAAAATAAATATAAGTATAGATTCATTTAGGTTGGGCGGTACCGGGATTTGGACCAGGGACACCCAAAGTCTACGCAGCCACCATAAATTGTATATACTCATGTACTATGTTAAAGGAATATTTATAAATTAACCCCTCTCTTTAGTCAGCAGCCCTTAATGCAATCAATTAAGATTACAATTTAAATATATTCCAATTCAAATTCTACCCCCCCCCCTTAAAAAAAACTTTATAAGTAGGCTATACGGATCTCAACTACTACTATCTCTCAGCCAGCTCATTCGGTTTCATAATTAAGTTAATATTACTTAAGTCATTTTGCTATTTGAATGAAGCAAATGGAAGAATGTTACAATGAATACGTAGTTGCTATTGCGACGTTTGTGTGCTCCATTACTATACATTAAAAGTGTAACTTACCGCTTGAAACGTTTCAGGTAATGTAATTACATCAGTCTGTGTGGTAAATTATTTGATACCAAGCGCTCTGTTTTTTACTTTTTCTTGTGTCTAGGAGTTACTCAGAAGGGGAAATGTCTGGGTCATGCGAATTTATACGGAAACTATTACATTTTTAAATCTGCATAAACAGTTCACTTGAAGTTTAATTAAGAGAGAGTAAATTAACATTCTAACATTTATGTCTACTCCTGAAAACTGTAAAGCATCAATAACTATAACGTTATTTTCAAAGAAATGTCCATCTATTCGTATACTGTTATTAAGTGCGCGCTTACATATTAAATTTAGCTTAGAACATTGATGAATATTCGTACAATTTAAAGAAAATGAAAGAAATCTAATATGTAACAATTTATGTTTGTTTGTTTGTTCGTACTTTATGCGCGGCCATACCGTTGATCCAATTGTGATGGGGTTTTTTGCAAAATGTTCAGGATATTCCCAGGATGAACATAGGCTATAAGAGAGTTGTGATACTCAACTCCTACATCCTTAAAAATTGTCGTTTGTAGTTGAAAACGTGAAAAAATGTATATCTTTGGACGCTTAAATGGCTTACGCTGCCTAAACCATAACAAATTCACAACATTAATGTACATAGAATTAAATATCTCAAAACGATCTACAAAAAAGTCCGCGACAGCATATGTTTATCTCTTACGGATAACTCACAATAACCATTTTTGTCTTTCATTGATGCCAAGAAGATCGAGACAAGTACGTAGAATCCTGTGCAAACATAGCAGCACATGGCGGGTATTCTTTTACGGATAGCTCACAATAACGAATTTTGTCTTTTAGCTCATTTATGCCAAGAAGATCGGGATTAGTAGATTTCCGAGCAACAGCAGGTAATTAGCACGGGGAATCTTAAAGTCATTACCATGTACATTTATAATTATTTTTTATTTTATTTATACAAGTAATCATAAGAAGTACATTAATTTTTGTCTTTCAGCTCATTTATGCCAAGAAGATCGGGATGAGTAGATTCCCGGACAACGCCGAGTAAACAGCACGGGGTATCTAAAAATAATTACGATATAAATGTTTCCTATTACATAAAATACATTCATTTTCGTAATTCAGCTCATTTATGTCAAGAAGATCGGGATAAGTAGATTCCCGGGCAATGCCGGATAATTAGCACGGGGTATCTACAAAATATACATTCATAATTATTTTTCCATTTACTTATTCAACTAAACATAAAAGCACAATAATTTTCATTTATTTAGATGTAGCAGCGCACACCGGGTAATAACTAGTAAATAATAAATTATTGTAGGAATTCTATGAGTGTAAATTTAGCTTAGAATATCGCACAATTTAAAGAAAATGTAATGCATTATTGTTGGAATTCTATGAGTGAGCAGCGCCGGGTAAAATAGCTATTTAAATCATCCTTCATTGTGTTTTGTCACCTCTGAGGAAGTGAATTCGAATGAGACTATAGAAGGTGTTGAGTAATGTGCAGCTTTAATATGAAGGACAACGAGCTAATAGAATCGTATGATAAGTGATTAGATGCAGATGTGTATAATACAATTCATATCATGACAAAGAATAAACCTTTCCTGATGCTAAAACATTCATTATACTAGTGTCACCCTAAATTAGGCCAATAATCCTTGAATTGGCTACACTCATATAACTACTTCTAATATAATTTCTATTGATGAATTAACTTACTCGAATCTGATCTTGTCATTGAGCTGATCACTCATCCGGGATGTGTCCCATACTTCTTGTGTGGTCAGAAAGTATGTAAGTTATTCAGAGGTAAACATATTCTTCATCGCTTTACTGCCTCGAGTAGGGGATATCTACAAATAGCGAAGTTAAACTAAAACATGCAGAAATTATTGTTATATATTTAAAAAAAACTGCGGAAATACGCAGTTGGTATAAAAATAACTTTGTTTCGCTACTAGATTCTTTGCCAAGGATGATTTTCTTTTCGCAATATCGAAGTAGAATTTGTTTGAGTGTTAAAAATCTTGGGAAACGAGACAATAAAACGTGTTTCTGATGCGGAAAAGAAATAACGATCAGTTTTAGTATTCAGACGTGCAACTGGAAAAGCTCGCAGCTGACGCAACAAAAGAAAAATCTTGGTGTGGAGGAGGGAGACGTAACGACCTCTGCTGAGCACATTTAGAAACATCAAAAATTAATTCAGAGTCGCGCCAAAGTAAAAGTTTGCGGTTATAAAATTAAAGAAAGTTTGCCAAGCACCTTGTAAACGACAGTCCCCGCGTGTAAATGGCATATCGCAAAACTTAATTACCTACTGCAACTTTACTTTTAGCTATGATCACCAATGTGCACATTAAGGGCCATGGTTTGCAATATTCTAAAAATAAAGAAAGATTGTGGGTTCAACCACGGCCTACTAAATAATGTAATGGTCTCAGCGCTCAAATAACCAGCTTGTCAGCTAGTTGTTTTCATTATATGCAATTTACGTATTGGGGAGGTCCCGAGTTCAAATACCGGTGAGGTTTATTCCTGGTTTTCCTCAATCGTAAAGGAAATGTTGAGCTGTAATTTATTCACCAAGACCCATTTCATCACATCCATCATTTCATAATCTCTCTTTCTCTTTACTTTAGGACAACTTCTCACTTTATGCGTATTGTTACATGTCCAATCTGAATCACATACTTTTTTTGACCACACATGGACAAGGATGGCCTTCCTGGAAGAGTTATCAGCTCGATGTCGGTGTAACTTTCGAGACAAAACGAACATTTATAACGAGACAAATCATTCTCTCAGTCATTTATATTAAACGATATAATATGGATGATGATTATGATGGTCACATGATGTTCGGGGATCATTTCTCTTACTGATGAAGGAAAACGCCGAAAAACCTCGTCCAGGATATCTGACCCGACAGGGGATCGAACCCGAGCTCACTGCAAACGAAGCAACGACGTTACCCCGAAATCACAGCGGTGAACCATTTCATAATATCATTAAATATAATTTAAAATATAAAGTATTGAAATAAATAGTCTCTATATGATCTAGATGTTAACGACGTATTTATAAGACTATTTAACTCATGCCCCAAATGGGAGTCAATGACCAATCACGTTTCAATGATTTCTGTTTTACAACCAATCAGAGTCGTGTTTCACGAAATATTTATCAGTGTTATATTTACCATATTAAAGAAAGCTCCTCCTTTTTAATATTCTGAACAGGTCTGACCATTATTTTGCAGTGACTGAGCCTGTGAGAAATACGGCTACCAGATTGTATATATAGTGCATGAATGTCAACACATGCCGCATGCGGGAGTTAATATAAAAACATTTGTAGCAATTTATTATATCACCAAAAAAAGAAACCACTGTTTGCACTTTCTTAAATGTATTTTTTCCCCAGGTGACAATCCAGAAAAATATAATTGTCATATTTACATCATACGACATCAGAAATGAATTAATATACAGTTTGATGTATTTCATTTTTTCTCCACTAGAGAGCATTCTTACAATATTGCGTTCCTTTGGCAATAAATAGTATGATCTGGTTGCAGTGATAAACAAAAGAAGCAGATGAAGCGTACCTATCGTTTCTCATTTGTTTTCAAACATCGCCGTTTACATTAAATATATAAATATTTTAAAATAACTATAGTTAAATAATGATTTGTGAGTAAACAGCTTAATTTTATTCGTTAAATAGTCCTAACAAATGCCACTCTTGCTTTCCAAATTCTCTAGATAAATTCACTCCTCACTTCGTGAGTCGTGAATTTATCGATAATTTGGAAATCACTCGTGGCATTACTTATGATAAATACAGGGTGGACCGCTCGAATGGACCTAATTTCAATTGCTTGTTACTGGCAAACGGTTGAAGATAGAAACTTAAAACTACGTTCATAGTACAGAAAAACTCACCAAGTTTCGAATCCTGTCGGTAGATGGCACAAAGATACGTTTCTCGTTCTTAGATTTAATTGTTTGTGAAAATGGCGACTCCGCAGATGAAAGCGCAAGCTGTTTTGTGGTATGCGGAGTTTAAATCAATCATTAGAGTTCAAAGGGAGTTCCGGCGTGTGTTTAACCGTGATGCTCCAACTGCTAGAAGCATAAAGAAGTGGCGTGATACATTATTAGCTACAGGATCTGTGTTGAAGAAGCATGGTGGTGGTCGCAGAGCATCCGATGAAATGGTAGCAAATGTTCAAGCCGCATTTGAGCGAAGCCCCCGGAAGTCATTAAGAAGATCTTCGCGGGAACTTCAAATACCAAAATCGACATTACAACGGATTGTCCACAAACGCCTCAAACTGCACGCATATAAAGTGCAGTTAGTGCAACGTCTGGAGCCGAATGACATGCCGAAACGAGTGGAATTCGCCAATACGATGCTGGACCGTCTCGGCGCTGATCCTGACTTCATGACCAAGATTTTCTTCTCGGACGAAGCCACTTTCCATTTGTCAGGCAAGGTAAACCGGCATAATGTGCGGATCTGGGGATCGGAGAATCCTCACGCTATTCAAGAGCATGTTCGTGATAGTCCGAAGATGAATGTTTGGTGCAGTTTGTCACATAATAAGGTCATTGGACCGTTTTTCTTCGCCGAGAAAACTGTTCGTGGTACCACATATCTTGACATGCTGGAGCAGTTCTTCTTTCCACAAATTGAACAACTGCAGCCTAACATCGTTTTCCAGCAAGATGGTGCTCCTCCCCACTGGTCCAATGAAGTTCGTACGACTTTGGACAACATTTTCCCTGGCCGTTGGATTGGTAGGGGAGGACCAATCGCGTGGCCCCCGAGATCTCCCGATTTAACACCACTGGATTTCTTTCTCTGGGGCTATGTCAAAGATAAAGTTTACACCACCCCAGTCAAAGACCTTCGTGATCTTCGTGAGCGCATCATAGAGGCTATTGAGAACATTCCAGAAGACATACTCCAACGTACTTGGCAAGAAATTGTTCATCGCTTTGATATCGTCACAGTGACTGCTGGGGCTCATATAGAGATGTGGTGATCTGGATATCAAAACTTGGTGAGTTTTTGTGTAATATGAACGTTGTTTTAAGTTTCTATCTTCAACCGTTTGCCAGTAACAAGCAATTGAAATTAGGTCCATTCGAGCGGTCCACCCTGTATGTATCATTTGAATAAGCCTACGTACTCAGTGATCAACGGAAATGTTGCAGCAATGTCACCAATTACACTGGGCAACAAATTTTCACTTTCAGATTATTGCACAAACTTTGAGATGTGCTCTAATATATTTCAGGTGTGCTGCTAAAACCAAATCTGCAAACGGTTTCCAAGTATCACGTCAGGATATTTTGCAAAACAGAGACTAGTGCAGCGCTCAATGCACAATTGCAGTGGTTTTAGATTAACTTCTTGTATGATGTTTAAAGTAAAATAATAATGTAGTCACTGTTAGAAATGGCTAAATATTGCAAACTTATAGTCATAAAGAGAACAGTTAATCTTCAGTATTAAATGTGATTTTTTTTTTTTTTTTTTTTTTTGCATTTGAAGATTTTTTCTTGTTGGTTTCCTTTTATAAACACTTCTAGAAGTTTCTCTCTTCATCATCCAACAGTAATCGCCGAGCATTGTGGTGCTCCACCTACCTTGGTATCTTGTTTGTAATTCCTTGAGATCTTCGTGTAATCTCTTCCCATGTTCTTCACTGTAGTCCCCAAGATTCTCGGGAAAGTAGACCAAGTGAGAATGTAGTATATGGACTTTGAGACTCATGTTACAGCCAAATTCCTTGAATGCATTCAACATTTTGTTTACCACGTTCTTGTAATCTGGGTCCTTTATATTACCTAGAAACTTCGTACCAACGTCTCGGAATGATTGTCGTGCTAACAACCCTTTCGAATTATATTCAAAAATACCACCACGAAGCAACTTTCTGATGTCCGGGCCTTCTTTTACTTTTGCATTGCTTAAACCTGGGAACTCTTCACTAATGTACAAGAAGCAATGCCCTTCATTGTCCAAGGGCCTTGACAAATCGTTTCATGATCCCTAACTTAATATGGAGAGGAGGTTGTAGAACATCAGATGCCTCAATAAAACACTTCTTCTTAATGTTTTTTGAACAACATTCCATTGCCTTTGGGGCCATTCCTTCTTAATCCAATGTTGTGCCTTTACCCGACTGCCCCACTCGCAAATGAAACACGGATATTTTGTATAACCTAACTGTTGACGCAACAAGAGTGAGATAACTTTGAAATCTACACACATTTGCTATTTACGTTCTTCATATTTTGTTTTGGTCAACAGTAGTTCCAGATTTTCATAGGACTCTTTGCGAATCGCTGAGTAACCAACTGGAAGTGAAGCATTTAAATTCCCTTTATGTAGGAGAACACCCTTCAAACTGTGTTTTGACGTATCAGTAAAAAGTCTCCATTCAGTAGGGTCATAACTATAATTTCTGAGTAAATTTGATGAGATAGGATTTTTCTGAGTTCAAATCTGCATTCTGTAGGTAAGTTTCACCCTAGAAACAAAATTAGCCTTAAACATAAACATAAATTTGCAGGTATTGTGAAACAAGGTCTTTCAGAAAATTACATATAATGGAAATTCGTAATTTATAATTTCTGAGGAAATGTGATGTGATAGGGCGTTTCTGAGTTCAAATCTGGATTCTGTGGGTAAGTTTCACTCTAGAAACGTTCATAAGTTCCATCAATGAAATTATTGTTTCCCAGCGTTATTGCTCTACTCTAGCATCCTATTTCATCCATTTTATATAACCTATTACGAATGTGAGCTGTATAAACTTGATATTTTTTGGAATTAGCATAACTTCATAGTTAATTAAAAATGAATACAAATTTAACGATACACATTTATACACGCCATTATTATTATTAGAGCGAGGAATTATATGAAGAAAATTATACAAAAATATGAAATCGTAAAGACAAAATATGAAAAATATGAAAATTATGACACAAAAATATTATGAAGATACTATTTTATAAACTTTTTACATATATTTATATACATAGGCTCACTATAACTTACAAGTGTACATACCAGCACATAAATGAGACAAACAGAACTTATTTATAGCTCAAGAAATCAAGATGTTCACTGTATTTCAATTTTAATCAGCTTTTCATTAATTCTAACCCAATATAAAATATCATATTCAAGATATGAAACAATTTTAATGGATCACGCCATAGCATAGTTGTATAAGGAAATGTGGTACAAACAGGAAAGCCGTGGGTCCGAGGCTCGATATGGTCAAGTTTTTTAGCTGAACCATACCTTCTGGTGGCATTGTGGACCTGGGATCGACTCAGTTCCTAATAGAAGTGAGTACTAGATGCATGTTCTGGGCACAAATGCGGTCATCAAGCAGATCCGACAACCCGGTGGACATCTCGTGCCTATTGTTTAGAAAGATGGGAGCTTTAACATGCCAGTACCCCGAAGATCTCCCAAGACTTTACCTTCATAAATCAATACTTAGAGGTTATGTGTAATACAATTAGTTAATGTACTGAATGATATTTAATTATGAAATCCAAACATGTACAAGAAACAAAACACTGCAACCAAAACAAGCAGTTTCCATGAAATATAGCACTATCAAAATTTAGAGCAGGCATAGTTTGGATTATATTTGAAAAGAAACATTTTCGCCTAGATCGAGACTCGAACCCAGGACCTTTGGCTTTCCGGGCCAAATGCTCTACCAACAGAGCTACCGAGGTAAGTTGCGATCTAGACGCAAATTTGTCTCTTTATACGTTGTAATTCCAGAGCATAAGGCCTGGAACGCCGAAGGTCCCGGGTTCGAGTCTCGGTCTAGGCGAAAAAAATTATCTTCAAATATAATTTATCTTCAGTGAGAAGTGTTAAATTAATAATAAAAACATCAGTAGTTTCGATTATTACTATTTTTACATTGCATAAAGATATTAAATTCCTGTAGATGCAAATGTAACAATAACATTAAATTGGACGATTTAGAATACAAGTAAACCATTGGTATATCATATTATCGGAGTAACAAGATGTTAAAAGTTATTAGTCCATAATTGATTCTAGGGATTGTTTCAGAACCCTATTTACAATTACAGTTACATTTAATATTGAACTACAAACATGGTGAAATGTAGTTAGAATTATTTTAACATTATTATTTTTTTCATGAAATGTGTCTAACATAGTGTCTAAATCCAATTGTCAATTCTGTTCGTAATACAAATAAGTTTTTTTTCTATATTTTCTGATAGTAAACTATAAGGTCTGTCTGTCAGAATTTTTTGCATGATGAAAAATTATGCTCAACATCACATGATGTTATGGCAGCATACTTGTATCATGCTATATTTGATAGTTTGATGTAGGTGAGAAAAATGTTGTCCTTACCTACATGAATTTTACTAATTTCACAAAACACTGCTTCAAGTTTAGCAGCAGCAGTCTTTCCTACATTTAAATGCTGTAATCTGTTCACGAAGTAAGGACTGCCCTCAGGTAGCAATAACGAGCTGACAGCTATTATACCTGACTGCAAAATATTCCAACATTGTTCTTCTACTTATTCATCTAGGCTCATGTTCTTGTTCTGGGGATTGAGTTTAGGATAAAAACCTCCATCTAGCAGGGTCACTCTGTGACTCACCATCCAGTTACTTACTTTTATAAAATCTCTATCTTATTCAGAAAGGATACTGAACATTTTTCACTTGTCTACCACATTGCACTGTCAAAAACTACATAAATACATTCATTTGAAAAATATTTTAATGAATTCCTAGAACTTTTACTGAAAAAAAAACGGAATTTGAAAGTTGAAAATATGAAGGAGTATGAAATTTTCACTAAAATATGAACATTTTGCTAAAATATTATGAAATATGAAGTTTTTTGTTGGTCTTATTTGATTGTGCATATCATGAAATGTAAAGATACTTAGTCTCAGCGCTCTCTGACAAATAGTTAAAAACATGAAATTTCATAAAATTCCTCCCTCTAATTATTATTATTATTATTATTATTATTATTATTATTATTATTATTATTATTATTACTCAGAGATCCGGGTTCGAATCCCGTCCAGGCATTTATTTTTCTTATCATACCATATTAAGCTTGCATTGCTCAATGTTAAATATTTAATTATATTATTATTATTGTTATCGTCATCATCATCATAAAATGAACACTGACATGAGCACGCTTTTAAGATTAGAAACTTACTTGTGAACGCACTTACGGGGTATTTTTGAATTTTTAAATCCGTGTTTATAAGGCATTTTCTTTATTTTCTATATTATAGAGGTGATGGGAAATAATTCAATGTTTATAACTATTAAATTTTAATTTTTTTAAATTTTTAATTATTAATTTTTGAAAGCAGGATATGAATAAAAGAGCTCTGTAACAATAAAACGTCCGTTGCACAGGAGCTGCGTAAACTGAGAGATTCACTCAGCATCTTGAATTTGTAATGTTTATTAAAAAGCGCTAGAGCAGAGAAGTTACATTTAGTATTGAGTTTCAGAAATTGGGATGGACTGGGCCGAATGTCCGTCTTCTTCCAAAAATCCAGAATTCAAAACGCTTACCCTTGCAGTAGACCTAAATGTTGGCCCTCTTGTAGAAGCCGGACCAAGCCACTGGCATCATATTGTGACGCGTTGTAGTAGCGTCATTTAAACTGCTCGGGGCGGCGAGAGAAACCACGCATTGATGGATTAGATTGGAGAGTAGACAATCGCGAGTCCGGGTCCACCGATATTTCTAGGCTAATGAGCCAGAGATTTCTAAGAACATCTGTTCCCCCATTCGAGAAACATCGGAAGACTAGAGGGTTCCAAGTCGAAACATCTCGTTCATGGACCTGGAAATTTCCGTCTACTCACCTATAAATATTTGGAGAGAACGGAACGACCCCCCCCCAATCTTGTGTTAGACGGCGAGAAGTTAAATTGTGCATGTAACTGTGGGGAAGGATTGTAGTCTGCAACTGTGTTATAAGTGATAATCTTATAAAATTTAAAAGAGTAGTTGTTAAATCATTTAATTGTATACTAGAGCACGCCATCTAATCTCTAGAGGACGAAGAAGGCCTACAACTCAATGGTATTAATAACCTGTTAGTTTATGCTGATGATGTAGTAGTACTATTGACCGATAGCGAGGAGGTACTAAAAGGCAACACGCACACACTATTGAGTAACACTAAGAAATTAGGACTGGAAGTAAATATCAATAAAACTAAATATATGGTCACTCGTAGAAATACATTATATAATGGAAATGGAAAGCTAATGACAAATGAGAGAAATTTTGAGGAAGTGGCTGAATTCAAATACCTAGGAGCAATAATCACAAATAGGAATGAGATGCACAAAGAAATTAAACATAGGCTCAGTTCTGGAAATGCGTGCTATTATGCATTACAGAGACTTTTGATATCCCAACTCCTTTCAAAAAACGTTAAACTGAAAATATATAAAACTATTATTCTACCAGTTATATTATATGGATGCGAAACATGGACTCTTACTTTAAGGGAGGAAAGGAGATTACGAGTATTTGAGAATAAAGTAAAGAACATTTTTGGACCAAAGAGAGATGAACAGACAGGTGAATGGAGAAGACTATAAACACTTAACTACATGGTCTTTATAGGAAGCCAGATATAATAAGAATAGTTAAGTCTCGTAGACTGCGATGGGCAGGACATGTGGCACGTATCGGGAATGGAAGAGGTGCATGGAAGCTTCTTCAAGATGGCATAAACAAGTAATGTGTACAAGAGAAGAAATTGATGGTGGCATAAAAGTCATTTTAGTAACTAATGGGACATGTATCAGATTATTTTTGTTTTTTTTATTCATGGAAAAATAAAGCAATTACGGCCAAGCGAGCCCGCGCGCAATGTAAATACATATCTATCTCCTTTCTTTTGAAAAACGGCAATAAATTCCATTCATTCAATTCAATTCGACAAATACTATACGGCTTGGATTCAACCTAGGTTGGACAGGTTGGAGATTTTTCTTCAGTCATTTGTGTGCAGACTTAACCATTCAGCCTTTCCTATCTGGTGAAGAATTCCATGACCAGGAATGTATCCGCAGAACTCTTGTTTAGAAGTCGAAGTAATTTCACCATCATATCGGACACCGGGTACATTATAATAATGTCAAATTGTTGAGGATGCAAATAATGTGAAACAGACATATGGGCCCGGGTGAGAGTCCTTGTTATCAATCAACATGGATTAGAGGCGCTTGCGCACACTACGCCTGTCAGCATAGGCAAACCTCGCAGCTCGGTGTGCAGTTTGGTCGCGTCACTGGGTGAGTGTGTGCGTGTGTTCTCGGGTATCTTCCACCACGATGTGATCTGTGCTGGTTAAATCATAGGATAGGTGCTGGCTGTCGCGTGTCGCTACAATCCAAGCACAGTGTGATCATGCTAGTTTAGTTGTAGGATAGGTAATTGTTACGATGTGGTTCTGTATGCAGAACATAACACAAAGAATTGTCGCGATATGGTCATTCGAATTAAAGCGACTGTAAATATCAGTAAATAGAAACACCTTTAATCATTTTACCGCTTAATTTTACCCTGTGTTAAATATAAAATTTAGAATCTACATACTAATTATATTTACATCAGGAAAAATACTATGTCACCACATTTATCTACTATTATAACAATCAGTGACACTTTAGTTCGTAGTTACTAGGCAACAAAACCTATACTTTATATTATAACAAAACATAAACTACAGGTTCAACAAAACGTAAAATACGCTTTAATGATGATTTTGTATAGCTACATAAATAAACTTTTCTGGAAGTATATTAATATTTGCATCTTGGACTGCTTTTAAAATTTTTCCTGATGAACCGTTAAAAAATAACCTTCTCCGCTTATTTTTACTTTAAATTCACATATGAAACTAGCACCCAAATTACAAGAATATTACAACAATGTTAGTTGATTTATCATGTTTTTTCCTCCAAAGCCCACATTATTCTTTCTCTAAACATATCGTTTCCGCAATAAATAAATTTCATTGAATATACTAAATATACAACATATCCTATAATATCCAGAACATAGATAAAATATTGTAGGCAACAAGTTACAAAATTAGGTTTAGTAACTAGTCGTCTAAATAACTATTTTACATTACATAATACATTTCATATTATAATGTAATTTTCGTTATATTTGATAGCTAATTAAGTTTAATTTACTTAAAACTATATAATTTTTAAATATTTAAAGTATTTCTTCATATAACAGTTAATATTCATTAATTTATTTGATTTTCTTAAAATTATAATGTTTTATATTAATCTTTCATTGTCATTTATTTACAGTTTTCTCTTTCGATACATCGGCTATTATATTATTGTTTGATCAAAGCCTTTCTTCCTTTTCATTTAAAAACTCTTGCTTAATTACTAGTTTATTGATACTGAAATATTTGTTTTGATTAATTTTGATTTTAAAATGTGTACGTTGTATAATTTAATTAAAAAGTATTGTTTTGATTAAGGCATATTTCCATGTTGTTTATTATATCATACTTGTCTACCTGTCACCCTTCAGCATTTTTCTTCACGTACTCTATAATATAACATTTTTGTGACATAAATTTAATTACTTTATAACTTTTTTAATGAAGAGTCTTTCCCCTTTAAGCCAAACAGTGTCAAATTAATTTTGTATGAAAGTTTTAAAATAATTAATGTAATTCAAATAAACGATCTAATCTAATTAAATACGCACTTGTTATAGAGAATAATAGATTCAGATTCATTGATGCGAGTTTGTTTGATACAATTATAGTATTGACTCGTTTATTGATAATATTGACTCATAAATATTATGTTATATTATTTTGTTTTAATGTATTTTGCATACACAAATGCAATTGAGGTTCGATTCTAAATTATTTATTTTCGTGATTGAAGAACAAGTTTCGAAATTTAGGTTACATTTCTTCCGTGTATCAGTTAAACATAACGTTAATCTAAAATCAATTCGACTCTATGTTGATTAAATTCAGTTAATAACCGCATTTATTTAAACTAACGAAACATTAGTTAAATAACAGTTAAAACTTAAATCTTCTGTAGCTTTGAATTGCAGCATAATCTCGAGAGTAATGTTAGTTTTTCCTGACTATGGTTTCAGATGAAAGCTGCAGAAATATCAATAAATTTTTGATCTCATTCATTACGGTAACTTACAAACAGAGTTGATATAATTGTCTTAGTGCGGAGCGTTTCAAGTTTACGTGTTGGTGAACTTGACAAGAAGGTGTGAACGTGTGTGTTGTGTTGACGTTGTGACATGTGACAAGCGTTCTGCATGGTGCAACCCGGGAGCAGTAAACATCCTTCCAGACCCGACATGGAGTCCTTGGAAGAACTTCTTAGCAAGGTAAAGAATTCAAAATGCCTGTATACTCCTTAGTATTTTACAGTCATTTAAAAAGTTTCACGGGAGGAAAATCAAAATAATTAGAAGAAACGAAATGTAAACACATGTCTATTTTGGACCTTCAAAATGTGTCATTTTATATGCCCCACAGCATAGTTATTCGAGGATATTTTTTTAACACATCTGAGCCATGTGATCAACAGTTTTTGACTTCCATTTGAAGAAATATAAGTCCTAGAGCAATTGTATGGACTTTAAAAAGGGATCTATCCTTACTCTAATTCGATTGTAATTGAGGCGGCTAGAAGGAAAAAGGTGTAAGTGCAAGTTTTGCAGTATTGAGAAAACATGGTTTAAAGTTGTATAAGAAATCATAGGTAATTGAAAATAATCATTCTTTATCTATTGCTAACGCATACACTTATATCAGTTTTTCACTAAATAAAAGTATTCTTCAATAATGTAATTATGCACAAAACTCCTTTTTTTACGAAAAAATAACTTGCACCCCTTTTCTTCTAAACGCCTTAATTGTTATTTTATTTAACAACGTTCTTTAACAGACCACGACTGTTAGTGCCACAATTGAAATCTTCGCGTGAAATGGCCGACATATTTAGTTTAGAGACCTCTTTACCTTGGATCGA
Organism: Diploptera punctata; assembly: GCA_030220185.1. Classification (NCBI taxonomy): domain Eukaryota; kingdom Metazoa; phylum Arthropoda; class Insecta; order Blattodea; family Blaberidae; genus Diploptera; species Diploptera punctata. Next base: position 720,176 of record JASPKZ010007483.1, read on the forward strand.
GATATGAAGATGCTACATCATCATCATCTGTTGCCGTTGTCTTCCGGAAACCACACTCCAGTTCCTCTCTTTAAGATGCTAAACTGAAGTCATCAAAGTCAATAATATATAATTTGCTTTATGCAATGCAACGTAGGTTAAACACAGTCCTTCTATTTAAGGACGATACAAATTACAAAATCCGTGTACACAAGTACTAGTTGCGACTAATGCAATGTGAACAAACAATGCTTACGTTAGAGAAATTTGCTATGCCTACTAAATTAGGAACATAGATGCGAAATTATGGCAGACTAGGTTAAGAGGCGACTTCAAAAGATTGGGATGGATTGGATATGGGAAAAAGGTAGCGAAAATCATGAGAATGTGTGGAGAAAAATAATAAGTAGGTACTTGGTTATAAACCAATAAGATATTTTCGCGGTAAAAACGTTCACTGTGTTTACAAATAGATCTAAAACAAGTTTGGGGAAAGAATCATATATGTATATTGCTATATTGTAGATATTTTGCGGATATAAGTATGATTAAGAAAGTTTTCTTGGATTTTCCTCGTCATGGATTTAAGGTCGACATTCATTCGTTGATAATGCATGTGGGATCATGTCGAAATGTCGGAATCAGTGGTCAGAGGCCGACCTTCAATCCATGACGCGGTAAACCCAAGGAAACTTTCTTAATTATATATATATATATATATATATATATATATATATGGTATGATAAGAAAAATAAATGCCTGGACGGGATTCGAACCCAGATCTCTGAGTCTGTACCTCAGCGTGATATCCATTACACTACCAGGCGAATCCAATTCAAACACTTATTTTTCTTATATATATATATATATATATATATATATATATATATATATTATATGCACTCTAGGATTTAAAGAGAGATCATGGCTCGCTTGGTTTAGGTTAGGAACATGGAAATTTATAAAACTTACTGACGATCACGATATGCTAATATGTCTAATGTGCTGGAGCTTTGAAGATAAAATCCACATTTTCATTTTAGTAATATAAATATAATTGGTAGTCCACCGCTGTGGTCTCGGGGTACCGTGCTTCCTTGTCACGCAGCGGGCCCGGGTTCGATCCCCGGTCGGGACAGTTTTTCTGGGTGAGGTTTTTATCGGGGCTTTTCCTCACCTGTAAGACAAATGTAATATAATATGGTAACGATTTGGAATATTGGAGGCGTCAGTTATTACCGGAAAGATTCCCTAATTCAAATCGTGATAGAATGCAATGTTACGAGTTAATGGTAAACGCAGAACATTGGATGAACGTAGGTAAATTTCTGAAAAAGACGCGGAAAATTAGAACAACACTCATTCGTGAATAAATAAATATGTAAGAAAAATACAATATTAATATTGCTTAGTAACCATAACTAGCTTAAAAAATGAATGTGTAATGTAATTACGTTGTTATGTATTGTTTTATTTTTGTTTGTTTTTTAATGTTGACTTTTAGTCTAATGAAGTCCTACTACTGCTAATTTACTACTTGAATATTTATAAAAATAAGTGAAAATTGCCATCAAAAAACTGGTTACCGTCGAAATGATCAGAGCTCATGTTTGAGACAGTTTCAATTGAATTTGTAGGTCACAATGAACTACCTGTAGTGGATATCATGCTCGCCTCTGATACCGAGGTTCGCGAGTTCAAACCCGGCAGGTGTCAATAGATTTTTCAGAACATAAAAATCCTGAGCATTGGTTCTTTTTGAAGGGAACTAAAGCCATGGATCCCGTATCATAGATTTATGGCAAGTAAAATAATCTCAAAACTGAAAAAGGAGGCACCTGAACAAAATTTGTTGACCCTTTCACGCCCAGATTTGAATTCCGACGATAATGACCTTAACTGTTAAAGAGCGTCCTAATTATTATCCTACAGGAAAAATAAACGTTGGCCGACCTACGAAGAGATGGCGTGACCAGTTTTTAACCGGAACAGGCCGAAAGGCCTGAACCTTGAGGTCGATGATGCTATCGTCCTTTATTTACTCCCATATCATTTTATAACATTTCGAAAGTTGTTAAAATGTTGGTCAGTCCATTCTGAACATAAAAAAACTATTTTTCATGTTGGAAAATTGAAAGCAGTCCCTGAATGTTTTATGCGGCGATGTCTAACTGCAAGGGAACAATTTACTCTTTTAATATAAGGGCAGAAGGATGGCAGCCTTTAGGGAGGGCAGATAGCCATAGCGTGTGTGCTGAAGATAACTTGACTTATGGGTGTATTATACAGTAAGTTTCAAATAAACATTCCGTTTACCTACTTAATATATTGTAATGTATAGGTAGTATGTTCATTCTTTCGACACGTCACATGATCAATTAACAGGGATATACAAAATGTATTCATAACTACAGTGGGAGGTTTTATACAGTATTAAAGTAACATAAGCGTAGATTTTTAAGTATGAACTCTTGGGATAAATCAGAATACCTTATATACTTTGGGTCACACATAATTGTTTCTCTCTCGAAAAAGAAAACACTATTCAAGCAATGCTTTATAATGGCGATTGTTCACTCATTTTTATACAGTACGTAAAAGACGTTAAAAAATACAACTTTTTCCGTGGTATACACTTGCGACCAAAAAATCTATAATATATTTTGATTATTTATACCCCAAGTAATTTATACTTTAAATATGCACACTTATATCAATTAATCATTATATAACTACACTTTTAAGTGCATTATATGCTCTCTTTATTTTGAATACAATTTTTTAAATTTTTACTTGTTACTATTTTACTTGTTTGCATATTCTTTTCATCTTCACACTTGAAGATTGTAAAAAACATTAGCCAACTGATTGCTGGTTTGAGAGCAGTATTTTCAATACAACGTTAAGAAGTTGGAATGTGTAAATATATCATCTTCAAGTTAACACCAGTTCTCATGTAGTGTTGTTTTCAGGAACAAAATGCTTTAGCATTTATTGTTTAAAATAATAATAATAATAAAAATAATAATAATAATAATAATAATAATAAAGCCAGATACAATGGGAAAAGTTAAGTCTCGTCGACATCGATGGGCAAGACATGTGAAACGAATGGTGAATGAAAGAGGTGCATGGAAGCTTCTTGAAGGAAAACCAGAAGGAAAACACCCAGTTGATAGACCAAGAAAGAGATGGGAGAATAACATTATCCTTGATTTGAGGAAAGTAGATTATGCAAGGGATGATTGGAAAACATTAGCTCAGGATACGGATGTATGGAAAGCGTATGTCCAAACGCCCATGAACCTATTGGTTCGATATGGCCAGTGAGTTAGTTAGTTAATAATATCAATGATGATAACACTGTTGATAGGCCTGTAATAATAACAACAATTACAATATTAATTTATTTCTTATGATGGACGTTATGGCTGTAATGCCTTATTTTTGATTTCACCTGGAAGATTTTACATGTATTCAATAACAGATAAGTTATAATTAAATTAATGAAACCTAGTCGCCTACGAAATCTTAGTACTGGAAACAAAATATAAATGGTAGAAAAAAAATATATAAAATCTTAAAATAAGCCAAGAATTTGGTTATACGAGATTTTATTTGAATGCCTAGTATAGTCGGCTGCGGTGGACTAGTGGTTATGCTCCTTACTTCTGGTTCCGAGTGTCGCGGATTCAAACCCGGCCGCGGTCGATGGCTTTTTCAGAATGGAAAAATCCAAGGAGCAGTCCTCCGAGAGATACTTTAAGCCGTGGGTCTCGAGTCTGAAGGTGTTCAGATTCGTATGAGGTCCTTAAACATGAATAAAAAGAAGGCCTCTAAGCAAAATTTACCGATCTCAAACACCCTAGTAATACCTTAGTTGCCTACTAGATGTCTCATTGAGTCGTTGTGTTGACCGAATGCCAATCATGACATCTATGGACAAATAAGGTTACTCCTAACAAAAGTCATCGCCTCAATAGTGGGCTATGCCATTATAAAAAAAGAGGAAGTATGCAACATAATTAGAAAATGATTTTTTATAAACATGGATCTTAATAATAATTTACTCATGTAAGTAACGGTCTGTTGTACTTTAATATACTTGTTGTAATTCACATTTTTGACGATATGAGAACGCGTGCTCAATGCTTTCAGCATTGTCGCTTCTACACTGCTTAAGTTTTTTGAGGCCCCGGAGAAAATAGCTGAGGTAGATGGAATTTGTTAAAGGGAATATCTGCTAACTCGGATATCTCCTTCGTAAATATTGGATTTTTTCACAAAAAAGTTTGTTTTTTTTGGAGATCCTATTCAGTAGGCTCATTTTTTAACAGTTTGCGAACAGGGCAAGGCATTCCAGAGAAACGTTTAAGGATGAGGAATAACTTTACTCTGTACTCCACGGTGTTACAGGCCTAGAAGGGTCTTGGCTTACCAGCTGAATACTCGCCTCATGATCATAAGCCAATCACAGAGGTGGACAATCACTCAGGCAGCATAAGGGTGACGTGGGGTACCTTAGCCGTTATCTTTGGTTTTCTCATCCTGAAGTCTATGTACCGTAGGTGTTCAGATTTCTCGCCATCCTGAGTGCGAACAGGTCCCGTACGCTGATCGAAATTCCATGATATAGTTTCTTCTACCAAAAGACGGGATAACCATAAATACTAAGTGAACTAAATTAGGACCATTTATTATACTCCTTATTTCCGCTATGGTCTAATAGTTATGTTCCTTGTCTCTAGTCCCGAGGGTCGCGGGATCAAACCCGGCCGATATCGATGGATTTTAGGATGGAAAAATCCAAGGGACAAGTCCTCCGGGAGGGACTTTAAGCCTGTATCCCGAGTCTGAAGATTTTCAAGTTCGGAAAAGAACCGCAAGCATGAATAATAAAATCCCTGTGTAATATTTCCGACCTACATTATCCAAGTAATATCTTCGTTGCCTACTAGATGTCTCATTGAGGCGATGTGCTAACCACATGTCACTCGTTGACATCTATAGGTAATTAAGCGTACCTAAATTAGCTTGGTAAAACTCCCGCTAGGGAGCACCCATGTCCCTAAATGGGACGTATGGGGTATTCATATGTACTTATTCTTGCTCTGCTGAGTTGAGTCTAACTACGAACATGCTTATTGTGTTAGGAATGTATACCATTTAATATAAACGAAGAATGTGGTCTGATTTATTGATGGCATAGCAATAACTTTTTTTTTGTCTAATGCCACCAGGTTGTCTTTTATGACATTTCTGGTTTTCTCTCCTGGAATTGGCAGAATTGTAATCCATTTCTTAGGTTGGGGCACTGGATGGCGGAGTTACGTTACACCGATGGAAAGTTGGGTGATAAATGATAATGAAGCGCCAGGAGAGTGCTTAACCTAAATTCCAGATCATGGGCAACCACAGGAATAATTCCCTTTAAAGACAAATTCCTATGGTTTGACCTGGAATCGAACCCGGGACCCCGTGAACAGTAGTCAGGAACGCTGACCACAAGCCCATGAGGTTGGTCATAGCAATAACTTAACTTGCGATATTTTAGTTATCAATGTCATTTTAAATCAGAATAAGGACAGGATGAAGAATCTACAAGGATATATGGTTCCAGAAATGTGGAATATACACCCATACCACTGATGAATCAATGAATCGCCTCAGACACTCGCTCATATCACTGCAGAGTATGGAATTTTACCACGGTTGGCAAGTTCGTCACACCAAACAAATTACGATTTCTTCTTCCTGTAGAGATATTTTAAAATGAAAGACTTCACCCGTCCTCCACCATGATATAGGAAAACTGGGGAAAAAAAGTAATTCTTCTTGAAAGTCGATTGTCAGGTAATGCTAATAGACAACGCTCACATTATTTTAAACGAAGCTAGGAAATTGGGTCTAGAAGCCAATGCCAATAAAACTAAATATATAGTTACACGCAGAAATACATTATTAAACATTCACTTAATGAACGGGGGAAATTTTGAATAAGTAGGGGATTAAAATGTCTAAGAATAATAATTGCAAACAGGAATGAAGCGCAGAAACAAATTAACCGTAGGATCAACTCTGGAAACGCATGCTTTTATACATTTCGGAACTTTTTCCACCCCATCCCATCTCTCAAAAATGTTAAATTTAAGATACATTAAACTTAACACGTATAAAACTGTGATTATTCCAGTAAAAAGTAGTGTATGGATGCAATGCAAAATATTCTCTCTTACTTAAAGAGAAGAAAACATATCACCGGCATTTGAAAATGAAACGCTTAGGACATTTTTTTAGCCAAAGAGAAACGAACTGACAAGTATAGAGAACTTCATAATAACAGTGAGGTACGAGTACATGATTTTTATGGGAAAACACATGTAATAAGAACAGTTACATCTCGTAGACTGTGATGGGCAAGACATGTGGCACGAATAGGGAATGAAAGAGGGGCATGGAAACAGTAGGAAAACCAGAAAAAAGTGCCTAGTAAGTAGGCTAAGAATCAGGTTAAGATTGTAATTTACCATGATTAGAAAACGATAGTTCAAGTTAGGAATGCATAGAGAATTTATATGTACCTGCGCTTTTGATAGAACCAGTTAGTGTAGAATAACTACACAAATATAACTCCTTGTAATTAACTCTGTTCAGTTGAAAATTGAAAAAATGAGTTAAATGTAAGCCGTCTTATGAATGCAGTATTAAAATTTGAATGATTTAGTACGAAGTAAATTGTATATTAAGTATGATACTTTTAAGAAGTACGTATCAATAATTTTAAATCTCCCGCTTTCTGTCCACCCGGTATAAATCTGATTTTGCAGTAGACAGAGGATGTAACTTATCAAGCGATGTGCTTGGTCAGCTTGACAACAAGTACTGAACGTGTGTCAGTTTTCCGGAAAACAGGGAAGGATCAGATAGGATCAAACTCTCCAAGTTGTGTCGCGCTGTCACATCTTGGCAAGTTCCTTACAGCACGTCACTCTGCTTAACATGTTCTTAACAATATATAACGTGTTCCTCTTAAAATAACAATACATATAGAGTTATAAAAATATAAGTATGGAGCGGTGAAACCCAAGTTCCCCAGAGCTGACGTTCTACTATTGAAATAGCTACTTAGGGCACACCTTCCGGATCAAACCCAAATAATTCGTCAGTTATGAAGAGACAGCGATACGGTGACTGTGATTGGAACAAACTGCGTTAAGTGAGTCGTCAGAGACTGTAAAAGTAATTGTATGAAGGATAAATTTTTAAAGCAAAATTAATTATTACAGTAATTTGTAAGTGCAGTGTCACTGATAGTTCATAGAATTAAATAAATGTATCGTGGAGTTTTTGGCTATCACCTATATTGTTTTATTGAGAGAAAATTATGTGAAAACCAACCTCACGACAAAGCAGGTATTCCCAATAGTGAAGCATTTGAGAGAGGAATCTGGACAATGGTAGAGTGGACGAGCAAAAAGTTGGAAATCTTGGGTTCAAATCATGTCTTTAATCCGCGAATAAGTAAAGAATTCGAAAATAATTTGTACTTGATTCGGGAGTTATTCTTAACTATCTTTATGGTAGTTCGCCAGCCTAATGTTAAATATCTTGGATTCAAATTATATCTTAAGTTTACTTCTTTTTCTCCGCAGTTATGCTGGCTACAGCAAACAAATGACTAGAATGCAAGATTAATTTGCATAATAGCTATACATTTTGAAACATACAGGATGCTTCAGAATTCACATTACACATTACTCAGGGTTGTATATGCGACTGGGTAGGTAATTTTAGCTAATTCGAAAGGATGTAGCTACTGATATATCATGAAAATATTTTTAAAAAAAATTACAAATCTTCATCGATTCTACTTTTTAGACACCGAAAATGACCATGGCATACTATATATATCCTGTCCTCAGAAGTGGTCAACAGCCATGCCAGGAGAGAATACCAGAATGTCTGAATGAAAAGTAATGCATTGAAGACACCTACCTTAGCTACAGACGAAATGAGAGGAAAGTCATCAACTCTGAAACCACGGCCAGCATATCGCTAAGCTTAATAGTAGGAAATAATGTTTTGATAAAGAACACGTGTCCAGAGGAAACCATATTGCAATAATGATGGATCATTTGATTTTCAAATTTCGTGCTCAAGAAACTTAAATTGACAGGAGTTTTTTTGTTTTGTTTGAAAAACATTGTTCAGTTAGTTAAACACCTTTGTAGTGCATTCAGGTAAGAAAGTCGGTGACAACCCTCTAGATACAGCTACACAATGTTTGAAACTTGAATTATAAAACTTTCAATCTCGGGGCTATGAGATACGGTGTTGTACATTATCTAATCGCTAGATTGTGTATCAGTTCTAAACCCTCCACAGTACATACATATATATTTATTTAATCTGTTTCAAAGTTTAAAAAAATATCTCGTTACGTGTGGGTTTGATTTCTCACTTCTCCTTACCATCGTCACCACTATCATCCCCCTTCTAACACAATTCAGTTACCATAATTTAAACGTAAAAATGTCTTACACTGCTCAGTACAAAATACAGGGTATTTAAAAGAAGATATCTCTGAATCAATTCAGAATACTTTCGGTGAACGATTCTATTGTGGCATCACCCATTATTACTAACGGTCCTCAAGTTATAATTCGCCATTTTTCAAGATAATCTTAAAAGCTACCCAGCAGACCAAAATTGAACTCAACTAATAAAAAGGCAAACAGGACAGATATAAAGTTAGTATGAGTCATTTAATTGTCTTCTTAAGTTACAGGGCGATATATATATCAAATATAGTTATTACTTGTAGAATGAATGGTAGACTATCGTTGAGGATATCGATTAAAATATTAAAATTTAAAACTCGTACTTGATGTATCAGTCGTCCTCAACTATCAACCAATAAAGAATGTAGGCATTCATCATCATCAGCTGCTTATACGTAGAAAGTAGTATTATTTTTGCTTCATAACGCACATAGAGCAAGTAGCATTTCATTTAAATGAACTTTAGTTCAGCGACTACTTTTACGAGACGAGTATATAACCCATAATACAAATGTGTAATAATCTTACGTGATCTGGCCTGCTGAAATCATGCGTAAATTTATTACGAAATGTATTAACGAAATATGTACCGCCTCTGTGGTGTAACGTTGACGTGTCTGTCTAGCACCCAGGGGCTCCGAATTCGATTCACGGCTGTACCATAGAAACTTTTTTTTTCAGAGTAGGGTCTCGATCGAAGTGCACTCAGCCTCTTGAGGACTACTAATTTCTTCTTCTTCTTCTTTTTGCTTTAGGTCTATGTCCTGTTACATCCAGAATTAAGAGTCTCCATCTCTTTCTTGGTCTCCCAGGTTCTTTCTCCCATCATCTGGTAACTTATCTCTTGCTATGTGTACAGTTTGTGTCATGCTGGATATATGTTTATTCCATTTAAACCTTTTTTTCTACCCATTCACCTAGTGTATTGACTGAATAATCAGCTGCCTTCTTGTTTCTGCATTTCTAATTTGATCTTTCCTTGCTTTACGTACAGTCTTAGTCAGAATATTCATTTAATTTGTTTCTAAAGTTTGTTTTGTTTTAACAGTATCTGCTCTTGTTTCGAAGGCATAGGTCAATATCTGACGTATCACTGGTTTATATAGTCTTGTTTTGGTATATTGATTTAAATACTTGTTTTTTCCATATGGTATCATCCATACTCCCATCCACTTTCGCTGTTTTATTTAACCTGATGTGTGACTTCAGTATGTAACGATCTCTAGCTAAGTTATTTCCACAACCAAGTATTTTATTACCATATTCTGCTCAATCATTTTCCTTTCTAATTCCAACTTGCATCTTAAAGGAACTTTACTTATTGTCATTTTGCTTTTTGCTAACGATATTTTCATATTGAACTTTCGGCAAATCAGATGGAATCCATATAATAAAGGTAAAGCAATCCTACTACAGGCCTCAGGAGGCCCTTGGGGTAGTAAAAGGTTAAGGCTCCCACTTTTTTTCTGGACAATCGTCACTTTATGTCAGCTGGGTTGTCAGCTTTGAGTGACGGCCGCATTTATCCCCAGAACAAACTTCTGATTCTCATTTCCGTTAGAGGCTGAGTTGACCCCAGGACTCGTGCCGCCAGAAGGTTTGGGCGAGTTTAAAAATCCTGACCCCACCGGCATGTAGCGTAGTGCCTTAACCATTACGCTGCGGCGCGCCCCAGAATCCTTATAATAATCTTTGTAAATCATTATCTTTATTCGCCTTCAAAACTACTAACTAGTTCTTGTAATTAGGTTAATAAAACTGAAACTATGATTTAAGGATTAATCATGTGATCCCGTAAACTATCATCTGCTAGTCAGTGAGTGAAACCGCTTTAGTCCATGTTCGCTTTCTGGAGGTGTCGTACCACGGATTTATTTTTACTCATTAACGCTATCTGTTTCATGCAGAACTCGAAACTTAATAAATGCAGTATGTTGGCATTCACACACACACACACAAACACACACACACTCCTTTTTAGCCGTTTTAGTATTTTCCATTTGCGCTTATGTTTGAAGTGAATGCCCGTTATGCAGTATGTTGTTGTTTACATAAGAGGACACATAAAAAAATAAGAACCTTAATAAAAAATAATACGAAGAGTAAAGTGTTTCACACCAACTTTACCAAGTGAGTTAAAGAGTCTTTGTGGACGAAAGTTAGTTACGCATGCGCTATTTCACTCTCGAAGCTTTTAACTCGTGTTCTTTGTTCATTAAGCGACGTAATCAACTTACATTGCAAAGATTCATGCAGGTGGCACGGTGGGTAGAGTTGTGCCTCACCAGGATACCGATTTTAATCTGTTACTTAACTCTTGTTCACAAACGTAAACCCGTCGCTGTTATTTATCTTATTTCCATGACTCATTTGCCTGTTATCTTTTTTCAGTCCTATTTATTTCTTATTCGTCCAATTTCATCTCCCATTTTCTGAAAATTCTATTGGTGATTGTTAAACCACGGAATTTTTAAAGGAGAGTTTTAATTGATTTTGTTACATACTATGTCTCATTTCAGTATTTTATAGTTTCATTAAGATGGAACATTACAAAACCACATACTTCACTATTCACAAAAACGATGCCACTTTCACCAATGTACGATTAAATCATGGACAACGAAATTAATACCGTATATTTACAAGTAAGCAGTATAAAATATAAGTCAATTCTACTTCAAAATAATTTTATAGAAAAGGAATGGAAGTATGGAATAGAAATTATATAAATGACTCATTATTTTGATGCAAATTATTATTATTATTATTATTATTATTATTATTATTATTATTATTATTATTATTATTATTATTATTATTATTATTATTATTATTATTATTATTATTGGGAAATAAATACGACAATGCAAAAAGTAAAGTAAACTCTCCACTCATCTCTGGCGTAATCCTAGCTTGAGGGATGAGATGAGAAGAGATCTGCATTATTGAAAATCTTTGATAAACAAAAATGCCGGCTGACCAAACCTCTCGCACCATCACGGAGGCAGATGAAATGAAATGGTTGACATGAGAATGTAAAAGTGATGGAATTAAGTTTTTGTCAGGGGAAAACCGGAGATATCCTGAGAAAATGTATCCGCCAAGTACCTTACATGGAGTGACTCAGGACCTAGAGGTCGGAGGGAGAGTGTCTTAACACTTGCGCGAGGGAACCACATGGGCATAATATAGAAAGAAAGAGAGGGATTATCGTTAATCCATTCTCACGCTCTACTAATTACATGATGAGACAATTGGCTACATGAATGGATTAACGGGATTCTTTCTATCTCGATCTTCTAGTAAAAGACTAAATATTGAATTTATATTATATTATAATGTATTTATACTAGAATATTTTACTACGCAATAAGATATAGGCCTAATAATTAGAGTAATAACTAGAGGCTCTCGTAAGCTAAAATTTGACATAAAACGCGGGTGAACTTATGCAGTGAAACAGGTTGCGGCGGCACTGCAGAACTAAAGGCTATCCGCTCTTAAGTGGGTGATGGGTGAAAAATTGACCATTTGAGATCAAAATTGGCATTTTTTGTACTAAACAATAGCCTGAACTCTAATACATATGTTGGCAAAGTTTCAGAGCCCTATGACTTTTCTAAGTACCATAAAGTGCTGATTAGGCCTGTATGTTACATTTTGTATTTAAACTGCATGCAAATCTTTAAACTTGTTTTTCCACACTTTTATTTTCACTGCATTTTTGTACATTCAAAATTGAATGGAATTCACAAATGTTATCCTAGAAGGTTCATATGTTTACTGCATGTCCTAAAAACAATGAGTAACAAAGTAGTGCATGGATTTCATGATTGAAGCAGTATTTTAAGAAATAAAAAATAAAAATGCATATAATATTTTTTTTTTGTAATTCCACGCATGAGGTACAACATTTTTTCCTCCCTTTGTATTCACATTATAAGAATTCTAATGCATGTCGTTTTTCTAAATATTTTAGGGGTCCTGTAAAAATAAAATCAGACATTTTACTAAAAAAATTGTGGAACCCATTTAATTATAATATATGCAATTTTTTAGTATAATATTTAATAACTCATAAAGTAAATGTCTCACAAGAAAGAAACTTAAACACACATCGTTATGTATCATGTAGTGAATATTTGTACAAAAACTCAAGTCTCTAGTTAAAAAATGTAGAAAATAGAAATTTCACCCATCATCCCCTTAAAATGATCCTCATCAAAACGAAACCACGTGACCTGCTCGCTTTTCGTACTGACGTACGATGTAGAAGCAATAAGTACGCGAAAAATTAGTTCCTTTCATTGAATTAAAAATATGTCCTCTGAATATAATTATTATTCTTAGTGACTGAAATTAATAATACTCAAAACATACAAAATATTTTAAAATATGCCTAATCAATAATTACAACTTAAAATAGTTTATTACATATGGATGATGCATTTGAGTCATGCTTCAGTCGATTCTGATGCAACAAAAGTTGCTGTGTCGCTATCTAAATTTTGAAAACACAAGTCTGGCAAACCTTTGACTAGGGTATAAAAAAACACAGTTATTTTAAATGAATTTCACAAGTTCAGTGAAAAATCTCACCGGCTTTCTTGTAATCTTTACCCCATTCAACGATCACATGTCTTATAGGGCCTAAACTTCACACGAGCTCCCTGTCATTGTGACAGTAATTGTGGCGCAAATGGCGGAAGGATACAATTTGCGTTTGTTTATGTTAGAATCACTCTAAGAGCGGATAAGGTATAATCCCGACTGGTGATTAAGGCAAAGATGTATCCCTTGTACCCCTATCATTTGCCGTAGTAACGCTACCAAAGCATGATTATTCAAGCGACCTACCCGACCACAAAGATAGCAGCCGTTATATTCTAATTCGTTTTCTTGGAGCACCTGCAAGTAACATCAATTATTTAATACAATACTTTAAGATTAAAATAATCGTTGAATGTGAGTCCGTTTTTCTTTCAAGACCGAGCCCCGGAAGCCCCAAAGGACGAGAAACCACTGGAAATTAGTAAATACTATTAATATTAAGCCTACATCTAGATACGAGACAGTTCATTTGAGAAGATTGTAGTGGTATAGTTGAATACGTGCATGTTAATTTTATGTGGAATTCTACATAATGTGGAGAAAAATACCGTGCATTACAAGAATTGAAATTATATTGTTTAAGATTTCAGTTCATACGTAAAACCTTACTTTCAGTTTTCTTAGCGTAAATAACAGCTATAATATAACATTTGTTGTTTCTTGATTAAGGATTGGCAAAGGGAATATCCATCCATAGTAATTCTGTCCGAGGGCAGGTCTTTCACTGCAATCATAGCTTTTTCATGCTATGCTTTGCAGCTTTACTAGGGAATTATAGGTGTGGTAGCTTCCCGTTGCTTTCCACACCGGTGAAGGATGATGATGATAATGATAAGGATTATGATGATGATGATGATGATGATGATGGCCGGATGATGAGCCTGTCCCGACCGGGGATCGAACCCGAGCCCACTGCGTGACAAGGCAGCACGCTACGTCGAGACCACAGCGGTGGCCAAAAGGGAATAGCTCATAGAGGATTTGGACATATGAACAGCGGAACCAATGTCGATTCATAGGAACTACTAGTTGACGAAAACGATAGACCACAGTGGGTTTGGACACGTACACTTAGAAACCAGAGGCGAAACATAGGAACCACTAGTTCACCAGGATCGATAGACCACAGAGAGTTACGACACGAGAACAGCGGAACTAGTGACTATCGTAGGAATTACTAATTAATTAGGAGCGATTTGACTCGTGAACTTCAGAACCACAGGCAATATTGCGAAACACTGAACTACCGAGACCGATGGGTTATAGAAGTTGTCTGCAGCATCATTTTATATAAAATATTATGACATTAAATACATTTGATAGTATTAAATTCAGCGAGGGAATATAATAATAGTAAGTTCAAGACTTCAGGTTTTTACAAGTGCTTCGCTCGAAAATGTAGTTAGGATGGACCGACTAGGGATTTAAACCCGAATCTCCCGAAATAGTCTCAAAACTAGTCAGAATCACCAACTTCTGTAGTGCATTCGATTTACATTCAATCACCATCGTTATGACCACGTGTCTTTATTTCAGGCATTATCATGGTTAGGGCTATGTCTAAATGACAGAAGAACTTTCTACATGTTTTGCTATTCCAAATTCTACATACATGTTTACCAAGTTATTAATCAATTTAGAAACAAGATCACAAAATACTTCTTTACTGTCTATATCACAGCACAGGACATGTCTATATTCGAAATCGAACACAATAAGGAAATTAGAAACATAATGGAAGCAGAAGAAAGCATAATTGAAAGAATTGAGAAGAAGGAATTAAAGTGGTTAGGACATGTCTTAAGAATGGAAGATGAGCGATGGCCAAAGCAACTATATGAATGGCATCCGAACAGAAAGAAGAAAAGAGGGAGACCAAGGTTAACATGGAAGGAAAACATGAAGACAGTAATCCAAGCTAGAGGGCTAAGCATCGAAGATGCCCAAGACCGTAGGCTTTGGAGGTTTGGCACGGGAAGACGGCAGCAGCTGTAAAAACCCGAAGATAGAAGAACACAATATATATATATATATATATATATGACTAGAGCATGGAACCCACTTCCCAGTCATGTCAGGGACTGCCAATCACTATCATTATTTAAATCTAAATTAACTGATATGGTATCACAAGTTCCACACAATGAAAATATTAACTGCATACAAACTATAGCTAATCAACATTTTGTATATCCCCATAAATATACATCTAGGAAGTTTTACTTACTTTATTCCATATATGTTAGTGCTAGCTAATATTAGATCACATTCGCTTTGTATTTTGTTTAGCTTATATTTCTATATTTTAAAATTGTAAGAATATATAATTTTTGTATGATTTTATTATTCGCTGGTTGAGTGAAAGGGAAGGCCTTATGACCTTAACTCTGGCAGCTTAAATAAAACATTATTATTATTATTATTATTATTATTATTATTATTATTATTATTATTATTATTATTTCACCACATCTTATTTTACAAATATAGCAATTTGTTTAAGTGTTCCAACAGATGAATCACGCCTACTTAAGTGATATTAATGTTGCCATGTCTCTGACCGTACTCAAGGGCAAGACACGTGATACACAGTGTAACTAACCTCTGATGACAAGCTGGCCACCCCCTCACTCATCTGTTATAAAGTAAATATTATGGGGAGAAAGAATCCCTTGTCTTTTCTGGTTAATATCTTCAAACACTCACCACAATTCCAGGATAATCAGCGATATTGGAATTTCCCCTGTTCGCTTTGAATTGAGGGTTTGTCTTTCTGAACAAAAAGTAATAATAATTTATTTAGCATGCTATGTTCATAACTTGTCTATCTCCAGACAACAATAGTATATTACAATGCGAGGTTCAGAAGTGTTTTTTGCAGAGGGCAGGAAATGATTGAAACCCAGTGATAGCGAGGTTTTTAATTTCCGAGATTCTAAAACACTTCACAAACGTGCGTTGTACATAATTCTTTTTTTTTTTTGCACGATGGTGTTTTCAAAATAATAAATAATAATACAATAATAACATATGTTTTGGAAATATTTGCGTTCATTATAAACAACTGACTAACGGTAACAGACTGGCCAATGTTTATACGGTAAATGCCGAACATAATTTAGTGGAGACTAACTACAACAGGCCATGACACCAATCAGTGATAAAATGGCGCCAAGTAAGAATGTATTGTTTTATATTGTTTCAAATAAAGCTCAGTTTATTTAAAATGCAGTGATTTGTTTCGTATAATGTATATTAATTGTTATTATAACATTGTATCCCTTGTTTATATTTTTATACTCCGTCTTTCTCAACTTCAATATTTCATATATTATCTTCGTAAAGCTTTTCGAAGTCTTAGCTTCATCTTCATGACTCTTCTTGTTATTGAATGTATTTATAAATTTTATATAGGGTGCTTTGCTTGCTAGGCATATTTTCATTTAATAAACTTTTATTCTCTGCCTCTTTGACGATTTCCATTTCTTCCAAAATATTATTTTTTTTGTTTTTTTTTGTGTGTATTACTGTTAGTGTTTCTTCTGTTTTGCCAAATTAATGTATATTAACACTACCTTTTGGATATTTTTTGTATATACATTGTACGTAGTATACCTAAAGGGCAGTGGTTTTACTTCCCGCACTAGGTAGGTAATTTTTAATATTACAGTATAGTTATTTATTTATTTATTTATAGGTTGGTAACCCCGAAATTTAGGAAATTGTACTTTCAACCATGGTCTCCATTGCTGCAAGTACGACAGAACGCACTCGTGCAAAGAAGTCATATTCATATTTGTAATATATCTATAGTGGCGTAGTCCATAGTTGAGCCATAGTCCCTCCTTAGGAGTTACTAGACCAAGTTAATTTAGTTACCTTATTTGTCCATAGATGTCATGAATGGAATGCGGTGATTATATCAACTCAATGAGGCATCTAGCAGGCAACTAAGGTATTACTAGACGCTGAGATCGGTAAATTTTACTTAGAGGTATTTTTATTCAGGCTTAAGGATCTTTTACGAACCTGAAAGTCTTCATACTCGGGACCCACGTCTTAAAGTCCCTCCCGGATGTCTTGCTCCTTGGATTTTTCCATCCTAAAATAAATCGATCGACCCGGGCCGGGTTTGTACTCGCAACCCTAGGGACCATGGATGATAGAAAAGATCAGAAAGAATTTTATAAAATTAAATAACAATATTAAATAGCTAAGTTTTAATTTCCGTCATAGATACAGCATGGCGAGTTTAACACAGCGTGTTATCCTTACAGTACAGTTTCTCATCAATTATTACTTTATTTCATATTATATATTTATCTTCTATTTATATATTGTCCACCGCTGTGGTATCGTGGTAGTGTGCTGCCTTGTCACGCAGCGGACTCGGGTTCGATCCCGGTCGCGACAAGCTTCCTGGACGAGGTTTTTTCTGTATTTTTCCTCTCTTGTAAGACAAATGTCAGGAAGCTTTGAGGCCCAAACATTCCCGAACATCATCTGGCCTTCATCATTATCATCATCATCTCTCATGTGGAAAGCAACGGGAAGTTACCACACCTATAATTCCCTAGTAAAAATGCAAAGCATAGCATGAAAATGCTATGATTTCAGTGAAAAGCATGTCCTATGACAGAACAATATAGATAGATATAGGCATATACAATATAGTTTCGATTATCGATCCTAGTAAACTAATGGCTATTTTATCATCTAAGGTTTCGAAGTTCACGGTTTGAAAATCTGCTGGGATTGTTACATTTTTTTTTTCAGAGAATAAGAATCCTGAATATGACTTTCTTCAGAAGGAAGTGAAGCTGTCGTAGTTCTCAAGCCTGATAAGAGGCCACTGAATAAAATGTATCGGTCTTTTCAGACCCAACTTAGAATTGCATGCTTATTATCTTAGCTCTCTTTTGTATGGTAGCGAAGTATGGACGTTGAAACAAAAGGATATACAGAGACTTAGATCTGCTGAAATGAAATACCTTCGGAGGACTGCAGGATACACACTACTAGATCACAAAAAAAATGAAGACATCTTACAAAAATTACACATGGAACCTTTAGAAAACAAAATTTCTGATTAAAGTCAAGATGGATGCAATATGTTCATCGAATGGAAGATCACAGGATACCAAAACATATGTTAAGATATCAACCTGCAGGAAGAAGAAGACCAGGACGTCCACTCAAAAGTCTTATGGGTGATGTTTCTCTTGAGACCGAAACAAGTCAACAAATGGCCTAAATACGTGAATGTACTATGATGATGATGATGATGATCTTATCTATTAAAGAAAGTCATTGAATAAAAAAACCGCGTTACCTGTCTACAACTCCGATTCCATTAAACGAACGCGGAAGATAATAACCTATTCTGGTCATATGCAACATAAGATATCCAATTATTGTGCTGCTAGCAAGAAAATCCCCGCAGTCGATACAGGTAATATCTGTTCTTTAAGAACGTCCAGTTTTTTCAATACGTAGTCTCATTTGGTTTTCTGACATGGTCCTACTGCTATAAAGATCGATTTTCTAATACTTAATGTTCATGTTGCAATGCATGTTCATTGACTATTTAACTCTTGTCCCAAATGGGAGTCAATGACCATTCACGTTTCAATGAAATTTAATTTACAACCAATGACATTCGTAATTCGCTATTTATCGAATTCTATTTACCAAAATAATGAAAGCTCCTCTTTTATTTAATATTCTGAACAGGTCGGAGCATTATTTTGCAGCTACTGACTCTCTAACAAATACGTTTAATATAGCAAATAATGAACAGATTCCTTCCAACTACATATTTGATAAATGTGTGTTCAATAATTGTGTTTTTAAATAATGATTTTACTGAGTTGTTTCCTAAAAAATAAATAAATAATAATCTATAATGTCGGTTATAATATACAGTTTGATGTGTTTCATTTTTTCTCCACTAGGGTGCATTCTTGCAATATTGCGATCTTAGTGGGTTATCGCTTATTGCGATCCTATTTGGCAATAAATAATATGATTAAGTTGCAGTGAATAAACATAACCACTCATTTCTGATTTTTTTTTCAAAGATCGCCGTTTACGTTAATATCTAAATATTTTAAAATACCGGTTACTATATTTAAATAGTGCTTTTTAAGTTAACAGCTTAATTTTATTCGTAGAAAGGTCGTAACAAATGCCACTCTTGATTTCCAAATTCTCTAGATAAATTCACTCGTAATTTCGTGACTCGTGAATTTATCGATAATTTGGAAATCGCTCGTGGCATTAGGCCTACATTATGATAATGTGCACGGGCCTTTTTGTCCGAACACGGCTGTTCATGTTCCACGATTAAATACAATAAATAAATAAATAATATATCCTTGTCTACTATATTTACACACCCTCACAAGGAACAAGCATAAAATATTCTCCCTTCGTTTCTTTCATTTAATACACATAGCCTATTTATCTTGTAGTGCGATAATGTTAAATAATAATAAAATACAGTACGTCCTGAAAACATGTATAAATCGATGTTTGCGCAAAATATTCAATACACACTGGCCTGAGATGTGAGAAACGAAGTCTTGTGGGATAAACTGATAAAGAACCGGTAGAGGTGCAAATTAGAGGGAAGAAATGGTGATGGATAGGCCACACTCTTAGGAAGAACCCTGACTGTTGAAAGACTTGTCCTCGATTGGAATCCTCAGGCTGTTAGAAATAGAGGACGTCCATGTGGTACCTGGAAGCGAACTGTCTATAATGAGGTGAAAAGCTGTGGCAGTTTATATGATATACTAATTCCGAGCTAAGTTCCAGTTATAATGTAAACCTAGGGCTTGTTAAAAAAATTTCACCGCGTGAAAAAAAAACGAAAAAAAAGAAAGAAAGAAAAGAAAAAAGAAAACCCTGAACTTGTTGCATAAATACCTATTACAGTTATATAATTTAGTCTTTGTTTTCACTCATGATGCTGTAAATTAGAATCTGTTTTGCCAACACTCTGTATCTAGATAATCTAGAAGCCATATTTACAAGTGTGTTGCTATGACAACAGATTACATTGATTGAGTCACAGTGCCCACGGCAAATTTTACTTATATTATGATACCCCCCATAGCAATAAACTACATTAATATTAAAAATGATACAGTAGTATATTACGATGCGAGTATGAGAAGTGGTCTTCACAGAATGGAGGAAAATGTTTAAAAACCTCGTTATCGCTCGGTTTTTAATTTCCGAGATTCTGTAAAACACTTCACAAACGTGCGTTGTACATTATTTTTTGCGCGATGATGTTTTCAAAATAATAAATAATAGTAAAATAATAGCATATTTTTAGGAAATATTTGCATTCATTATAAACAACTGATTAAAGTTAACAGTATGGCCAATGTTTATTAGTTGAGACTACAGCAGGCGATGACACTAATCAAGCAGCACGTATTTATTGTTTTATATTGTTTCAAAGTTCAGTTCATTTAAGATGCAGTGATTTGTTTCGTATAATATATATTAACACTATATTTTGGATATGTTTTGTATATACATTGTACGTAGTATACATAGAGGGCAATGGTTTTACTTCCCACACGTGGTTTATAATATGCAATATTACAGTATAGTTATTTAGGTTGGCAACCCAGAAATGTAGGAAGTTGAACTTTCAATCATGGTCGCCATTGCTGTAAGTACGACAAAACGCACTATCGCGCAAAAATAATTATAATTGAGTAGTATTTAACAGGATTTTCCTACAGTACACAAGTTATCTTTGAACTCTGAGAAATTTACTTTCTTTATATGTTATGAGTTATGATCATCAAATTATTATTTTTTACTCCCCCCCCGGCATCATTTTACGTACTGACACTTTCTTCACGCATATGAGCCATT
Source organism: Diploptera punctata (assembly GCA_030220185.1). Taxonomy (NCBI): domain Eukaryota; kingdom Metazoa; phylum Arthropoda; class Insecta; order Blattodea; family Blaberidae; genus Diploptera; species Diploptera punctata. The sequence continues at coordinate 741,227 of JASPKZ010007483.1, forward strand.
TTAATTTTCTTCCTGCATTAATTTATCGTATTGGCCTTTTTCACTGAATTTATTGTATGATGTTATCTTGACTGATTACATATTATCACCATTGTGGTAAATATTAAATTATTTAATTAATTATTATAATTTGTTCCACCGCTGTGGTCTCGAGGTAGCGTGCTGCCTTGTCACGCAGCGGGCCCGGGTTCGATCCCCGATCGGGGCAGTTTTTCTGGGTCAGGTTTTTATCGGGGTTTTTCCTCACCTGTAAGGCAAATGTCAGGAAAACCTTCAGGCCCGAACGGTCCCCGAAATCTTATGGTCATCATCATCCTTATCATTATCATCATAATCATCCTTCACCGGTGTGGAAAGAAACGGGAAGCTACCACACCTACAATTCCCTAGTAAAGCTGCAAGCATAGCATGAAAATGCTATGATTGCAGTGAAAGACCTGCCTTCGGGCAGAATTACTATGGATGGATTATAATTTGAAATGAATTATGTGTACACGCTAGTATGTAAGCTTACGAAGTGACGCGTGAATTTAATCTAGAGAATTTGGAAATCAAGAGTGAAATTTATTAGGACTATGTAACGAATACAATTAAGCTATTTACTCCAAAATCATTATTTAAATATCGTTATTTTAAAGGCGTAGATCCTATCAGGAGTAAAATTGTACTTGACAATAAAATTTTGGAGCAGGTGAATAATTTTACATTTCTAGGATGCAATATCTCATATGAAGAAGAAAAATATGTAAATGCAAAAATATCTAAATTCTTAAGAATTTTAGGGTTAATAAATTATATCTTCAAGCCACAGTTAGTCCAAAAACATTCAAGACTAAAAGTGTATAAAACATTGGCTCTTCCAACTCTTTTGTATGGTAGCGAAGTATGGACCTTGAAACAGAGGGATATACAGATACTTAGATCTGCTGAAATGAGATACCTTCGGAGGACTGCAGGATGCACACTACAAGATCACAAAAAAAATGAAGACATCTTAGGAGAATTACACATGGAACCTTTAGAAAACAAAATTTCTGATTATAAGTCAAGATGAATGCAACATGTTCATCGAATGGAAGATCACAGGATACCCAAATAAATGTTAAGATATCAACCTGCAGGAGGAAGAAGACCAGGACGTCCACTCAAAAGACTTCTGGATGGTGTTTCTCTTGATGTCGAAACAGGTCAACAAATCGCCTAAATTCGTGAATGTACTATGATGATGATGATGATGATGATGATTTAATTAAAAATATTTATAGATTTAATGTAAACGGCGATGTTTAAAAAAAGCAGAAATGTGTGGTTATGTTTCACTTGTTCATTCACTGCAACTTGATCATATTATTTATTGCCAATTAGGATTGCAATATTGTAAGAATGCACCCTAGTGGAGAAAAAATTAAACATATTAAACTGTATATTATAACCAACATTATTAATTTTTTTAGTAAACAACTCAGTAAAATCATTATTTAAAAACACAATTATTGAACACACAATTATCAAATGTGTAGTTCGAAGGAATCTGTTCATTATTTGCTATTTCAATGTATTTGTTGGAGAGTCAGTCACTGTAAAATAATGCTCTGACCTGTTTAGAATATTAAAAAGGAGGAGCTTTCTTCATCACAAAATATCAGGAGCTGATAAAGAGAATTCGATAAAGAGCAAGGTGAAACACGACTGTCATTGATTGTAAAACAAAATTAATTAAAACATGATTGGTCATTGACTACCATTTGGGGCATGAGTTAAATAGTCGCAATATAACTAAAACTTCTTCCTCTAAGCATGAAGGTTGTCAGCTTGTTGCGTGTTCATTCACTACAGGTCCGGGGTATGGTGACATCCTTCCATCGTAGTTGTGGTCTTCCTAAAGGCCCTTTCTGCTGAGGTGTCCAGTCACGTACTTTCTTCACTAATCTACTGTTCTCCATTCTATCTATGTGATCGTTCCAATTTAGTCTTCCATCATTTATCCAAAGGTTTATAGGTTCAATTTCACATTCTTCTCTAATAACAGAGCTTTCAGCGATTTTGCTACTATTTTCCTTATAACTTTCATTTCGGTTGTTTCATTGATTTGTTTTGTTTTTTGAGTTTCTGTTCGGCATTCACAACCATATGTTAAAACTGGTCTTATGACAGATTTGTATATTCTTACTTTTGTATCTATTCTTAAATTTTTCCAAACAGTATTGTTTAAACATCCCGATATTTTGTTTGCATTATTTGCTTGATGGAGGATTTCGTCTGTTATTCTGTTGCTGCTATTAATTTTTACTCCTAAATATTTTAATTTCATGACCTGTTCTATACTTTTCCCTTCTATTTCTAATTTAACATGTCGTGGGTCCTTGGATATTGCCATTGATTTGGTTTTATTTGTTGATATTTTCATGTTATATTGTGCTGCAATGATTCTAAATTTGTGCGATAGCATTTGTAAATCATCTTCACTTTGTGCAATTAGAACTGTGTCATCAGCGTAGTTTATTATCTTCAGCTCTTTGTTACCTATTTAGTTCCTTTTCTAACTTCAACTTTTAGTTCTTTGATGATTTCATCCATTATTAGTGTGAACAATATGGGATTTAATGAGTCTCCTTGTCGTATTCCTTGCTGGACTGAAATTTCTTTAGATTTACTATTTCCATATTTGATAGTTGTACTGTTTCCTCAATACATTTCTTTGATGATTGCTATGAGGTTTTTAGATACATTTTAAATTTTTAATATGTTGAGTATGTCATTTAATCTTACCCGATCAAATGCTTTTTCCAGATCCACAAAACATAGGAAGACTGGGATGTTAAATTCGATAGTTTTTTCGATAGTCTGTTCTAATATAAAAATGGCATCTGTGCATGATCTTCCTTTTCGAAATCCTTGTTGGTCATCTAGTAGTGGTAATGTATTCGATAAATAATCTGCTACAATTTTAGTGAAGAGTTTCAGTGTTGTGTATAATAGATTGATGTCTCTGTAGTTTTCTGGTTTGTTTTTATCTCCCTTTTCAATATTGGGATTGTAATACTTTCTTTCCAATCATTGGGTATTATCCAACTATTGCATATGGTGTTGAATAAATTGTAAATTTCTTCATGTAATTTTTCTATATAACAATGATAATAAAAAGGAAAGTACTGGCACCTATAATAGAAATGCTGTGTTAATATTTATAACATTAGGCGCAATGGTAATGTTAGCTAATAATGACAATAATTGTAATAAAGTACTAATATGGGTAATGTAAATACTGATAATAAAAATCAAGATGTTAATGATAATAAGAATTTCAAAAGAACGTATTACACAAAATTTAAGAAATCTATTTCATACTGTATAGACATGTGAGAAGATAGATAATAACTATGCTTATATTTGTAGGATGTCCATAAAGTCCTGCTACCAAAACAATGTAACTTAGTTCTTAAACTATTTGAGATAGAGACATGCGGTGTTTTGCAAAGTATTCTATGTCTCCCAAAGTGTTTTTACATTTGTTGCAGATTGTGATTTAAACGACAATATCGACACCACAGGAAAAGGCCCCAATGTGTATGGTAGTACGCTGGGTCTGGTAAATCACCAGTACCCTCATATCCTAACGTTATGGTAGGTTAACACGTCCAGACACAAAGAAAGTCGCTTCATCAGAGAACATCACCCTCTGCAGGTACTCATTATCTTCATCAATTGCATTCAGCATGGAATCAGGAAATTCAGCACGCCGAGGGAAGTCAGTTAGCAGCAACGCTTCCGTAATTTGCACTTTATAGGCCTGAAGATGTAGCCGCTTATGGAGGACTTTATGAATGGTTGATTTCGGTAAATACAGTTCCCGTGAAGCACGCAGAACCGATTTTTGAGGTCTGAGTTGAAATGCAAGTTGCACATTGTTGACAGTTTCTTGGCTCACACCGGATCGTCCATTCCGTGGCAAGTTCATTACACTGGCAGTCGCTAGAAATTTCTCGCCATCTAATTATGGATGATTTGGATGGAGAATCTCTTCCATATTGCCGGCGGAAATTTCGTTGAACAGTTACTGGTGATTTACCAGACTCAACATACCACCATACACATTGGGTATTTTCCTGTGGTGTCGTCATTGTCGTTTAAATCACAATCTGCAACAAATGTATTCACGTAGACTTTCACGGCCGGAGTTGCTATGTTGATCTTGAAGAAGATTTTCGGGCTGTAGGCCGTGGTCGTGAGGCTTGTAGTTCCCCTTTTTTGACGTTTCGCCAGAGACTGCGTCTGATATCCCTTGAGGATGTCAGATGCAGTCTCTGGCGAAACGTCAATAAAGGGGAACTACAAGCCTCACGACCACGGCCTACGGCCCGAAAATCTTCAAGATCATCATAATGTAAACAAAACTTTGGGAGAAGTAGAACACGTTGCAAAAACTGCATGTCTCTATCTCAAATAGTTTACGAGCTAAATTACATTGTTTTGGTAGCAGGACTTTGTGGACACCTGTATAATTAAATCATAGGGAGTATCATTGGATGAGAGCCACAGAGGATATAAGAAGGGAAGATCAAGATTAGAAGAAGTACGAAACGGAGAAATTTTCATAATTTGCGAGAGTTTGAGAACAAAGATAAAATAAATCATCATGAGGAAAACTATATAAACTATAATAATTTCTACAACATCAATAATATTAATATTAACAATAAAAGTAATAGACTGACTATTGAGTGATAAATAACCAGCTGCTACTTCATTTTTATCCATGAAGCTGTTTCTTCTTCTCAAGAGTTTTAATTCTTTATTGTGGTTCACACAGAGTTTTATGAAATTTAATCATTTATCAGTGTCGAATTAAGTATATGAATATCACGAATTACAACCAATCACCGCTGTCTGTAACCTCAGTTTAATTATTTTTCTTTTATGGAACGTATGTGCAATTAATTACAAATTCATCAGAACAACATCAAAATATTTTATAACTTAACTTGAAATTATATGGTATAAATAAAAAATCAACACGTTGCCTTCAATTTGTTACACGAAGTTTAGTTACAACCCATAAATAAATTTAATTAATCCCAAAGAGATAATTTTAGTTCCCTGCATTCAAGGGTTCGAGCATTTTATAAATTCCGGCATGTCATTTCTTTCTTTTTAATTTTAATTAACCTCAACAACGTCTCTCAAAAAAATGTTAAAGCTACAAATATATAAAACAGTTATTCTTCAAGTTATACTATACTATATTTATGCGAAACATGGTATCTTCCATTAAGACAGGAGAAAAAGTTACGAATATTTGAGAAATTCTAACGGATTTTTTATCAAAGAGGGACGAACAGACGGGTAAAAGGATAAGGCTGTGTAATAGTGATCTATATATTCTTCATGGGAAACCAGATGCAATAAGGAGAGTTATGTCTCATTGATGTGACGGGCTGAACATGTGGCATCATTGGGGAATGAAAGAGGAGAATGGAAACTCTTGTAGGAATACCAAGAAAATAAGATGATTCATGATTTGGGGTAGTACATTATACAGACAATTATTGGAAAACATTGGCGAAGTTTAGGGATGTATGAAGACCCTATACTATGAATCTCCGTGTTTATTAGTGCTAATTTGTCATTTCGTAATTCAGATTATCTTAAGATATATACTAAATCACTCGTTATGTTACTCTTGGCAACAACAGTAATTAAAAAATTAAATAATAATAATAATAATAATAATAATAATAATAATAATAATAATAATAATAATAATAATAATAATAATAAAGATGGATTAATCATGGGGCTGTACGTATGGATGGCTCTGAAGTTGATAATCTCCATTTGAAAGCACGCAGCAATCTTTTCATGTGTAGCTGTTAAAATATGAATGTACCAGAGTCAAAGAGAAATGTTTAATATACTGTATGTTGAGGAAAACATAACATCCCAGGGGAGTTTGACAAGCCATTCCTTCATCTCCGCTGTACAATGTTTCCCAATATGTGGTCTACGTATCTTAAGCTCTTTGTAATCCTTGTAAAGTTTTATTCTTGCTTGTGATATTTACTTTAAGGAATTTTAATATGCCAGATGTTTCTTATTTAATGTAATCTTAAAGACTATTAGATAAATTGTGCAGTGGAAGGTATTAATTATTAATGCACTTTAGAGTTAGTATTGATATCGTTTTATCTAATGCAGCTTGACAAGTTTGTTGTTATAATACATTTTTATTTATTATTTTACCCTTTTTAATCTAATAAATTCGAAATCTTACATCGAACTTGTTCATATGGTTACATTTGAGATTTGTATTCTTGAAACCCTCGGTTCAAACTAATAACCGAACCTTTTAACTAGTTTTTCTTAGTAGTGAAGGCAAGTACTGAATTTCATTACCAAGACTGTTGTAACCTTAACTATGATCACTTCGTCATCACATGAAAACTAAATTTCTGAATTTCTAAAAAAAAAAATCAATAGTTGTTGATGCGATATGACCTAAAGTTTTAACTTTGTTTCTAATGAGAAATATATATCACTTCTTCAGGTTATGCTGGTGGTTGTAGTTGTAGTAATCATAGTGTGATTTGTTTTTTTTAACATTATATTCACAATAAAAGTACGCAGAATCTAACTGCCCGTTCATCCTTAATACTATTTCATGATTAAATGACATAAATTACATATTTAGCTATAGAGGAGTTCCAGTTATAAGAAGCCAGAACTTAGACAAAACATCTGATTTATTATTTACATTTAATACTCATAATCCAATATTAAAATTAATAAGAAAAATGGATTGAAATCAGATGTTTTCGGGACTTAATTAGGAATAGGATGTAACCAAACTATTATAAAGTATTCAACAGTATTCCAAAATGTAACTTTTACTGAATCCGTAAAATTGCCGGCAAAGAAACAAATTTTTAAAAGTCAAATTTTAAAAATGTTATTGTTTAGTTCTTTAATAGTTATGTTTCATGCAATCACTTATTTAAGATTATTGAAGCCATCACATTCCATCCTATACATTTATTTAATGGCAAAACTGGATTATGAATATCAAAAGTACAGATAGGGCATTATTTTTGTATTGGTGTATTTAATCGCGTTCTGTGGATCGAGTGTATTTATAAACACCTAATTGCAGCCATAAAGTATAATTCCAAGAGTATATGGCGAAGACAAAATGCGCTAGTACTGTACATAGGGAGAAACGATATCTCATAGTTGAGGATTTCCGCGAAACTGATGATTTGCAACAAATTTCGTATGTGTAGGAAGATAGGTTCGCTGGCTGCGTGTCAGACCATCGCACATCAGAACTTCATGAGCACAGAAAGAATGTCTGATCCACAAACAATTTTAACAACTGTTAATTCAGACATTTCCTGAGTCCCTAGGTTTCCTATCTCAATTTTACACACACGTGCGTGTACACATACACGAGATTCAATAGTATATTACGATGCGAGGTTGGGAAGTAGATTTTGCAGAAGCGAGGAAAATGTTTAAAAACCGAGCGATAGCGAGGTTTTTAATTTCCGAGATTCTGTAAAACACTTTACAAACGTGCGTTGTACATTATTTTTTGCGCGATGGTGTTTTAAAAATAAATAATAGTAAAATAACATCTTTGGAAATATTTGCGTTCATTATAAACAACTGACTGACGTTAACAGTGTGGGCAATGTTTATTAGTTGAAGCTACAGGAGGCCGTGATACCACTCAGTAGTAAAATGGCGGCAAATTGTTTTATATTGTTTCAAATAAAGTTAAGTTCGTTTAAAATGCAGTGATTTATTTCTTATAGTATATATTAACACTATTTTTTGGATATTTTGTGTATGTACACTGTACGTAGTATACATAAAGGGCAGTGGTTTTACTTCCCGCACGAGGTTTATAATATATAACATTACAGTTTAGTTATTTAGGTTGGAAACCCCGAAATGTAGGAAGATGAACTTTCAATCATGGTCGCCATTGCTGTAAGTACGACAAAACGCACTATCGCGCAAAAAAAATATATCTCCGCCAATAGGCCTACCTATTCCACTCATTTATACATACACTGGAGGCGTACGTACACTGCGAGTGGCAATACACAATAACAGTCGGTGGCGACAATCCAGCGTGAGCATAGCAAATTCTGTACACCGATACAATTTTAATACGGACTGGGAAAAGTTATTTTTTATATTCAGAATGGCACGAAAGTTGTTTGTTTATTGTGTTGTACGCGGTTCCGCCAGTGAAACACTATAATATCCGACGACATTTCAGATCTTCACATGCAAATCATTATGGACAGTATAAAATTGCAGGTATGATTAGAAATATATAACTATATTTTCACAGGGACACATTAATGATATATACTTTTAATATGCGTGGAGTTCAAATTCATAAATTAAATATAATAGGCCTACGGGACATTGTATGTTTCGTTTGCACAGGGGATAACAGGGTGGAACTTCTAAATAATCTAATGCAGCAGACACTCCAAAACACTAGCAGACAACCACTTTGAAAGAATTCAGTATGTGTTAGTTACCGGATTTAAAAATTGATTGCTGAGAAATCACACCAAATCTAAAATACGGTCCAGATTAAACGATGATACCCTTGTCTCAATATTACGTCTCTCTCTGTTCTACTACTATCGAGCCTGACATAGATAAATTAGTGCCAGCGGTCCACTACGCGCCCTTCAAACGTTTGCACAGTTACACGTAATGTACGTACGAATGGAAGGGATTAGTGCATATGCTTCAGGTTGTAAGGTTGTGCCGCCACTGATACTGAATGTTATACGGAGACGACAGTAACAACAGTCTTGAGTTCAACGAAAGGTGGAATTCGGCAACTCCCCATCCCTATTCTAGATGATGAAAAATAATCTAATTTTGGAATAAAAAATGGCCGATCGCTGTGGTCTCTCGGTAGCGTCGCTGCCTCGTATGCAGAGATCCCGCTATCGATCCCCGGGACAGGTTTCCTGGGTGACGGTTTTATTTGTCGGACTTTTTCCTCACTTGTAAGACAAATTCCAGCAAACGTTAAGGCCCAAACAGTCCCCGAACATAATCTGGCTTCATAATAATCTTTATCATATTCTCCATTTTTTATATGAATGTGTGTGAATGTTGTGTTTCGTCTTAGAGGAAGCTCTAAATTGATCTGATCACTCATTCGGAGAGGTCCTCCATGTCCTTGTGTGGTCAAGAAAGTGTGTGTGTAATCAATGGTTTAAAATCTCTCTCCCAATACGTATTGCCACCATAAGGCCCGGGTGGCTTGTGGTACGTAAAAAGTAGACCTAGGGTGAGACGTTAAAGTAAGTTAATGGAATGGAGTAATTTCCAAAATAATTTCAGTTAAAATATTCAAAGATACGATGTTCTTACCTATTTACCTTTCCGTACGTTACGACTCTGTAAAGGGAATGTTCTATAAATAAACACCACACTTTTATGGTCAAATCTACATGAGAAGAAGTCACTTAAGAATGCCCCGTACTCTTGTAAATAGTACACAGACTTTGTTCTGTTATTATTAAACGTGGTGTTTTGTATCATAATAACGTAATAAACATCTATAAAAAGGTAAGTCTCCGCGAAACGATCAAGTTCATTACCCATAGATGTAAACAACAGTAAGACTCTGAAATACGATAAGTTGATAACGTAGTATACTGCTGTGAGGAAAGAACTTTTTCTTCTTCTTCTTCTTCTTCTTCTTCACGGTTTAGGCTTATTTACTAGCCTGTTCCGGCTCCAAATTGCTGCATTTATTTTTTAAACTAATAAAAACAAATTGCTTAATTTTTGTAAAGACATTAAAAAAAGAGTTAGTTTTCTGTTCTAAATGGTAATATGTCTCATTACGTAGCATTCAGGAATACCTTTTGAATCATTATATAACCAACTAATTAACTGGCACTATCGAACCCATAGGTTCATGGCCGAGCGGATATAAGCTCTCCATACATCCCTATCCTGTGCTAATGATTTCCAATCATTCCCTGTATAATCTATTTCCCTCGAATCATAGTTAATGTTATTCTCCTACCTCACTCTTGGTCTACCAACTGGGCCTTTCCTCTGGTTTTCTTACAAGAAGCTTCCATGCAGGTCTTTCAATCCCCATTCGTACCACATGTCCTGCCCATCGAGTCTGTGAGACTAAACTGTGATTATATCTGGCTTCCTATAAAGACCATGTAGTTCACTGTTATGTAGTCTGTTCATCTCTTTGGTCCAAACATTTTCCTCAGAACTTCTTCTTCTTCTTCCTTTCCAGGATTAGGTCAATGCGACCTGTTCCGATCTCAAGTCCATCGTTTCCTTGGTCGTCCCAAAGATCTTTTACCATGTGGTTTGTAGATGTTGATCTTTTTGGATAATCTTGTATTGTCCATTCTGTCTAAATGTTCTTTCCATTGGTATTTGTGCTCTTCTAGTTTATCGACTATTGAAAATATCTCCAGTTCATTTCTTATTGATTCATTGTGTAATCTATCCATTCATGTATTCCAAATCGTCTAGCCCACTCATTGCGTAAGTTGTATCCATTGAATCTGTCCGGTTTCGTATTCGCACTTGAGACTTCTGAGTGATATTTTTTTTTTTTTTTTTACTTGGGTGAACTTTATTCTCAAATACTCCTTTCCTCCCTTAAAGTAAGAGTCCATGTTTAGACTCCATATAGGCTAGTGTAAGTGGTAGAATAATAGTTTTATATTTTTTCAGTTTAAGTTTTTTTGAAAGGATTTGGGACGCCAAGAGTCTCTGTAATGCATATTAGCACACATTTCCAGAATTCCGCCTATGTCTAATTTCATTTTTGCATCTCATTCCTATTTGTGATTGAATCATTATATACTCTAATTAAAATGTTCGGATATTAGTGTACCGTGGAATAGTTCTGCGAACGCAGCCATACTTCTCGGATTTTAGCCATACAGGTTTATAATATATATTCCAGTTGAATAAAAATTATATGAATTTCAATTGTTACGACGTATTTCTATGCAAGGTAATTTGACCTCTGTTTGTATTGTTCGTGCCCGAGCCCGCTATATCAGCGTGACATTTGTATTGTTAACGCCCCCACAAGTTCAAAAACTGCTGTTAATTCTCTTGAATATAAATCATATTGCGTTTTCTAGCTTACTAACTCCTGACCTCTGTCTGTCAGTACTGCAACTAACTCGAGTTCAGAAATAAAGATTTTATGTTGAAGCCGTATTAGGCCTATTTCTTTTGTTACTATATACTTTATTTCTAGCTCCCATTCCACCATATAAATCGCACTTGGAGAAGCAAAGTCTACTTGATACAGTTATTTTTCGTGATGAAATTAAATTTAAATACAATTTGATGAGAGCAAAATTTAAGGTGAATTACATATTATAGGATCAATCACATCTATACTTTAAAAATACCATAAAAATTGGAGAGATCACACCCAACGAATGATAGCAAAACCTTCTCTAATCTTTAAACCCATACGAAATGGACTTTTGAAGAGATGGCGTAAACAATGACTTTGAGACGGAACGGCCAGAAGACCTAATCATTGATGTTGATGTGAAGTGAAAGAAACGGACAATGTAAAAGATTACACCAGGTAATTTGAGACCACAGCGAAACATAGTAAAGGAAGTGTGGCCGTCTAGGAGTGCACGTCAGCTGTGGAGTAGAAAGCTTGCCTTTATTGATGAAAAATATATTTATATCACTATGCTGGAGGAAAGAAGTGTATTGAATGTTTCACTTTTTTTTTCGATGGATATTTTCTCTATCGTACGTATGTGTATCAGGCACTCCATAAAATCTGTGTGTATGTTTTTTATAATTTTTTTAATTGTTTAAAACAAATTAAGTGCATTTATTATTATACTTTAATTTGATATATATATATATATATATATATATATATTGAATCGTCACTGTGGATATATATATATATCTCCATCCATCGTAATTCTGCCCGAGGGCAGGTCTTTCACTGCAATCATAGAATTTTCACGGTATGCTTGCAGCTTTACTAGGGAATTGTAGGTGTGGTAGCTTCCCGTTGCTTTCCACACCGGTGAAGGATGATGGTGATGATGATGATGATGATAATAATGATAAGGATGATGGCCATATGATTTCGGGGACCGTTTGGGCCTTAAAGTTCTCCTGACATTTGTCTTACAGGTGAGGAAAAACCCCGATAAAAACCTCACCCAGAAAAACTGCCCCGACCGGGGATCGAACCCGGGCCCGCTGCGTGACAAGGCAGCACGCTACCTCGAGACCACAGCGGTGGACACACACACACACACACACACACACACATATATATATATATATATATTTATTTATTTATTTATTTACATACAGAATTTTAATATTTACACATCTTTCTGTGCCTAATGTTTTATTTTTCTTCTCCACTCGTCTCTCTCCATCCAATCAATGTCCTCCAGCCCTCTTGCTCTCATTCCAGTTCTTATTTCCTGCATCCACGGGTTTCGAGGTCTTCCAGGTGGACACCATTCCAATGTTTTCCTGGGTAATCTTTCTTTTTGCATTCGTCGTATGTGCCCATACCAATTTAGTTGCTTATACCGTATAATCTACTATTGAATAACCAATATTAATTTTTTCTCTTATGACAGTATTTCTTATTTTGTCTAATTTTGAACATCTTGCTGCTCTCCTCATCAAGAAATCAATTTCCATCGACATAAGTTTTTGTATAAATTATATATATATATATATATATATATATATATATATATATGAAAGTTTTCTTGGGTTTTGACGCGGAAACCCCAAAAAAATTCTTAATCATACTTATATCCGCGAAAAATCTACAATGTAATATAGGCATATATATATATATATATATATATATACACTGTATTCTTTTATTTTAATAGTAGATATATCAGTTTTATTACTTTCCCCATTCAACATTTACTTAGAGAATATAGTGAATAAATGTTTCCAGAAGGTACAAGGGTTAGTGGAAGAAAAGTTATGCATAATATTTTCGGATGGTATAATTTTGATAGCAAATGTAACATTACGAAACATGCATCTTCCTTGCTTCCCTTAAGTCGTTTCCAGTTCCTTGAGTCTGCCATTACAAAGAGATCTCCAGCTATACCTGTCCTCCCATGTTTTAGTTGTATGTATCTATGTCCTCCCAGGTTTTATTTGTACGTATATATGTCCATACATATCCTCTAACTTTAATATCTTCCCTAATATGGTTTAGCCATCTGGTTCTGGGTCTTCCTCTTGGTCTCTTCTCTTTTGGATTCATCAAGAGTATCTTTTTAGTTATTCATTTAACTGACATGTGCATAACTTGTCCATACCATTTTAATTTTCTTATTTTTATGTCGTTTTAACTTCCTCTACTTTTAATTAATATCTTATCAGTGTATTCCTAATGTTGTCTTTTCTTGATTTTCCAAAAATTTCACTAAAAATTATTTCCATAACTAGAATTTTACTATCCCCTTTCTTTTTTGTTTTTGTCCGTGTTTCTGCTCAATATAACAAGATTATCTAAAAATGGATTTTATAGATGTCAACTTTACATTTATTTTTAAAATCTTGTTTCTTAATAAATTCTTAACTCAACGTATGCTTTTTTATTCTTTCATTTATTTGATTTTGAATTTTTCCATTTCTATGATAATGCTACCAAAATTAAAAATGTATCAACTTCTTTGATTGGTATTCATTCTATATTGATACTTTTTGCTCTCTGATCACTGCTGACATTTAAAGCTCTGTTTTGTTCTTGTTAATTTTAAGGTTGTATTGTTCTATAATTGTTGTATAATTCTATCTATTTAAATTTTCTTCAAATTTCGTTTCATTATTTGTCCAAATCATTACATCATCTGCATATACTAATGAAGCTAAATGACAGGTGTGATCAGAATAGAGTGAAGATAAATGCAAATATCGGATTAACCAAGGTGACAAATTTCAATTAGGCCACTAGCTAGAATAACAACATCAACTGTTTCAAGTAAGTCAGAGTATAAAAATGACAAAATAAACTTATAACAGTGGAAAATAACACACTGTGTAAGACCTCTGGAAAAAGAATTAAAGAGACTGGTGGATGCTTATTTCGGGATATAGCAATTATGGAGCAGAGACCTGGACATTATGTCGTGATAATGAGATAAGCATAGAAGCTTTTGTTATTGTTATTGTTATTATCATTATTATTATCATTATTATTATCATTATTATTATCATTATTATTATCATTATTATTATTATTATTATATTATTATTATTATTATTATTATTATTATTATTATTATTATTATTATTATTATTATTATTATTATTAGATAGCTGATGACTTGAGGTTCTTAGGCATTTTCTTCTATTCAGATAAATCTAATAAGTAATACATTTTTCTCAGAACTAATGGATCTACATGTTATAAAAGTTGGCTAAAAGTGTAGGCCTACAACAATTAAACTTTACTATAAATATAATCATTTAGTAAATAACATACATAATACTGAGTAAAATTACAAAATACTAACAACATACTGTATGGACACAATAAAATTAAGCTATTTATTAATCATATTTAAATGTATACGTATGTCTGTAATAAAGTGTTATGGAAAAATAAAATAAGCTAACAATATTGTTTCATGGTATATCCCCTATGAATTCATGAATGAATTGTTATTGAATATTTAATAAATATCTTCTTAATTTAGTTCTGAATTATGATGGCGCCCGACAATCCTTGCTGGAACGTGGGAAGAAATATAGCTACTGAAACTGTGAAAGAAAAATAATGTAAAACAATGTGGAGAGGAATGCGCCATATCAAATGGACAGTTAAAATTAGAAACGAAGTTGTACTAAGAACAGAAAGTGAAAAGAGAATGAGGATGGAAATAAAACTGATTCGGCAATTGACTTTGAACAACTGCCTATTGAATAGGAGGTAGACCTACCTGAAGGAATAATGAAAGAGATAAATGTTCTAAAAATATATAAGACAATAGGCAGCATCAATTATTAGCATTTTCCGGGCTATTAGGCCGTGTTGCGCCCAAATGTTTCACCTCTGGCTGAGGGAGACATCCTCAGTAGCCGATTGGTTTCTTGCTGGAGACTGCAGGCCTAATACCCCGGAAAATGTTCATAATTGTACAATTGCCGTGATAATCTTCATTCTACTCCAAAGAGAAGATAAAAATAAATTATGTGCGGACACGAAGAGAAAAACAGAACGGAGAGAAAAACGGAGGATGCTGAGTTTGCAGTAAATGTTATTCTGCCACCTACTTTGATGAGAAAATGAATAAGTTACTATCTTGAAGCTTGCATTCTTCATATTCACATTAATATTTTTTCCCAGGCTATTAGTTATAAGTAACTCACTGGCACTATCTAACCCGTAGGTTCATGGCCTCGCGGATATAAGCTCTCCACATATCCCTATTTTGAGCTAATCTTTTCCAATCATCCCCTGTATAATCTACTTCCCTCATATCATGCTTAATATTATTCTCCCACCTCATTCTTGTTCTAACATTGGGCGTTTTCCCTCTAGTTTTCCTATAAGTAGCTTCCATACACCTCTTTCATTCCCCATTCGTGCCATATGTCCTGCCCATCGTAGTTTACGAGAGTTAGGTTATTAGTTAGTTATAATCAGGGAGCGGGGTTTGAGTAAGAAAACAGACGCTTCATATTACCTGCGCGGGACACGTTACTCTACAACAGAGTGTTCGTAGCGACTTTCATTTATTCGCTGCATATAAAGTAGTAAAGAAGTGTAGAAATATGCCTAAAATAAAATAGAGTAATACCTCAAAATCATCATCATCACAATTAGCATCGTTTATAGAGGAATTTGGCACAAATGGCGAAACCATCAAATGTAAGTTTTGTCACATAGAGCTCAAAGGAAGTTTCAAACACCATGTTAAACAACACTGTAATTCAAGAGAACACAAGGAAAATGTTGCATTAAAAAAAAAAGGAAAGTGTAGCTTCAACCTCCGCAGACCAAACTACAGATCAGAATTTTTCAAGGATTTGTGCCATGCATTAATAAGAGCCGATATTCCTTTAAAATAACTACAGCATCCTTGTTTCGTAGCTTTCGTAAACAAATATACTAACAGAAAAAATGCCTTCAGAAACACAATTACGAAAAACATATCTACCAACAGCCTATGTAAAATGCCTAAATTATATAAGGGATGAAGTGGCAGATAAAACGATTTCGATTTTTGTGTCTATAGACGAAACAATAGGTGCCGCTCATAGGTCAGTCGCTAATGTTATTGTAGGTACCGCAACGCCTGATGGTCCAGCTAAAACATTTCTCTTAACTTCAAAATGAAGTAGTTTTATTGCATACTACAAATAACTAAACATACGGTTGTTTGCTTCCTTCTATAATTCCTTACCAGGCTAAATAAATCTTAAATCTTAAATCTTAACTGTTTTTGATGCAGGGTGTAATGCCTTCCACTGAACATAATTTTGTTTATACTGAACACTGCACGGGTACTCATCCCTCCTTATATTCCGTGAATTCTTAACTTCATTGAATACTTACTAGAACCCCGCTCCCTGGTTATAACAATTTGATTATTATAGGCCTACGTATTGTAAGGACATTTTAATCTGATGTGTGTGGAACCCTTGAAGCTCTACGTTGGTTAGGGTTTGATTGTGTTTTTGCATTGCACATGTGAATGTTTCTGTACGATACGAAAACAAGCAGCCTGATGGATGTCAGTCATAGCAACACAAATGTTTAACTTCCCCCGCAACCACAAACACAGCCTACAATTACCGCATTGTGGCCTCACTCACATTTCAATACGTCAGACTTCGTTTGTTTTGAATTAATCCACAGTTAATCATTACTGCTCTGCCACCGAGTGCATTCATTCTATTGTTTACACCTAGGTCTACATTCCTTACATCATCACATTTTTTTTACAACGCTTCCTATGTCCCGATGTCACAATGACCATTTCACCTGGTTTTATAAATACCATGACAAACATTATGCCAGATATTATAATGTAGTTTCAACTTCATCTAGATCCGCTTCCTGGTATTGTCGTTAGCGATCCTGGCTATAGAACGAGACCCAACTTTCATTCCCGGCTCTAGGCATCCGTATTTTATTTCTCTACAGACAAGTTTTAACATTAAAGTAGTGTCTGTGATTGATTGTAGTGTGTGCGTGCGTGTGTGTTTGTGTGTGTGTGTGTGTATGAGTGTCTGAAAATAAAATTTAAAAAATGATAAAATTAAGAAGTAGGCCTAGGTAAACAGTAGGTGAGAAGTAAAGCAAATAAAAAAGGATAATCAAAATATCTATCTCTATCTTCGGGTTTTTACAGCTGCTGCCGTCTTCCCGTGCCAAACCTCCAAAGCCTACGGTCTTGGGCATCTTCGATGCTTAGCCCTCTAGCTTGCATTACTGTCTGTCCGGCTTTGATTGATTTGGTCTTTTAGCATTTTGTTTTTTTTTTTCTAATGTGTGGGGAGCTGGCCCACAGCATAAACCCCCAACCTGGAGGACCAGGAAAATTTCTGTCTGGGTTTTCCTCCCATAGCCTTTGAAGATCCCTCTTCACCGCAAGGCAGCGTTTCTCTATTTCCCTTAGAGATAGGGTTGCCTCTTCCGCCAGATCCGCCGTGATGAAGGACTCCTTCTACGCCGACTCTGCCGTTGAGGTCTTCGCCGTAACCCTGGCTAGGGGCCCTTACAGAGTACTATCAGTCGGAGCCAACTGAACCCTGGTTTTTTATTAAATATATACTCATTCCTTTAAAAAAACTACAACAGTACAGCGTACAAATTTCGCTTGTTTACGTAATAAGATGCTTAAAGTATTATTTTCTTGTCATTGCTAAAAAAATTAAAACGTATTATTTGTAAAGTGTCCACCGCTGTGGTCTCGAGGTAGCGTGCTGCCTTGTCACGCAGCGGACCCGGGTTCAATTCCCGGTCGGGACAGGCTCCTGGGTGAGGTTTTTCGGGGTTTTTACTCACCTGTAAGACAAATGTCAGGAAGCTTAGGGCCCAATGGTCCTCGAAATTCATCCAGCCATCATTATCATCATCATCCTTCACCGGTGTGGAAAGCAACGGGAAGCTACCACACCTATAATTCCCTACTAAAGCTGCAAAGCATAGCATGCAAATGTTAGGATTGCAGTGAAAGACCTGCCCTCGGGCAGAATTACTATGGATGGATTTGTAAAGTAGCTGTGTCATTAATTTGATTGAATGCGTTGTTCATGAACACCTCCTATACTACCTGATATACAGCCTGGATAAGATAAATAGATCATTTCTTTAGACAACTGAACCGCGTTCGAAGTTAATTTGTACTGAAGGCTTTTAAAAACAGCCTGTATTAAATTAGGTACAGCCTGTGTAAGAAAAATACCTGTTTTCTTAGATATCTAGTCTAAGTTTGTTTGCGCTTTAGAGTCATTCCTATACTACAAGATATATATAATTTGTAAAGTATCTGTGTCGTTAATTTGATTGAATACGTTGTTCATAAACACCTCCTATATATATATATATATATATATATATATATATATATACTAATGGTATTCTGCTCGACGGCAGGTCTTTCACTACAATCATAACATTTCCATGCTATGCTTTTCAACTCTACTTGGGAATTATAGGTGTAGTAGCTTCCTGTTGCTTTCCACACCGGTTAATTATAATGATGATGGCCGGATGATTTTGGAGGACCGTTGGGCCCTAAGCTTTTTGACATTTGTCTTATAGGCGAGGAAAAACCCCGAAAAAAACTCACTCGAGAGCCTGTCCTAAATATTCATCAATCCCAGCCGGGTTTGAACCCACGTCCCTGGAAACTAGAGGCAAGGAACCTAACCACTAGCCCACCGCGGCCAACGATATGATATTAATACCACATCACTTCAATGTTCGTTAAGAAATGTGCGCATTTATTTTACTCGATTCTACAAACAGCAAGGGCACCATAAAAACATGTGGGAATCTAGAAGTAACATATTTGAATTAAAACAAAATATGCTTTATTCACACTTGCTTACAACTATAGTATTCTACACTGGGCAATTATGGACTTATATAATTTACTCTGGGGAAAGTTAAAATGTATTATGTATTTTTATGTGAAACATAAGCAAAAAATGGGGAGGGCAAATGAAGTTGTTTCTCTTATCCGCTATTTCTTCATTTTACATTCTGTAAAAACATTTGCATGTACTTAAGAATATAGGAAGCAAAACCACAATGAAAGAATGTTGAAATTTTGGCAGTCCTAAATTCTTAATGGCAGGTTGAAGAAAATAAAGCAGCATTTTCTCCAACTGTGTTATCGTCTCTTTCCGATATTAAAACATCTAAGCGGACAAAATTAGCATAATAAATAATAGGCGATTATGACTATGAGGATTTTACTACTCTTGACGTAAAATAATTTACCGTTCAAAGATTGTGATTTGCTTTTAGTTTCCCATATTTAAAAAATACTGCCAGAAACAAAGATTATAAAATTCAAATAACTAAATACAAGATCTCCGTATGTAAGGAGAAATTTAAAGATGGTGTTTATGCATATACTACAATAAACTTCCCTCTGGCTGAAAATGTTGAGTTAGTAAAACCTGGTATTGAAACAATACCTCTTCCAGTGCTGGCTCTGCACTCCTCCATGCTGACCAGTGAGCTGAAAGATGTTCATAGACTCACCAAGGCAATTGCATTTGTATATTATGAACGCTTATGTGACATCACAGCATGGTGATGAAATTAGTGGTGTAATATAGGGCTATTCAAAAAGAAGGAAGAGACTGCAAACATTTATTTCTTCCAAACTACAATAAATAGAAACACAATTCCAACGTACCAGGAAAGAGAAAAGTTCAAATTTCACTATTTTATACATTCAATATGAGCACCAGGTGTTACATGACAAATACCAAAACGGTGGCTCATTTCTTGCCACACACGAACACGGATGGTCTCTAGTTATCGAATTCACATCTTCAACAATTCGATGTCGCAGATTTTCAAGAGTGTCAGGCATAGGAGAGGGATAAAAACGTGGTCTCTTACGTAACTCAACAGATAAAAATCACACGGGGTTAGATCTGGTGACCTGGGAGGCCGGCGATGAAGTGGATCTTCTGCTCCTCCTCTTCCAATCCAACAGTACCAATGCAACCGTGATCCCGACTTCAAGCAACAACGCCAATGCGGCCGTGATCGGAACTTCAAACTTTTCTCTTTCTAGGAACGTTGGAATATTGTTTCTATTTTTTTTTTTTTTTTTTTTTTGTAGTTTGGAAGAAATAAATGTTTGAAGTCTGTTCCTTCTTTCTGAATAGCCATGTATGTACTGTCTATTTCTGTATTTTCTAAAATCATCCTTCAAACAACATTTATTATTTAACGAAATATTTAATTGTTTTATCTAAATATTGTGTGAAACTGTTGAATCGGGGGAAAAAAAATATCATGAATAAATATACGTTTAAACATTAAACTGTTGTATATAGAATACTAAAACTTTGGATATACATCTATTTAAATTCCCTTTGTTACCAGTAAAATAAATAGTAAGTTGAAACGTGGGAAAATTTAGTTTTCGTGTCTCCTGAAAGAAAAAAAAGTATTTGTGGATTTGAGCCCTTATTCCATTGACCCACCGAATTAGTAACACGTTTAAATGAAAAAAAAAATAAAGCTAGATAACAATAAACTATTTATAATTATAAATTTAAATTAAAAATAATCCAGAAACGGAAGAATGTTAAACGAAAATGTACTCATGGACCACAACCGTCTCTACAAAACCCCACATGAAGCAGTGCTTTAAATTTACACTCAAGATGGTCGATAGTCTGAAAGGTTATTGGATCTTTCGACCACGTTTTTTTAAACATATATTTCGCTCATTTTGCCACCATGCCCAATAGTCGTTAGGTCCTCTTTTATTTCATTTTTACCATTTATTAAAATGTGCTTAATTTGTCCAATTTATCCGATTGAAATATTTATGGATTTTGCACTGTTGGCTAACATTTATAAATACTGAAACTGGATTAAAACATATTTTCTCATAATTATTTATTCGTCTTAAATATTTTTTGTAGTTATAGCCATAAATTTTGCTCACTTATTTTTCTCAAAACACGTTTGTTAATAGTAATGTGTTCCAAAATCTAGAATATTTTCTAGTGAACTCTTTTTAACTCTTTTCAAAAAAAACATTAAACTGAAAATATATAAAACTATTATTCTACCAGTTATATTAAATGGATGCGGAACATGGACTCTTACTTTAAGGAAGGAAATGAGATTACGATTATCAGGTGAATTGAGAAGACTACAAAACAGTGAATTACACGGTCTTTATAGGAAGCGAGATATAATAAGAACAGTTAAGTCTCATAGACTGCGATGGGCAGGACATGTGTCACGAATGGGGAATGAAAGACGTGCATGAAAGCTTTTTGTAGGAAAACTTGAGGGAAAACGTCAAGTTGGTAGATCAAGAATGAGGAGGGAGAATAACATTAACTATGATTTGAGGGAAATAGATTATAAAAGGAATGATTAGAAAGGATTAGCTCAGGAGAGGTATGTCCGCCCGGCTATGAACCTATGAGTTCGATAGTACCAGTGAGTAAGTAAGTGAAAATGATGCTGGTAACATAAACCCTCATGCATCAGTGGATATACAGTCAGATTCAACCCAGGACGTTATTGTGTGTTTAGAATAGGGAACTGGGTTGCCATTTTAACAGTATTTTCTTGAGAGAAATCCTTATATAAAACTGAAGATTGCAACACAGCAGATACATAGTTGTAAATTGTAGTCGTCCAAGCCACCCCCTCTTAAAGAAAAAAAAACAGTTAACATTTGTCACTGAGCTCGTGCAGATCTGTACTATCCTGTGTGAAAGTGTCGACTCTCATATTTACTATAAAAGTAGTTTGCATGCCGTAAAAGAAAAACTATGCTTTTTAAATGCATAGTACATAGATTTTGAGAAAGTACTGCTAAACTTGCCCCTCCACCCCTCCCTAAACAAACAAATACCGTTATTATGAGTTTGGCAACATTTATTCTCTGTACGTAGGGCGACACTGGCATAGCCCATAAGGTCTGTAGTAACTTCCTGGGTTGAATTTGAGTGTAGTATCCTTGGAATCTGAGCTGAAAATATATCTTGCAATTTCATTGTAATAACATTATCATGGCATAAATCCTTCTAAAATTCATTGTCATCATAATTGAGGTTATGTAGTATTTTGTTAACATTAAAATAAGTGCCTGATATTATACAATGTATACATCAACATCAGTACCTAATGACATGCCGAAGATGGAACATGTTCTGAAAGGCCTACATTTTAACTGATTGACGAAGTTTTTTTAACAAAAATTCAGTTTAACTGAGGACAACTGATACATCAGGTACTTATTTTAATATTTAAAAAAAACCATGGAAACTTCACATCAATGTAAAATTTAAAATATATATATATATATATATATATATATATATATAATAACCTAAGCTTTGTTGGAGTTGGACGAAATGTGCCCAAGGCCATACAACTCCTCATGTACTGTGTTGACATTATTAGACGAGAAAATATGGGCAGAAATATATATTACACTAAACCATTCGAAAGCATTTCGGTGTTTAAAATTATAGTTGAGGACAATTGGTTTTAACTTGAATAGTTGCCCAGATGCTGATCAAAAATGATTCTTAAAAACTGGTAGTTCAATAACTAATACAATATTTTCTTTAATTTCAGGTGAGTTGATGACATATTTTGTACACATGATCTACATTGATTGTACGTAAGTACAGAATTTTACCTAGAGTTTTCATTTTAATAATAACACCAAGAGATGTATAAATTATTGAAAACGTGATCCGGGAAGTGAATAGTTAAGGAGAGCGTTTGTAAAGAGGATAGAAACTCGTTAATAATGAAAATATTACATCTGTGAATCTAATTATCTCGCATTATTAAATTGTTTATTAATTATGGATGCATTTTTTAAAATATACGTTTAAATATATTTTTAACCATTCGGTCTGATTTACTTTTATTAAATAATCCAAGAAAATACATTATTAATTCATTTTGTACATTTTTTTCAGAAACAACATGCGGCAGGGCTATGAAATTTTCGCAACATTTTACTCACTACAGTAGGCTATATCCTGCAGCAGTTTCACTAAAATAATTTCCCAAAACCACATTTGCATCAATAGTTTATACGAAAAAAGAAAATAATTTTCTAAGTTAAAATTCAATCGTATCCTGCATTCAGAATAGTGTTACAACAATAAAACTCATGTGGCAGATATATATACTTGTGATTCATTTTTACGTTCATGTATTATGTAAGATATTTAACAAAACTGCACTTCATTTTTATTTAAAAAGTAATTCACACTGAATGGTTTTATGTATGTATGTATGTATGTATGTATGTATGTGTTTGTGTGTGTGTGTGAGAGAGAGAGAGAGAGAGAGAGAGAGAGAGAGAGAGAGAGAGAGAGAGACATGAAAAAAATTAATGTATCAACCGGGATTTGAACCCGAGACCTATAACACTGTAGATTAGCGCGATACCGACTTAGACATCCCAGTGAAAACATTAATTTTCCTTTCCTTATATACTATTCTCTCTATCATAAGGCGCCCTCGCAACGTCATCTTATGGCTTCTATAACAAGAAGGCACTTTAATGATATTTTATTTTATATCCTTGATGTTTTTATTTCGACGTTATAAATAAATTTTGACATTTATCAATGAAAGCCCAATATGACATGAAAATAAAAATAACGTCTGAAACCGGGTGGGGGAAAAATTTTTTTTTTTTTTTTTGAAAAGATCGAAAGAGGAATCACAAAAGTGCTATAACATGTTCGGGCGTTCTCTATCATTGGAAGAAGCCTTATATATCTTTTATGTAATATATATATTTATATATAATATCTTCTGTACGTGTATATTTCACTGAACTCACTTTAATGACTGGACCGATTTTGATGATTTTTTTTTTGTATGTTTGATTTTGGATCCCTGGATGGTTTAGATTCACAATTGGGCTCTCTAAAACGATTAGGTGTAGTAGTTCACCTGAAGTGAAAATTTAAAAATATGTAAAGCGGTCATAATGGTCGATGTTTCACAACGAAACTCAGTATATCCTATTAAAAGAAACAGCATTAAATATTATCAAAAAAAAAAAAACAACAAAACATGACAAAATCCGAAATTAAATTGCCTAAACGACTAGACTGATTTTGATGAAATTTGTTGTGTATGTTTGAGTGGATCCCTGGATGGTTTTGATTGGCTAGTATGTATGTATGTATGTATGTATGTATATATATATATATATATATATATATTTATTTATTTATTTATACTATATCCATCCATAGTAATTCTGCCCGAAGGCAGGTCCTTCACTGCAATCATAGCATTTTCATGCCATGCTTGCAGCTTTACTAGGGAATTGTAGGTGTGGTAGCTTCCCGTTGCTTTCCACATAGGTGAAGGTTGATGATGATAATGAAAAGGATGATGGCCATATGATTTCGGGGACCGTTTGGGCCTTAAAGTTTTCCTGACATTTGTCTTACAGGTGAGGAAAAACCCCGATAAAAACCTCACCCAGAAAAACTGCCCCGACCGGGGATCGAACCCCGGGCCCGCTGCTTGACAAGGCAGCACGCTACCTCGAGACCACAGTATATATAAGTGTAAGTTTAAAGTTTTATTGATAAGAAAAGTTTGAAGTATCTGGTAATTAGGCCTAGATTTGTGTTATATTTTATTATTACGAGCCGCTTTTTACGCCTCTTCACTGTCGACTTTTCTTATATTCAGTTAAACAGGGATTTATGAAAAATTAACAGCTGCTTTAAACTAAGAAACGGTGGTGGTATAACAAACGAATTTTGTCTTTATTTCCCTATGATATCATGTGCTCCCTTGCAGGACCTACTTATCCAAGTTAATTTACAGCTTATTTACCTACAGATGTTATCGAGTGACAAGTTGTTAGCTCATCGCTCAGAAGAAGGCACCTTGTAAGCAACTAAGATATTACTTGGAAGGGAAAGAGACCGATTAAATTTTGCTCAGAGGCTCTAATTTAGGCTTGAGGTTCTTTTATGAGCCCGAAAATCTTCAAACACAGGACCCTCTTAAAATAAGAGATTATTTTACGCATCCATATAATACAGTATATAACTAGAAAAATCACGATTTATTAGTTTTTGTTTTACAGGTTTTTTAGAGAGGAAATATGGATGACAAAAGTCACCGTAATCTATAATAATATGTGATTGCAGAGTTGAGCCTATGTTTAATTTATTTTCGCACATGTTTCATGTTTGTAATTATTGCTCGTAGGAATTTGCATTGCACCATTTATTTAACCCTTAAATTATATCACAATAATTTATCGTGCCAGTTATTAAAAGTTTCAGACCGCAATGAAAACAAAATAATTCAAACCTCTAATTTATTATCGTACATAAATATATAGTATATTACGATGAGAGGTTGGGAAGTGGTTTTCACAGAAGCGAGGAAATGTTCACAATGTGGGCAATGTTTATTAGTTGAGACTACAGCAGGCCGTGACACTAATCAGTTCTAAAATGGCGGCAAGTACGTATTTATTGTTTTATATCCATCCATCCACCCATAGTAATTCTGTCCGAGAGCAGGTCTTTCACTGCATTCATATCATTTTTCATGCTATGCTTTGCAGCTTTACTAGGGAATTATAGGTGTGGTAGCTTCCCGTTACTTTCCACACCGGTGAAGGATGATGATGATAATGATAAGGATGATGATGATGGCCAGATCATTTTCGGGGACCGTTGGGCCCTAAGCTTCCTGACATTTGTCTTACAGGCGAGGAAAAAAACCGAGAAATCCTCACCCAGGAACCTGTCCCGACCGGGAATCGAACCCGGACCCGCTGCGTGACGAGGCAGCAAGCTACCTCGAGACCACAGTGGTGGACATTGTTTTATATAGTTTCAAATAAAGTTTAGTTCATTTAAAATGCAGTGATTTGTTTAGTATAATCTATATTAACACTACCTTTTGAATATATTTTTGTATTGTATATATTGCACGTAGTATACATAAAGGGCAGTGGTTTTACTTTCCACACGTGGTTTATAATATGTAATATTACAATATAGTTATTTAGGTTCGCAATCCCGAAATGTAGGAAGTTGAACTTAAATAATGGTAGTCATTACTGTAAGTAGGACAAAACGCACTATCGCGCAAAAAGTAATTTTAACTCTTTTTTTCTATTCTGTAAACAATATTAAATAAATGAAATCAATGTAACTTATAGGATACACAGCCAATTTAAGGATTAAACATTCTCTCGTTTGTTATTAAGTGACCGTTGCATTTAATAGTGTACTACGTGCGTTCATATATTTAGTTTTATTGGTATTACTTTCATCCCAATTTAGCCTAAAATTGCATATTATGTTATATAAATGAGTAGGCTTACCACTGCCCGCTATTCTAATATAAATTCCATTCATTTGGTTTAATGTAATGCAATTATGCATCTAAATTGTAGGTGAGTGTATACTGAATGTTGTTCTGGCAGCATCTATTTATTGTTATTTATAGCTATGTAGTCCACCGCTGTGATCTCGATGTAGCGTGCTGCCTTGTCACGCACCGGGCCCGGGTTCGATTCCCGGTCGGGACAGGCTCCTTGGTGAGGTTTTTTCGGGGTTTTTCCTCATCTGTAAGACAAATATCAGGAAGCTTAGGGTCATCATCATCATCCTTCACCGGTGTGGAAAACAATGGGAAGCTACCACACCTATAATTCCCTAGTAAAGCTACAAAGCATAGCATGAAAATTCTATGATTGCAGTGAAAGACCTGTCCTCGGGCAGAATTACTATGGATGGATAGCTATGTAATCGACACTATTATTGCTTCATCACATTACATTATCCTGTACTGAAAATTCCATTCCGGGCGAAATTATTTTCTGTCTTGTATGAGCTGTTTATTATTTGCTATCACTTTATTTAACGACGCTAAGTTTATTGGCATCGCCATTCATATCTGGTCGTGAAACACCTGACAATTCATCAAAGACCGGTTTTTCATACTTGAGTTTCTTTTAAGGGAAATCGGTTGTGAAGAAATGGAAAATTGTGCAACTTTTACTCAAAACACTCCTAATTGACTCACATTATTACAATTGTTATATTGACTAAGCGTATATTACGCTTTATACATATACTTTTTTAAAACATTCATTCTGAATTAGTTTTTAAATAGAAATCACCCTATTGGTACTCTTTTTCAAAAACTGCTTAAGGTAAGCCTATGCAGTTATACTTTACTCACTACATGATGAAGCTCCTGAATAAATTAAGAAGTGCTCGGCTGTAAAACATGGTAACCGAGATATTCTTGAAAATTGAGTTGTAGCATCTAAACTGTAATATGTGGCCCCTTGAAAAATTTGGTTCATGCAGTTTTTACATCCGTTAATAGATAGCAGAGTTATTGTCACGGTAAATAAAACTCATTCACTAAATGCTTTCAGGAGGTCACGTATCACAGTTAATATGCTACAACTCAATTTTTAACAATTTGTCAGTTACCATGTTTTACAGCCGAGCCCTTCAATAGAATAGTGCTTCAAACTCATTTTTTAAAATACTTTATTTAAAAAAATG
Organism: Diploptera punctata; assembly: GCA_030220185.1. NCBI lineage: Eukaryota > Metazoa > Arthropoda > Insecta > Blattodea > Blaberidae > Diploptera > Diploptera punctata. The sequence goes on from JASPKZ010007483.1 coordinate 769,058, forward strand.
TTTCTAAGAAAGCCGTGACCAAAAAATCGGTTTTAACTATAAAGGACAGAAATCGAAGCTAGAATCCACCAATGGCAACCAGTGCATGGAGCAGATGGACACATTATAGGAGTAATGAGCGGACGGGAGTAAGGCGGAATGCAGCGCGGACGGCATGTAATGAGGATTATACATTCTACCAATTCACGAGTTATATTACTTCCCTATAGTTTAAATGAGAGATTTGGCCTTGAATTTTAATGCCTTGCAGTTGAAAATGGCAAATGTTTTCGGACACGGCTTTATTACATCAAAACGCTTTTCTGGAAGAAATTTAAAGGTGGAATTTGGCATGTAATTGTTGACAGTTTCCTGTAAGTTAAAATTCAGCAATGTCCTACAAAATAAATGTTACAAGTACAACACTAAGATGGATGTTTATGTATTTCTTCAACTGGTACTGCGAGGGGTTAGTCAATCGGTAGATTTTATTATCAAGTGTGTTCTTAGAATCTTAGGTAGGAATACTTTCTTGAAGATGACCACGAAGAAATAAAATAAGATATTGGCTCATGAATTTGTAGATTATTACAATTTCTCAATTCAACTTGGCAGATATCTCTCAATCATCAGAATAATAATAATAATAATAATAATAATAATAATAATAATAATCATAATGCCTGAAATTTTATTCTCCTTATCCCCTCGTCCTTAACCACCAATCCATGCCCTCCAGTCGTTTTGTTCTCATTCCGGTTCTTATTTCTTGCATCCATGAGTTTCGAGGTCTTCCTTTCTTTCTTCTTTCAGATGGACATCATTCGAATGTTTTTCTGGGTAACCTTTCTTCTTGTATTCATCGTACATGCCCATACAAATTTGATTGCTTATATTTTATATAATCTACTATTGAATATTTAATTTTTTTCTCTATTACTTTCTGCTTTTTTTATTTTAATAATTACTCACTTACTTACTTACTCACTGGCACTATCGAACCCGTAGGTTCATGGCCGCGCGGACATAAGCTCTCCATACATCCCTATCCTGAGCCAATACTTTCCAATCATTCCCTGTATATTCTACTTCCCTCAAATCATAGTTAATGTTGTTCTCCCACCTCATTCTTGGTCTACCAACTGGGCGTTTTCCTTCTGGCTTTCCTACAAGAAGTTTCCATGCACGTCTTTCATTCCCCATACGTGCAACATGTCCTGCCCATCGCAGTCTATGAGACTTAATTGTTCTTAATTATTTTAATAATAATAATAATAATAAATAACAATAATAATAATCATTATTGCTTTGTAAACTAGTTAACATAATAGATTATTAGTGAATATCAATTGTCAACCGAGTGTATGCAAAGAATAAAAAGTAATTTTTTATCTAAGTCGGTAGCAGTTGAATGTAAAATTACTATCGCCCTCGTGGATGGACCTGAAGCAGTTGTCACTCTGTCGGTGATTGACTTGGAAATTAAGTTTGAATCTTCATACAGCTAAAAATGAAAACACGGTATGATCATCTGGTGGAATGATCGATTGCTTGTCAAGTTCACAATTCGTTAATCACTTTTGGTTGGTTAACTGGGTTCATAGGGGTTTGGACATTTTATTTTACTGTGTCATTTACGTATAAATAAATAATATTTAAAAATCACATCTTATACAAAAACATTCTTCTTCTTCTACCTTCCAAGTATTAGGTCAAGGCCTGCTACGATCCTATAGAAAATTTTCCTTCCAGCGTTTCATAGGACGGCCCAGTGATCTTCGTCCTCTTGGTATATAATTATAAACAGCTTTGGGGATCCGATTTGAACTCATTCTTTCTAGACGGTGTTTCCAATGTAGTTGGTACTGTTTAATATGTTCCAAAATTGGCGTAGTCTTCAATTCTTTTAAGATATCGGTGTTCCTTTTCCGATCCCATCTGGTGTAACCCGCTGTGTTTTGCGCATGAATCTCATTTCACAAGCCGTTATTCTGCTTTCATGTTGTCTTTATAGTGTTCATGCTTCACTACCATAGGTCAGCACTGGTCTAGCCAAAGTGTTATATAAACGTAATCTTGTGTTTTTTTTTTGTATAAGAGATGATTTAAAAACTTGATTAATAATTCCCAAACTTTTATTATAACTAGTATTTTTTTCAGGGATATCCTTTTCATCCTAGATAGAGAGATAATATCCAAGATATTTAAATTGAATAGATCTCTCTAAAATTTTATTCTGGAGACAGATTTTACTTTGTATAGGGTCCTTCCCATGAAATGCCATAATTTTAGTTTTGTTAATTGATATTTCCATTTTAAATTTGGCAGCTATTTTTTTAAATTATAAATTGATCGTTGCAAATCATTTTCGGAAAGTGCCAGAAGAGCTAAATCGTCTGCAAAAAAGAATAGCATCGAGTTTGAGGTTCCTATTGATGGGTATATATCCTAGTTGTGTTTTCCTCCATTCGTTTATTAATTTATTCGTATATATAATGAAAAGCACCGGTGAAAGTCCACATCCCTGTCTTACTCCAGTGTTGATCTATTCCCAAGAAGATAATTTGCCATCTTGTTTAACAGAGATTTCATTATCTTTATAGATGTTGAAGATATTAGTAATATATTGTTGTGGAACATTATCTTCAGCTAAAATTTGTTGTAATGTATTTCTGTCTACTTTGTCAAAAGCCTTTATGAAGTCAACGAAGGCGATATGAGTTTCTATATTGAATTCCTTGTTCTTTTCTAATAGTAGTTTTAGAGTGAAGAATCCATATCCATCTGTACAAGATCTACCCTTTCTGAATCCATTCTGCTCTTCTCCAATTATATTTTCATAAGCTTTTTCAATTTATTCTTAACTGTATTAGCATAAATTTTATATCCAGAGTTCAACAAGCTAATTCCACGATAGTTATCTTTGATTTGGCGACTTCCTTTTTTGAAGATTGGTATTGCAATGGATTTGTCCCAGCTTTGTGGTGGTTCTTGTCCTTCCCATATCATATTAAGGAGAATAATAAATCTGTCTAAAAATTCTTAGTTGAAAATTTAAATAATTATTGATTAATGTGGTCTTCTCCGGGAGCTTTGTTACTTTTTAATTATTTAACATCAGTTAATTCATCTATAGAAATTTGTTCCAAAGCAGTGTTATTAGAGATTGGTATTTGTAATAAATCATCCTTTTGTGTCCATAAATGATGTAAGTAGTTAAGCCAAGATTCTTTAGATATACAATTTAAATGTACATTTTCTTTTGAATCGTTATTTATTTTTTTTTAAACTTTATATATTTTTGGTTGAGGCCTAGTGATATAATTTTCCAAAAATGATACAAATATTATTGTTCCCAGCTTTGTCTATGTTTTTACAAAAACATTCAAGACTCAAATTATATAAAACTCTTGCCCTCCCATCTTTCCTGCATGGGAATGAAATCTGAGTTCTAAAAAAGAAATACGTCGCCAAATTAAGAGCTGCAGAAATGAGATTCATGAGCCAAACTGCTGTATATCCTCTACTTGACTATCAGAGGAATGAATATATTTTAAGGGAACTCCTCATATAACATTTAGAAAAAAAAAAGATATCCACCTACGGAGACAGATGACTGCAACATGTATCCTGAATGTCACCAACTTGGATCCCTAATGCTGTTCTTCGGTATCCCCCATGAGGATGAACACGACCTGGACGTCCACAAAAACGACTTTTAGATCCTGTCTAGTTGAGAAATAATAAGAAAAATAAATGCTCGGACGGGACTTGAACTCCGACCTCTGAATTGATACCCCAGTGCGCTACCGATTACTCAACCGAGCAAGTCTAGTATAAACATTCATTTTTCTTATATATATATATATATATATATATATATATACACTCTTATTATTACGAGATGTGGTGAGAACTCGGTCTCCACTGCCATCCAGTAGCTGCTCCCATAACAAGTAAGCAAATTAAGGAGAGTATTATATTATCTTTAATTTGCTTACTTGTTATATAAGCAGCTACTAGATGGCAGTGGAGACCGAGTTCCCACTATATCTCGTAATAATAAGGGAATGTATGTATGTATATATATATATATATATATATATATATATATATATATATATGAGTCCACCGCTGTGGTCTCGAGGTAGCGTGCTGCCTTTTCACGCAGCGGGCCCGGGTCCGATCTCCGGTCGGGGCAGTTTTTCTGGGTGAGGTTTTTATCGGGGTTTTTCCTCGCCTGTAAGACAAATGTCAGGAAAACTTTAAGGCTCAAATCATATGACCATCATCATCATCCTTATCATTATCACCATCATCATCCTTCACCGGTGTGGAAAGCAACGGGAAGCTACCACACCTACAATTCCCTAGTAAAACTGCAAGCATAGCATGAAAAATGCTACAATTGCAGTGAAGGACTTGCCTTCGGGCAGAATTACTATTGATGGATGGATATATAAGAAAATGCTAACTTCATTACGAATTTATAACCAATTAAATTTGTCAGAGAGGATGAATGTCAACTATCTCACTGACACTAACGAACCGAATATTCATGTCCGCACGAACATAAGTTCTCCATACATCTCTATTTGGATTTTTCCCCGATCATTCCCTATAATTCGTCTCACTTAAATTATGTTAATGTTATTCTTCCGCCTCTTTCTGTGTCTGCCTCCTGGGCACTTTCTCTTTGGTTTTCATGCAGGGCATTTCCGGCCCCTCTTTCGTTGCTATATGACCTACCTGTCGCGGTCTACGTGGCTTAACTGTTCTTATTTCATCGAGTTTCCCATAAATATACGGATCTTACTGCAGGTCGTCCAGCAGTCGGGAAAGGCTTGAAAATCGGGAATAAGTCGGGAAATTTAAAATAGCCGGGAATACCGGGAAATAGACACGGGAATTCGTAAAGCGTCGTGAATCTATCCTGTATTAAATTCAAGATATATATATATATATATATATAAAATCAATTGTCTGAAGAAGAAAAAACGAAAGTTGAAAAACGAAAAGCTAAGATGTTTATAAAAGAACTGGAAGAAAAGAAAAAAGCTGTACAGAATGAAGTAGGCAAATAAATTGCTATCATTGATGAAAACATCAAACGATAAAAAAAATATATGAATAAAGCAATTTTAACGTGAGATTGTTTGCAATGTTTTACCGTAACATAGTTCATGTTCAAATTAAAGAATATATATATTTTTTTGCTATTCATATTTTAGATATTAGGCCTACCATCAACATAAATTATATGTTTTATTACTTACATATCTTAAAATACGTAATATATTTTTACAAAATTAGCTTTGCTACAATTAATTGAATTTAGCACTCAAAAAAACTCGGGAATTATTATTTGATGCCATGAAAAAACCGGGAAATAGTCGGAAATTTCATGTTTGTAATTTGCTGAACATCCTGTAATGTTATGTATTTTTCTCCATCCATGTTCATCCATCTTTAGTTCAAACGTTTTGGTACGTTACGTAGAGTTATACTCAGTGTCATCATTAATCAGTATTTTTACAGTCTTGTAATAAATAAAAGTCTCAGTCGTATAAATGTATTAAGTAAGTTTCCTAGTACCAGACGAGAAAATATTCAAATACCTAGGAACAATAATCACAAACAGGAATGAGATGCACAAGGAAATTAATCATAGGCTCAATTCTGGAAATGCGTGCTATTATGCATTAAAGAGACTCCTGACTTCCCAAGTCCTTAAAAAAACGTTAAACTGAAAATACATAACACTATTCTTCTACCAGTTATATTATATGGGTGCGAAACATGGACTCTTAATTTAAGGGAGGAAAGGAGATTACGAGTACTTGAGAATAAAGTTCTTAGGAAAAATTTTGGACCAGACAGGTGAATGGAGAAGACTTGCATAACAGTGAATTACATGGACTTTATAGGAAGCCAGATATAATAGCAGTTAAGTCTCATAGACTGCGATGGGCTGGACAAGTGGCACTATGGGGAATAAAAGGCGTGCATGGAAGTTTCTTGTAGGAAAACCAGAGGGAAAACGCCCAGTTGGTAGACCAAGAACGTGGTGGGAGAATAACTTTAACTATGATTTGAGGGAATTAGATTATACAGGGAATGATTGGAAAGCATTGCTCAGGATAGGGATGAATGGAGAACTTATGTCCGAGCGGCCATGAATCTACGGGTTCCATAGTGCCAGTGAGTTAGTTAGTTATCTCTATAAATCCATCCTTTAAATCAGTTTAGATGTTCGTATTTAATAAGCAGCTTGAAATAGCTACAGCTGTATATTTATTCAATTTTAAGCGTGATATGTTTTTTATAATATTGATAAGCTATTTCAGGTCGATTGTAACATGTAAGGTTTTTATCATTATAGTACGTAAAATGTTTGTGATTTTAACAATGTCATTCAACGAGAATAAAATTCTTAGGGCAATTTTTGGACCAAACAGAAATTAACAGACGGTTGAATGGAGAAAACTATATAACAGTGAGCTATATGATCAGGAACCAGATACAGTTAGTAACAATCTTGTCCATACAGCTTATAGTTTCGTTAATTTTAGGTCTATTTCAGTTTTAAAATTGATACTAGGCAGCGTAATAGTATTAGCTTTGTTACAGAAATATATGGCGATTAATTTTATTCTGTAGCACGTATAAATTAATTTGGAAAACCAATCATTACTTTAGTATAGCAACATGGATGCAACAGTCTTGTTCATACGCTCAAAGAATGTTGTCTCTATCCTTTGTGTGTTTGTAAACAAATGTTCCGCTACCTACTCAAGTGAACGAGTAGAGAGGGTTGTTTCATAGCATTGACGTACTTTCTTAATTTGCGTGCACAATGGAAAAGAGAATGCAGTTAAGTTCAGACTTAAAGAGAACTATTGTCAACTTTGCTTTAAGAGGTAAATCACTGTGTTAAATAGGCAATGTAGTGGGCAAATCACATGCATCTGTACAGTACATAGTTAACACGTTCAAGTATGAAGGTACCATAGAAAATTTTCAGCGTAAAAGTAGAGAAATAATAATAAACAAACAGAAGAACGTTTTATACTCAGACATTAACATCCTCGGATTAGTGCCCCGGAACTTAGACCCACGGTGGAAAAAGTGTCCGGAAAGCAAATGAGCTATCAGATTGCTCGTCGTGTGATGTGGTCGCATAATTATAATGGCCACAGACCGCGAGTTAAGGTCATATGTAAAAGAAAAAAATTGTGCTGCAAGATTACACTTTGCAAAGATCATGTAAACAAATCACAGGAGTTTGGGGATCGTGTAATTTGGTCCGATGAAAGCAAACTAAATCTCTTCGAATCAGATGGTATGATATGGTTTTGAAGGAAACCCAACACTACTGATGATAAGGTGAATACTCTTTCGACTGTGAAACACGGATGAGGTTCAGTTACGATCTGGGGCTGTATGTCTTCCAGCGGCGTTGGAAACCTGCACTTCATTGACGGAATAATGGTTAAGTGGAAAGACGGAAAAGTGTAAAACAAAATGCCATAAAAACGGGACAGGGATAGAATTACATATTCCAACAAGACAATGATAGTAAACATACTTCAGACATTAACAAGCTTTGGTTGATCTGGAACGTTCCAAAGCAGCTGAGAACACCTCCACAGTCAGCTGATCTAAATCCAATAGAGAATCGTTGGGCCGAATTGAAGAAACATGTCAGTAAAAGGAAAGGAGATTCAAAAGAAGAGATAAAACGTTTCATTAGAGAAGAATTGGATCAAATCACATCTGAAGCAATAAAAAATTGGTCAATTCAATGCAACGACGATGCAGAGCAGTGATTAAAGCCAAGTACTAAATGAAAAACATTGTTCTGTGTTTTGATTTTGAGTTTTAAGTGTATGAAGAGAAATGTTGCAAACAAGTGAATGTTTAATTTCGTTAGTTTTAGTTGTAATTATATGTTGAATGGAAATAGCTGCAAAAGATAATTTGTTTTATTAAGTATAGGTGTGTTATGCTGTTATGATACTCTGAAATGATAGAAATAAATCACATTTCGGAAGATAGAACATTTACTCTATATCACAAAATCTCAGCTGTATGAACAAGAATGTTACTAACAATATAATAAAAACAGATAAGTCTCGTCACACTGCGATGGCAGGACATGTGGCTTAATTGGGGACTGAAACAGGGTCATGGAAGCTTCTTGTAAATACTAATAAAATTCATTGTTAAAACCGTTGAGGTGGAGAGTCATAAAATAAGTTACAATATACCTTCTTAGGTAAAATCCGTCGTCCTCAACTTATAAAATATGTAATCTTTATGCCTGTAGGCCTTTCAGAACATCCGTTCCATCTTCAGCAGGTCCCTCTTCGCTACAACATCCAATATGATGGTTGATGCTGCTGGTCCTAATGTGTCACGACAACACCATATTAGGACCAGCAGCATCAACCATCATACTGGATGTTGTAGCGAAGAGGGACCTGCTGAAGATGGAACGGATGTTCTGAAAGGCCTAACGACATAAAGATTGCATATTTTATAAGTTGAGGACGTCGGATTTTACCTAAGAAGGCATAGTTTAACTTATTATATTTTATAAAAGCTTCTTGTAATATATATAGTAGTAGGGCGTTATCAGACAAAAAGTAAGATATTTACAATATTATTTACAAATATGGGTCGCACGGGCAGTAAGCCGTACGGGCTGTTGACAGTCCGTTATAATAAAGTAATAATTGCTACTAGTGTGAAGAAAAATAAACAACAAAAAAAAGCAATAACATTACAATTACATAAAGAAAACGCAATAATATTACAATTAAATAATAACACAATAGCATTATACACTAAAAAAACAATAACATTACAATTACATAAAGAAAACACAGTAATATTACAATTAAATAATAACACAATAGCATTATACATTAATTAATTTATATATAATTATTAAGAATGAATGTTATTGCATTTTGATAACATATATTAATTCATGAATGAGTGTTGTTCTTATTTTCCCGCGTTTTGTCCAGAAATTTACCCAAGTTTATCTAATTTTCTGGATTTACGAATAACTCGTAGCATGCCAATCTTTCCCGATTTGAATTTAGAAATCTTTCCGGTAATAACTGACGTCTCCAATAAGTTATTCTAAATCATTACATTGTCCTAATATATGTATCTCATCTTCAAAGTTCCCGCACGTTGGACATATTCGCATATCGTGATCGTCGCTATTTTTTTGAAATTTCCATGCCCCTAGCCTAAACCAAGCAAGTCCTGATCTCTCTTTAAATCCTAGGTTGAGTATATACGATTATTTTCCCCTGACGTGTTTTAGGTCTCTTTGTAAACACAGTGAGCGTTTTCCTGCACATTCGGCGAAAGTATCTTGTTGGTTTATATCTAAGTACCTCCTCCTTATTTTTGTCCACACATTCTTGCGATTTTCAGTCCCTTTATCCCATATCCAGCCCATCCCAATCTTTTGGAGTTCTCTCCTAACCTCGTCTGCCCAAAATTTAACATCTATTTTTTTAATTTGGTGGTCGTAACAAATTGCTCTAAGCATTGTTTGTTCACCTTGGATTACTCGCAACCAGTATTTGAGTACACGAATTTTACAGTTTATGTCGTCCTGGAATGACCCAAATTCATATAGAAATCCACAGTTAGAAACGGCCTTACTAAGTCCTGTAATATATTTTAGAAAATGCGTATATACCTTATTTAGTATTTCCATTTTTTGGAAACCCCAAATCTCACTATCATAGTGCATTACTGGCCTGACCATAGCTCCATACATTTTTTTATAACGTACTAACTGGAATATCAGGCACTCTACCCTGAATATTGAGAATGCTATTAAGTTGTCCCCTCCCTTTGAATAATGCTATATCAATATGTTTCTTCCACTTTCTGTTCATTTTCAACGTCGTACCAAGATATTCAAAATGTTTCACGTTTTGAAGTACTTGATCTTTGTATTTCCATTCCTCTGCTCTACCATAAACCGTCCCATTTTTAAAGGTTATTGTTTTTGTCTTACTAACATTTACAGTCAATCCCCAATTCCTACAGTATATTTCCTGTAGGTCAAGACCTCTTTGCAATCCTTTGATTGTCTTGGAACAGATAATTAAATCATCTGCATACAACAGGACTGGGCTTTTAACATTTCCTATCTCCGGAGCCTCATGTTCTCCTTCTAGCATTACGTCTACAATATCATCAACGAATAGATTAAATAGCATTGGTGATAAAATGCAACCTTGTCTCACTCCCCGATTGGCTTCACTGCTCTCTGTAATGTGCCCTTGGTCTACTTTTATACAAAATTTAACATATTTATAAATTGACATAAAGCAATTTTATGAGACAATCCTTTCCGATTTAGTTTTTCCCAAAGTACGCTTCGGTCCACAGTATCAAATGCCATCTTAAAATCAATGAATGCACAAAATAATTTACCCCTCTTGTTTTTCAGATTGTCATCAATTAATGTTCTCAGAACAAATACGTTGTCCACCGTGGAGTACCCTTCTCTAAAACCTGCCTGATATTTTGAGAGCCTATAGTTCTCTTTAGCCCATTGTCTCATGCGTTCGTAAAGTACTTTACAATATATTTTTCCGAACACTGACAAGAGACAAATATATATATATATATATATATCCATAGTAATTCTGCCCGAAGGCAGGTCCTTCACTGCAGTCACAGCATTTGCATGCTATGCCTGCAGCTTTACTAGGGAAGTGTAGGTGTGGTAGCTTCCCGTTGCTTTCCACACCGATGAAGGATGATGATGATGATGGCCATATGATTTCGGGGACCGTTTGGGCCTTAAAGTTTTCCTGACATTTGTCTTACAGGTGAGGAAAAACCCCGATAAAAGCCTCACCGAGAAAAACTGCCCCGACCGGGGATCGAACCCGGGCCCGCTGCGTGACAAGGCAGCACGCTACCTCGAGACCACAGCGGTGGATTATATATATATATATATATATATATATATATATATATATATATATATATATATATATTTGTCAATATACTTCTTAGGAACATTTTTGGATCAAAGAGACAGGCGAATGGAGAAAATTATATGACAGTTAGCTGCTACTTGATCAGGAACCAGATATAATAAGAGCAGTAAAGTCTCGTAGACTGCGATAGGCAGGACACGTGGTTTAAATGGGGAATGAAAGAGATTCATGGAAGTTTCTTGTAGGAAAACCAGAGGTACAGCATCCAGTTGGTAGACCAAAGATGACATGGGACAATGACATTAACCATGATTTGAGGGAAGTAGATTATACAGGGATGATTGAAAATATTAGCTCACGATATGGATGTCAGGAGAGCTTATGTCCGCGCTACCATGAACCTATGAGTTCAATAGTGCCAATAAGTTAGTTATACTATACATATGGATAATAACAAGGTGAGAGTTATTTTCATTACTGGAAATTCAATTTTCGGACACCACTGGGTAATTATTTCGTTTGAATTAGTATAAATTGTTAAACACTATAAAAAATATTATAAAACTATTTTTTGTTGACCCAATCCATAAGACGTAGACAACCGAACTGTACTCATAATGCTACATTCACGACATCTAGCGATACTTGTTTGTATTATTTTGGCGCGACGCCATCTATTGAGGTAAAACTGAAATATCCGTACACGTAGTTACGATGGTTGCCGCTAGATGCCATATGTGGTGTCGCGTTTAGCGTCACGACGCCTGATCAATTTCTAGAAGTCTGATAGTGACATCTGGATACGTCATCCTACTAGTTGTCTCTTCACAAGATAGATGGCAGATGCGTGCATAACGTGTGTGTAAAAATATCACTAAAAATTAATCCTTTTGGATTTTTCTTGAGATAGGTCAATAATTGTAAGTTATTATAAAGATAACAATAAATTACAGTTTAAAAAAAAATCTTTTACTACAGTCCAAAGGGTAGAAGAAATGTTGGAAGACCGAAAACAGAATGGGTCGACCGTGTTAAAGAATAAGAGCGGAAGAATCCTTATGAGGATTAGTCCGTGAATTTCACTATCCTAATGGTATACTGAGGCAATAAAACTATGGAACATAAAGAAAATAGATTAACAAAATTGACATTTCCTATGTGTTTATGTAGGAGATCTCGAGTTTTATTCCAGATGTTTACAACCTTACTGGGTCTCTTTTCAATCTTTCTTCAGGCGTCAAGGTAAATTCTTGTTTTAAAATTTGATCAAGATTTTTAATTTCATCATTAATCATAACATAATTATTAATTTTTATTATTTTCGATTATTATACGCTATGAAAGATCTTAGCTGCTTCATCCATTTATAAGTCCCTTATTTTTAATAATATATTTAACGTTTTAAATAAAATCAGTATTTTAGTTATCTAAATATTTTTACCTAGCCCTTTTTCTGACAGATTCTCTCATTGTTTTATTGTTTCCTTTTTTTTTTTTTTCAGATGCTCTTAGAACATGCCCGAGCCATTATTTTTCTGATGGGTTATTTAACGTGCCACATTTCTATGACACGGAATCGACTGTTTTAACTACGCATTTGAAGGAAACCACGTTCTGGAATATTTATATGCTTAAGAAACGCCATTTACTTAATCTGGGATCGGATGCTAGACCCTCGGCACCACAGGAGGATAATATACTTAGAAAACCAATGGCTTATTTATCGGAAAATAATATTTTTGTACAGAAGTGTTCTCTTGCATATTTCATAATGCTTGAGTATTGGCTTGAATTTTCACAATACAAACGGGACATTATGTTTTTCGATCCTGGTTTGCACTAGTAAAAAAATATATTTAAATAGGCTATTTAACTCATGCCCCAATGGGAAAGTCAATGACCAATCAGTTCAGGTATCTTGTTTATACAATAATACAGTCGCGTTTCAATCACCCTATACTTATCATTTAAGTTTATCTTATTAAAGAAAAGCTTTATGAACGG